>OX419699.1:8328094-8653320 GCA_948474745.1 Oligia latruncula
TGTTCGTAGACATAGGTTCAAACAATGCGAGGATCACACACACACTCAAATATGTGTGCGAATGCGGGCGTCGTCGGGCGCCATTCCATTTGATAACTATGAATAAAGAAACTTTTTAACAAAAAAAAAACCGACTTTTGCAAATCGTCTTATAGATAACGGAGTTCTGAGGAAACACACATGAAAAAAAACCATTGAATTGATAACCTCCTTCTTTTTTTGAAGTCGGTTAATAAAAGAAAGCAACTAGCAAAAAGTCTTTCCGACATTCAACGAATCTAGAAGGAGAAATAAAAGACTAGTAAACGACAAAGAGCTTTTACAGTCTCTATGGCTGCCTCAATTAATTGCATGTTGATTATTTTTGATATAGTCCCAACCAATGTAGGCTAGGCAAATGATGATTTGCATGTTGATATACTGCGGCAAATTATATTAAAGGACAAAATATGGTCAATTCAATTAAACAACTATGTCATGTATCAAATCAATAAAAAGTTCCAAGAAATATCGACAAGTTCTTGGCCTTCAAAGTTGTGATGCAGTTGTATGTGAAGGTCCCATGTGAAGAAACACACATGCTATGCTTCTACGTCTTAACAATTATACATATTATCACGAACAAATAGCGAATGTTGTATGTAATCTAAGAACTCACTCTGAAAACGTCTTCCATAGCAAGCTTTTCGCCAACTCTGTCTTTCAAAATTCGAATAAGTACTAGCAGATAATTCGTTCCGCATGTTCCCATTATTTCTAGTTTATTTAAAACTTACAATCATAACACGACGTGGTATTTGAAGAAAACAGCTCATATTCTGAGAAACTTGAGGTTCTGTTTATAAACTATGGAACAGGTAGCTCGACTATCGTGATCACTTCATTGACAGCAAGCAACTGAATCCATCATGAAGTTTATTGGAATTGCTGTAGTGGTATTTTTAAAAATTATTTGTATCGAAAGTGTAAGTTTAAAAGAAAATTTGTGATGCATCTTTTTTGTATTCTAAACTGAGACTGTTTTAGTGACTCTGTGATTTTAGAGAATGCTGCCGATTGACTGTATGACCCATCGTCCGACGTCGTCAGTCGTTGATGGGCTCCGGCCAGTTGAAGGCGACGAGTCCGCGATTTCCGCGAATCAAAAAGTCATCGGTTTGAGAGCACCATACGATGACCGGGAATCTGAGGAATATCCTGACTATGACATAAAACATGATCCTGAAATGACCAAAAAGGTAGGTATAGAAAAATCCGAGAGATTTTGAGTCAAGAATGGTGTTCCATGTTTACTGATTAATCACTCACTTGTGTTTTCAACTAATTTACAGCCATGTGCCGTCATAGTATTGTCCAACATGCAAAACCCGAACATGCAGTCTCTGTTACGCAAATACAGATATGACGCAAACGGTTAGAGCATTTAGCATATTTTGATGAATTAATGTGCGTGTCTTAGTTTTACCGTTTTTGTTCGGTTTCCGCTAATTTCTCTTTATTTATAGGTGTATTGATTCCGAGCAGTGTGAAATACTTCATGAAGTTGCCGCAAGGTCTTCAGTCGTCGCCTGTCCTCGTGCCTTTGAACGACCAGGCCTTTTCAGCTTCAGGCGGATTTGTAAGGTATGTTAATCCATTTTAACCTGACGTGAACCATCACTACATTACTTCCCTTTTCCGAGCATTTAGCTCTGACCATTTTGCCTTTCACTTAGTAACAGTAACGACCTGACGTAAAAAATTGTGATAATTACAGGTACTACAAAGAAGTTCCTCCAATTCCTCATTCCTGGTAATATATTTAATGATCATGTTAATCGATTGCAAACAAATAAATAATGTGCTTTTTATTTTGTAATTTTTCTCAATCATCTTAATCCCCATTCCGGGTAATATAATTATTGAATACCATATTTAACACAGTTTAATCGATTGTAACCAAATAAATTATTTGCAATGCTATGCGTTTGATTTTGCCATAATTATCATGTTAATTATAAGATAATTATTCTCTAAACTATAAAGGAGAAATAGCCTATAGATAATCCAACCCGTCCTTAATAATTTTATGTCAAGTCATTGAACACGTGTACCATATGTTGTTTCTCATTAGCCAATGTCAACGAAGATCGCAAATAACGAGGATCGTGGGAACTGAACTAGTGTAGAAATTGTTTGACCTTCATAAAGTAGGGAAATTCATAATAAAAAACCTCATTATTATCGTAAGACACGAGACGATGAAGATGTTTACAGATTTCTCGGCAAGAATCACCGATGTGGCAATATAGGACAGTCCAATAACTTGATTGAATTAGGCCACCTCTTCAACAACCTATAGGCATAGAATGGGAACAAGTGGTATTTGAGAAGCCCGGATGACGTCAAGCGAAACGTGTTTGGTTTTATTTGACGTCTTTCTCTTTGAGTGTTAATTAACGCCTCATAATCGATTTAATAAGTTTAATCCAAATGAGAGCACTCAAAATATTTGTACCGTTCGAAACCAACGAATTGGATCGGATTAAGATTATATCGAGTCATTTGCAGTAATATGTTATGACGTTTCTCTTATTACTTTACTTGCCAATTTAAAATAGATTATTTCTTTGTTGAATCTATTATCCATAGCGAGATGTAAAAAGCAGTCAGGGCTAACATTCATTTATGATTACTTAATCATTTACAATTTATATTATCTCTTCAAAAGTTATAAACTCCATGGTGTTCCACTCCAACAACTTCAGAACTTTCCTTCTAACTTCCATATTTAACGTTACTGTGAACTTGAAGAAGTTCAAAGGCAAAGATTAATGATTTACTTAAGTTAAAGCTTTCCGTTGTTATGTCTTCCTTTTCTGTATCCTGGTCTTGGGGTCCGCATACATCTACAGTCACGTATCCAAGGACCAACAATGTTTCCCAAAGCTACAATGGGCGATGAGTTACGCACGCTTCTTCGGTAGACAAAAACTGTACTGCTTCACTGAGCACTAAGCGAAAGTTCAAGGCTAACATGAACAACAAAAACACTCCATAACTAAACTCTCGATACTTATCGGCGTAGAAACCATGACGCCCGTAGGACTGACGCCTTGGGACGCCCACGTCAGTGCGCATAGATCGCATATCGTTATTAGAATAGGTAACCACACTGAAGGGTGTGGCAAGAAAAGGTAAAGTACATGATAAAAGAAGCAAATATGTGGCTTGCCTAGTACGGTGACTTCTTTAGGGAGAAGCTAAAATCTCAGGTTGGCTACACGAAAGATAATAAAGGCAGGAGTTAGAATACTCTGTTTGTAATAAATCCAATAGGTATTTATTTTTAATACCTATTGGATTGATTACAAACAGGGTATTGTCAGAAAATAATCTGTTGGTTTCAAATTGAATTTAATAGATGTGACTTTTATCCATATGGTCAATTTCTTCACAACGGCTAACAAACTATGAGACGAGACCATTATCAATTTATCAGCAATGTTTAAACTTTGTTGAAATAAAAGATTACTCGTCTAAATATTTATCTTCATAATATATTTCGCAAATCAATATGACGTAGGCGTAGGGTATCATTGCCCTTTCCTAGTCCTTACTGGATTAAGAGTAGCAATGACATCATTGGATGAATCAACATAAGCTTATCGTTCATCAGCATCTGTTGTAAGTGTCGATAAAGTCAAGAGTGTATTAACTGCAGTATTGGCAAAAGAATCTAATAGGGCAAAGTCATCTACAACCAGAAATTCAAGTGAAACCAAATATTCTTCGTGCATTTTTATGGCATTTAGAAGGAATTGCGCTTGGCATTTGCCAGACATATTGGAGTCGCAGTATGGTTTTATTGGCACACAGGTGGAGGCTGACGCCGGATTTGTTATTCTGTCCTCAGGTCTCGATCTTTTCCTGCGAAATGATAATTCAAGAGGTAAAATACGAAAATTATTCAACTTGTGCAAGTGACATTCTCTTAAACACTTAAAAACTGGGCATAACGGAACTTGTATTACATTATTACAAACCGCGACGTTAAAAAATAGATTATTTGTAATTCAGCATTATCACTCCATAATGACGATTGTGCAGTTATTAAATAGTTAATCGTGCAGTGGATCGACTAAAGCGCATGAATCAGCTCTATCGAAACGCTTCGAAACTAGTTTTAATATTATGATACAGTATGAGATTTGGAAAACGCATTAAATTAGAAAAATAGTGTGGATAGATAAAAAAAGATGGATTTAATTCCTATACCGAGTTATTAAATGATATCCAATAATACACACGCCGTCATCGTCAAGCTAATTGATATCGATGATTCTATGAAACTTAAACTCAAAGCACATATGTATTTCAATTAAAAACTAGGCACTTTTGAATCAGAAAGATGAAGCTAGTTGCCCATTCCACAGCATAGTAGGTTCCTATGCAGAAGAACGGGCAAGAAACTCTATGGACTCTCAAGCCACATTGAGGTAAGGCTGCGCAAATCTCAACTGAAGAAGACTCCCACAATAAGTTGTTTACCATCCCATCATCATTACAAGAAGCAATACAATCGGTAATGGTGTACTAATGGCGGCCATAAAAGATAGACTCATCTTCCATTTCTATTACTTATACTTTATTACTGTTAGTTTCAAGTGTTCGTATCTCGAATCGACTGCAGTTGTATTTACTCTGAGAATATGAACAATACACATTCAATGGTATCACTTTGTAACGGTAAACAACTGATCTTGCTTCGTTCCGTGTGCATTGTTGAGCTGCATTTGATCTGCTCGCGTATCATGACTAATATGACTATGTATCTCTACCAAGAATTGACAAAGTTCTTTCTATCCAACTCTACATCTCTTGCGAGCACGGGGCGACCGGTAGCCTCGCATTTCTATGAAGACAAAGATATTTATTCATTCCATAGCAACGGGGAGCAAATTTTAAAGGCAATATAATATTCTTGTCAAAAGTGGAGAAAAATTGGTCATCATGCTTGACTCGTTGATTACAATGTCAGAATAATAGAAATATTTCTACAATCTGTCATTTTGCATATTCTTCCGTTCGTTGGTGGTCATGCGCGTGCTTGTTTTAGGTCTGGCTTTTTTACAGATGAAAATTTGACCAAATATTGACTTGGCTGACTTGGTACTCTTTCTCTTTTCGTTTTTCAGGGGCTGTATAGGGAAGTGTCGGTTGTTCCAGTGCGAAATAGAGATGGATCAATTAAAGGACGTAGGCACAGACAGCGCTGAATACTTTTAAGCGCTACCAGTTTATAGTGTTATTAGTCTGTTCACCGAAATTCATAAACTTTCTGTTTAACACAGCGGTCTTATCTAACCCCGTAAGTATAGGTTAGGTAAAATCTATATGTTAGGTTACACAAAGAGTTTTTCAAAGGGTTTTTTTAGATATTAATATCCTCACAGGAAAACTCTAGAATTCATCAGTGTTGAAACTTGAACGAATATGTGCTTGTGCAATCTAATCTTTGACCTCCTGCGTGTAAGAGCACTCACGTTTTTCAGAAACCTTTAGGTTTTTTCTTTTTATTTACACAATGTTATGAAGCTGTAAGATAGTGTTTTTCATTGAACACCTGTCTGAATTTACAAATCAAGATATTACGTCGCATACTTCTGGAAAACTAGGTATAGGTATTTTCAGGGCAGTTCCTAATTAAGCGCAGAGGTCTTTATGTGTCCGAAGAGTAGACCTGAAGGGTATTATGATTCACGTACCTAGCCATTACAATGCCTATACCAGTAACAATCATATCTGCAAACCTCCATAAAATCTCAGAAGCAATAGAAAGTAAAGGACTCCTATTTACAGTTGAAATCACATGACCAATTTTTTCTACAAAACTCCAACGAGTTTCACAAACTTTATACCTTGTAATAAAATAGGAGAAAAGTAATACTTTGAACTTTCTCACCGTTTCCCCTTTATAAAGACCGAATAACGAGGGACGAAACTGGGATTAAAGAAATTCAGCCGAGAACAGTTCATTTGGTAAACGAGGCATCAGAGTGGTCCATCAAATACAATTTCCTGCACCAATACTCGGTTCCTATAAACATTTTGCTTACCAATGTGCAATGGTAGCATTTTTATTGCCAAACTGGGCATATAAATAGATTCGTAAGCAAATTTTACCTGTGGTAACTACTTCCGTATGGGACTACATAGCATAGTAGACCCACTATGCAAAGCTATGTGTCTTTGCTTCTTTTTGGTAAAGATACAAGTGTTAATTTGCACCAATACCGTTTCGTACATTATAGGAATCGGCCATTAGTGAATGATCCTTTCGCAAACAAGTTTCTAAAAACAAAAGGATTTTCCAATGTTTGCCGCACGAGACCATAATTCTTATTTTACGCACTCGTGGTTAGCGTCCGGTAGTTTATCTACCAGCGAGCTCATAAAATTACATAGTTAACGTCTAGACAACGATCGACATTAATACTTAAACTAACACTAAACAGATTAGTAGAATACTTTAAATGTTAGAAGAATTTAAAAAAAAAAAACAGAAAGTTCGTAATGTAGTCTCACTCAAGTGCATTTAAAGACTGCACTTATAGAAAGGAAATAAGACGAGTAAATAGGCGAGTTCCTTAGCACATCACACGTGCTATACTTATATCACGAATCGAGAGAGCAACCATTGGCAACGTGCCAACTTCCATACTCGACATAGATAAAACTCTATAAGAGGAAACAATATACATATAACGAAAATTGTCACAACCGACCAATTTCAGTGGTACAGCCACATCAAAGAGCTGCGGCGCGACAAACTCATGTTTAATTCAGTTGGTGGTTTGGTCACGTATTTGTACGATGGCCTTGGCACTGGCTTCATATTCTCTAAGAAAATGGTCACGTATGATGAAATTTGGTGAGGATACGTCATGAAATGGCGACGACCGATGACTAACTAATCCTCGCGCGATGTCATGCTTGACTCCATCTAACCACTGTATTAAATTGAAGACAGCGAACAATCAACAGCTCTGTCAGACGTACAGTAATGCTGACTTTAAAAACAAGACCAACAAAAATAAAATGCTTGAGAGATAAAAACCTGTCACCGAAAGAACAATGGACTTAATTTGAACACACGATTAGGTATGAACAAAACTTTTCTTTTTTTTTTTCACTTTTTTGTTGTACCTACCCCACACAAATTCATACTTACAACACTACTTCAATACCCAAGCAAAGTTCATAAAATTTATATGTGGTCCCAAATAAAATTGCTCCCCCTGAAGCATACCTTATCCATTAAAAAATGAGAGATTTTTTTAAATTAAAGGTAGTTGTTATTGGTTGAGGTACCGAGGTATACAGAACACATCTTCGTACCCCTTTAGAGGGTACAGGCGTGATGTTGATGTTACGTTGTGTGATTGCTTAAACAATGCATACATATGCGATAGCAGCAATCGCGGTTGATTTGCTGGCATTTATTGAAAAGTTCCGTTGTCTGTGTGTGATTATGCCCAAATATACATTTAAAAAAAAATCGTATAAATATCCGAATTAAGAACCTCCTCCATTTTCAAGTCGGTTAAAAATGGAATTATATCACAAAAACAAAACGCACACAGCTTCGGAGTCAGAGCGGTACGGACAGCCATTTTAAATGTTGCAAAAAAAAAAAAACACCATACATACAGCTTTAATCTTCATAAAATTAAATGTTACCCAGGCCATGACGTGTATGTATAATTATACAACTTGATTTAACAAAAACTGTACAAGTTATTTAAAAGCCGGTCTGGCAAAAAAAGGTCTACCAATACCATAGATATCCGAACCTATACCAATGCTGTTCTAAACAATCCAATTTAAGAAGCGCTTTAAAATATTCGAGAACATTTAGCTAAACAAGGTTAAAGTGAAACCTTACAATTTTAATCCAATTCTCTCTAATTTCAGTTTTTATTTAGATTTTCCGTAATAGGATTACGGAATAAATTCTGAAGTCACCGCAACCCAAAAACAAAACCTCATTGTTTTCTTACATAAGTAATTATTATGTTAGAAAATGCCTAATTTCAGTATTTCTAAATACACGTTCCAGAACGAACATCCACTTGAACAATAAACCAAAATTTCTAAGGATTCAGTGTTACGAATTACTAACTTGGAAATAATCGCAGTTAGAAGAGGGATTTCATTGTATTTAACTGTTACCATTTCACATTAATTAGGTAGGTACCTACTCTCTGTTTCATTGAATTAACTTCCCTTTGTGATTCACATATAAAACAACTTATTTCTGTACCACATTATTGACTTGCGGATAAACCGACACTTGAAATCTCGATGATTTCGTTGAATAATGAAATAAAGCCTACCGGACCTAAAGCTGCTGAGTTGACCAAGAAGTCTGATTGGGTTTTCCTATTTAGTACTAAAAATTCTAGTTGTAGCATAACCCTGTTTTTGATTTCGATAAATTCCTGCTCCTACTGTTTATGATGTGGTTATGAAAGGATCCGGGATCATCTTCATTAGGGACTTCATGCATGACAGTGATTTCATTTCGGCATATGAATATGAACATATGGTCAAACTCCTTGCGTGGTGGTCCTAACTGCAAGCTGTAACAACACACTTTGTGCGTTAACACCACTTAAAGGCAAGTTTAACACGACATGTTGCGTATTAAATAAGTTCAAATGAAGACGGCGAATGAAATCCAGAAGTACGATGCAGAGCAGAATTTCTAGGAAAATAATCTGCAGTCATCATTGTCATCAAACAACGAAAATAATCGAAACTTTCCTTTAGATACCTAAACTACACACACACACACACACACTACTACACACTGTACTAGCAACTGTATATAGTTGCTAGTTAACTACAGACCATTTCATTGCCAAAATGGCGCAATTTGTCATAAGTCATATCGCCATAATATATCGCTTAATAACCTAATAAAACTATCGAGATGGCATTATTACTAGTCGAAGAGGCCACGCACGACAAATTAGGTGCTTCCTTTTATGCTGCAGCGAATGCGGTGACATCATCCATATGGGTCATGAATTAATCCCACACTAGCGACATAGGTAGGTTGTTTGGTACGGAAATTCAAGAAATATTTTGGGATTTGAAATAAAAACATAATTAGGAAGTTATTATTTTGGGTTGAACCATGAAAGTGACTTAACATGCTGAAGATTTATAGTCGTAATGTTTTGATTAAAAAAAAAAACAAATATTTTGAACAGTATCAACATTAATCGTGATCGTATTTTCTCGTCATTGCTGCCCGAAGAGTTAATTGATGCTCTAATAAAAGTCGTGTAACGTAAGCAAATTTCAATCGTACAAAATGAAACGAGCACGATACGTCAAAACAAGATTTTCTATTGCCAGATGAAATTGAGTCATAGCTTAGGCTTCAACGCAATTTACGCGTGAGTAGAGAAAGTTTCTAGCCAACGCTGACCATAGAAGTCTTAAACTTGCGCAATTAGATGAGTGACTGAAAATGTCAAGTGAATATTTTCGACCACGAAAGAAGTGGAAACCTTAAATTTTCACGAAACTGGGTGAAACTAAAAATAAATTGATGGTTTAACTCTGCGTAATCATTATTTACGTCAACCTCAAACTATTTTAGTTAAAACGTATGTTTAACAGAATAACCGAGAATAGATTCAGGTCAAGGATATTGGCAAATCACAATAAATTGGTTTACATTGATGACATGATGTGTCAAGTACTCAAGTTATCCAGAACAGCGTCCCTTGTGTCATTAAGCGTTCGTTTATAAAAATACAATTTGTCTTGGCCTTAACGTACCGGTTATTTTGGTATCGCCGTTCAAAGTAGGTCGACAGCACATGGTAAGAATCTATCATAAAGTTGCGACACTGCACCGGTGTATGCACGTAATTAGATGTGTACCAAAATACACCTTTTATGGGCTTGTGTCCCGGTTTTGTGTAATAAAAATGTTCGTACGTTTTCTACGGAAATTTAAGTAATTTCTGTTAGGAAGCTTTGTTTAGTTTTGCGTAAATCTATGATAATTTGGGTGCTGCCCCATTAATTAAAAAAAATAACACAATATATATATTGTGGTGTCTAAAAATGAGTGATTTTAATATTTCCTGAAATTAAGTTAAAGTAGTGTAGTTTATTTGTAAAAATATACTGAGCATATCTTGCAGGTCTTTATAAGAAAACTGTAGTTACTTCGTTCTTACGTTATCTGTCTTTCTTACCTCTTATCAATATCATAAAATATTATGTAGGTATGTACTAGCAGCGCCCCGCGGTTTCACCCGCATAAGTGTCGATCCCGTGGGAATATCGGGATAAAAACTATGCTATGTCCTTCCCTGGGATGCAATCTATCTCTCTGCTAAATTTTATCGAAATTTTGTCGGCTAGCAGAGTTGTTCAAAAATTTTGTTGGTATATACAGGGTGTGTCGTAAATAGTGGTCCAGAGTAAAGGAGTCGATACACTGTATTCTTATGTATCACATACCGAAATTTTAACCATTTTCAGTTAAGGGTCTCCGAAAAAAAAAAGTTGTTTTTAAAATTTCTGTACCATGCTTCACGAATTTGGCTGTAATTTCCACAAATATCAATATTTTTTAATTCTGTTTTTTTATTATAACTTTTGAATATGTGTACTTATGATATCCAAACCCTTTTTTATATTTTAAAGTCACAGGTAGTTAAAGAAATTAATTTGTTTTTTCGTATACCCTTAACTGAAAATGGTTATTACTTTAGTATGTGATACATAAGAATACAGTGTATCGACTCCTTTACTCTGGACCACTATTTACGACACACCCTGTATATACCAACAAAATTTTTGAACAACTCTGCTAGCCGACAATGTAAATAAAACCATGTTACACACATGCTACATAATAATACATACATAATACCAGATTAAATATTTTATAAATAGAATAAATAATTTACAAGGCTAAGCAAAACTACATCAATATTAATATTAAATAGGTAGTTAAGACTTGTAAACTGACAATGACACCTACTAGCTAAGTAATGAGTGACACTGTCAGACTGCAAAATGAAAGTCATGGACATTTTATTAAGGTCGCACTAACCCTGACTTTGACAAGGGTTGTCAGGAAACAAGGGTTCAACAAATGTTACCGATTACGTCAATACAGTATTGTTACAGCTTGTTAAATGCCATTATAATTTACATTGATATACCTATAATATATACCAAGTGTTATTGCAAGAAGGTACAAACAGTAATGTATTAGGTATGCAAGTCAAGTATTAAGTAGGTACTTAAAATATTTCATGATTAAATCATTTTAATACCTACTTATTTCGAATTGACTTATGATAGATCTATCACAAAAGCAAAACAATACCTGCTTAAGTGATAAAATTATTTTATGTTAAGTACTGAAAGTCAAGTAGATCTTGTTGGTTAAGGGGTTTATTTATCAACGATGATTAAAGTGACATTCAAACTTAAAAAATGTATGGTTAAACAGTTGCTAAACACTACTTAACTTTAACACATTGAAGGACACTGACCGAGACACAATAGAAGTTTTATTGTTATTACGTTGAGAGGCGTTAAGTGTCCCACAAAGTGTTAAGCTACATTTATGAATTAAAGGGACAAGTTTCATTCACTTAAGAATTAATTATTTGCAAAACTAGTACACTAATCAGCTTATTTTAAAGAATTCTATTTAAACAGAAAATCCTGATTACATACCAAACAAATGAAAGAATTAATTACTTGAACATTCTATGAATGGGATTTGTATGAAAATAACAATTCTAATATTAGAAGTTGAAGTATTTTTAGTTAATGTACAGACGCCAGCAGGTCAACCTACCCGAAACTGTCAGATTTTCCCAATCAATCTTGAACCTTACGCTTTAGCAATAAAGTCGAAAATCTATTAAAGAAATCTGACAGATTGTAGTAACTTGATGTGCTGGCGTCTGTACTTTTAATTACCAAATGCTGGTACGCAAATACTGAATTTCTAAAAAAAGATACTTATCTAGTCTAACTTGATGCAGACAAATACCAATGCTCAATCATGTCTTTAGATTTGAAAGAAGACAGCTGAGAAGAAGATAAGATTAGGATAAGACACAATAAATAAATTTATCAAATCTGTAAGATGTATTAATAAATTTATTGACATAGGGAAAGTCTAAGGTTTTACATTATATTAACTTTTGGAAGGGATATTTTGCTGCTCCAAGCCATAGTGTATGATGTATTCCATCTGCAGGTACCAGGTACACAGAAAGCCAAAGAGCTTGCAATAGAAAATGCTTATTGCCGTAAACCTCACCATTGTATTATTATGGTTTAAAACAGAAATAGGTACTGAAGCTTATAATAAAAACTGATATTCTTTTGTTCTGTTATAGGTACTTCGTTCAGTAACACAAAAAACCTCAATAACATTGGACTAAATTATTGGAACAGAAATGGATGCAATATAAATGAATGAGGATGGCCTTGCATTGAACATTTTATGCAGTTATGTTAATAATATTCAAATCTACTGATTACATTTATATTTTAAATTATTCTGAATGTAATTAAGTACTTAAAATACAAATGCACCTATGATATTTAGGAATTCATTTTTACAACTGAATTCTATAATATGGAAAGTGATAATTACCAAGTCTTCCTTATGGTCAAGAGCCCTTTCGCTGGCCTCTTCCCGCCTGCATCTGTGATGACTGAGAAACGGTCACTCAAACTTCTTTTCACCACTGGAAAGCGGCCTCCTGATGACAGCCTCAAAGACTTCCCAGTCACGAGTCCCTGTGACTTCTTAGCACGATAATCAACGGGCTCATCGACTTCCCCACCTTCCAAATGCAGTGATACTCTCTTGGCCTGCTTCTTATACTTCAAAGCAGCCTCTGACACGTGGCCATTAAACTCACGGTTCTTATTAAACCCACGCTCACTCTCACCAAACCCTTGGACGAAACAGAGCATAATTTCATCAGGATACGACTCCTTCATTTAGAAGGTCATAACTAATATTCGATTAATGTAATCCACTCGCGTAAGGTAACAACAGTCAACGATTCGTAACACCAACTTTAATTTGCTAAGAAAGCGAGTCACAGGACATTTTCAAACACGAAAACAGTACAGACTTCTCTGAATTTCGATTAAAACTTATTTTGTTATGGTGTACGCAACTGGGTTACTTAAACACATTCAACATCGATAACTTTGCAATAAAATGGTAAATCACGCGATCGACACAACGGAATTCGGTATTTATTAAATAAAATTCACAGTTTCACTGTCCCTTTATTATCACGAAATCACTATTGTTCGAAAAATCGAAGGATTTATGTAGACCGCCGAAAAATATCGGGGTAAACTGACATTTCTTTCACGTTCGGTAACCGCCCGTAAGTCGCGTTGCGTTCGGAAACACAATCTTACACGGCCTCGGCTGTTTGCGAACTGACACCGGTTTGGCCGCCCCCACTCGGCCTAGCGTCCACGCGGCGACTCACAAAATGTGCGCCGCGTCGCAAACTCGCAATGAATGAAGAATGTGACGTCGTTTTCTATGGCACCTGTGAAGTGCCAATTTTTTCACGGCAAGTGTTCGTTGAGTTATTAAATTGGAATCATAGCGCACATGATGATCATTCCGAACCTACTTTATAGTTTCCTAAATAGATTTAACCCAGACCTAAATACTTATAGGTAATTCACACAATTATTGCTTCAGGATCTTTCATGATGGATGCATTGTGCCATTTTCATAATCATCATATCATGTTTAACGACAATTTGACATTCATTATTACAGACGAACCTTGGCCGTGGCCCTGTGGGCCTCTAAAACCGCTTCAGTGCAGCAGTGAACTGACGTGACGGAAAGTTCCCATGCCCAATTACCTCGCCTGGCGTACGCGGTAGGTAAGGTAAGTTGTTAATAACACGCAAAGAAGTTGATGTTATCATCCCTATTGCCATATTTATACAACCTATTCAATGATGATGAACATAGAATAGATAAATCTTCTGTTCTAATTTATGGCACCCATGAGGCACGAGCCGCCCCATCACAGATTATTCTCTTCTCTTCCATGGCCCTAGGTAGTGTAAGTAGACAGGTTGCTTTGGAATTTGTCGCCGTTGGTTTAGTGCCAATCAATTAAGCACTCTACAGTTATCGGTTTAGCTCTCGAATTTCTACTAATTAACAATGTTGTTAGAAAGCCTTAGATAAATAATTTCTCGGTAGACAGGCGGTACATTATTAGGAAAATTAAATGTTAACCTATTGCGTGACGGTCCGTTTGGATCGATAACGGGAAAACAAAGCAAAGTGAGGGATCGTCAGGGTTACCGGGAAGCAAACTCACTTAAAATGCTGAAAGTGTCGTAAATAGCCTTTATACAGCCAATACTTTTCATTGTATCCGAAGTATTTTTTTATTTTTTGTACTTAAAATTAATTTTTATTTTTGGAATAGGCCCGCTCCCTCTCACCGAGAGGAGGCCTGTGTCCCAGCAGTGGGAACATTATAGGCTGATTATGTTTTATGTTATGTTTATGTTTGGAATAGGTACCTACCTACCTGCATAAAAATGGCTTCTATCCATAAAAAGCCAGGTACCCTACACTATGGTTAAAAAAAACAGGTTTATTTTCTTGTTATGATGTGAAATACCATTGCAGTTAGCCAAAAAAAATTGCGAGTCGGTATCAGCTAAAGTTTGATAAAAAATCTTGTAGAATTACAATTCAATTTGTTACACTTTTGATTGATTGAAGTCTTGAAAAACCGAGATGATCACGAGGTAATACATTTCTCTGTGAAATCGTACTTCTCGTGGGAAAGCAAAACCACGTAGCGATTAGTGCGAATGGCTCTATGCAATATGCAAAGTGTAGAAGTAGCGTGAACGATTTTCAAATCACTACCTACACGTCATAATAGGGTACAGCCGACGCAAATTTGCATTTCACTAATGCTTAGCTTAGCTAAAAGCTTAGCTAAACGATGAAAGGTCTCACATTATAACGGCTGTCCAAATACAGAGCGTTTTTCTACACCCTAAAATTTGCAATTTTCTTATGGTTTTTATACTGTGGTAGTACGTTGATTAAAATATGATTCGCGACCGTAACAAATAGATATGTATTTACAGAATTAATCATTAGACTCGGTATAGTACCTATAAAATGTCAAGATTTCATGAAATAGTCTTCAGTGGGATTACTTGGTTTTAGAGAGTTGTGTTGGCCAAGTGGTAACGGCCGCGACTTACGAGTTGTAGGTCGTAGGTTCGAACCCAGACAGGCGCTTTACTTTGTGTAAATTATTTCATCACCACTGCTCTCAAAACGGTGAAGGAAAACATCGTGAGGAAACCGGCATGTCCTAGAACCAAAAATTCGAAGACATGTGACATCTGCCAACCCGCACTGGGATTGGTGGATTACGGCCCACTCCCTCTCACTGAGAGGAGGCCAGTGTCCCAGCAGTGGGAACATTATAGGCTGATTATGGTATGGTAGAGAGTTGTGTTGACGACTTTAATGATTATAATACTGACCAGCAAATTGCAAAAAACGTAAAAAAAAATTGAATTTCGCGGGCTACCCTGGCGCTTTCGCCTTAATGTCAGATTGGTACTGGTGATAATGACAGATTTGCTTGACGGCCGTTTTATTATGACGGGACCGCTTTCCTTGGAAACCAAAGTACAGACGCCAGCAGGTCAACCTACCCGAAACTGTCAGATTTTCCCAATCAACCTTGAACCTTATGCTTTAGCAATAAAGTCGAAAATCTATTAAAGAAATCTGACAGATTGTAGTAACTTGATGTGCTGGCGTCTGTACTTACTTTAGTTGTTTTAAAAAGTTCAATAGCTTGAATACCGTCTTTATTGTCAAAAAACTGGCAGTAGGTATTTCGGCGCCCCAGACAGTTTGAGGTGAAGTTGTGCGTCAGAGGGTTGAATTTTCGCAATTCGCATTCGCATTCGCTGCGGGGTAATTGCGTAACACTCTATACTGATAGTGTGTGAATGAAAGCTGTTGCTACTGAGCAATAGCTTTCATTTAGACAGTTCAACGACACTCATTGTGTTAAGTATTTACGTTGTTGAGCAGACAAAATTTTGAACAAATGAAGCAATGGATTAGCAATATCCTTCAAAATGATTCAGATTGTGATTGATATCTAGTGTATTACGCAATTAGGTGCTGTAACCTTGGAAAACCTAGTTCATTTAGATTTTGCTTTTAATCTTCACGGGGGAATCCATGAGATGGGCAATCCTCCAAGCCCCCAACTCAAGCTAAACGACTCAACTCGGAATACCTATCAGTCAGGAGAACACTCGAAGGGACATGCATCTAAAACGTGCAATGCGCTTGAGTTTATAGTTGGTAGATCTAGGTAGGTAAACAAAAAGCAGACTTATAGGTATCGTAGGTAGGTAAATTTATAAGGAAATATTAAAATCGTCCATTGAAATCTAAGAGGTAAATTGTCTGACTGTATTGAATTTCGTAGGCAACTCCTATCTCCTGCTCGAAAAACAAATAAAAATTTTAGGCAGTTATTTTATTCAAGTGAGCTTGTTATGAACTTTTTAGTACCTAACAGTCGGCTTGTTTTTTAATTTTGTTTTTTTTCAACTGGTCTGTTTTATTTTTGGAATCGTCTCCTCAAGCCACTGACCTCTATCATACATTATGATAGAGGTCAGTGCCTCAAGCGCTTTATTTTGAAACCCCATATGGCCACGGTACCCAAAAAAAATATACAAGACATTCTTTTAAATTGACGTCTTAATTAACCAACAACACCTTATTGTCCTTTAACTATAGAGCAACCTAGACGAGTCCTAGTCGCCTACCTAATTCATTAAAAATCTAACCAGCCGTTAGGATGCTTCGAATGTAAGTACCTAAGATCTTTTTTATCTGCCCTGCCCCACAATTCAAGGAATGCATTACCGTAGATCGTAGTTATCAAAACGCTGCACGAAGAGAAAATGAAAGACCAGCACGCCGAGGTCTTTCATTTGATTCAAAATATATCAGAAATAAAAGTAAATTACATTGTTATTCTGATCGAGAATAAATAAGAATTGATGGTTTGTTGAATAAAGAACAGGAAAATAAATTATAGAAAATCATAAAATAATTTTTTGAGGTCGTTCTTCATCGGTACTAAAATGGTAAAATGTTACACTACCTACTATATTGACTTCAGGAAGTCAAGACATTTTAATAAAAAGTTTTAGACATAAAGACAACAAAAAGTTTCAGCTATAAAACACGATAGCTTTGTCTTGAACTAAGCATTTTTGGAACAAGTCCCTGGAGTAAAATGACCATCACTGATAGATAGTTATAGTGCGCGGCCAAATTATCAGAGCCTTTCGTCTGATCAGCTCTTTATTTGGCAATGATATCAGCTAGGGGTGGACGCTTCTATCCACATTTCATTACCTTTACTTATAAGGTTATCTTGATAAGATTCTCACCCTAATTGCGTAACACACTATTAATATCAATCTGAATCATTTTGAAGGATATTGATAATCCATTGCTTCATAAGTTCGAAAAATGTATCTGCTCAACAACAAAAATAACGCAATAAATATTGTTGGACTGCCAAAATGAAATGAATGAAACTACTGATAGTGTGTTACGCAATTACCCCGCAAATTGGATATTAACATTTCCACAGATATATTTTACGAATTCATGAGAAGAGAACGCGTGGTTATCCGAACTGAAGTTTTTCCCAGTTTTAAATCGTTTCCAGCAACTCTATAGTCTCGCCATCTTCAGTAGGTAGGTCAGTGACGACTTAATGACTAGTGACAGAGTTATTAATAATTTTTATAGATTCTGAATAAGTTCTATATGCCTAAGTTCTGGTCTTATAATTTCCCGTCCTGTTTTCGCCACTTCTACACGAGAAGGAGTCGGTTCTTATATTTTTCTCACTTATTTCGCAAAATTCACTTGATTTTTGTTATAAAAGTTGCTCGTCATATCACGACGCTTAATTAACAGGACGCCAATTCCGTAAGTCGTAAGTGCGACACGAACGAAAACAGGGTAGGTAGTCGGTGTAAACGATCAATATAATCCGGTACCTACAGGAATCTCCTAGGATACGGGAAAACCAAACTATGACGTAGGCGGGATAGGAACTATTATGGAAACAATGGCTGTTATCGTTTACGTAATGACGACTGATAATTTTTGTACCGTACATAGGGGTAGGTGTTATCGATTATGGTTTTAGGAGTTAATTGGGTTTCCTAGTAAACAATAATAGGAACAAACTCGAGACCCTGCGTGGGTATGCTGAAAGGGGAACAAAGGCCCGAAACAAGTGGGAATCGCAAAGCATTTCGTACTTCTACAACGACATTCTATAAGCAACAACGGTGATGGAAAAGTCAAAATTATATGAGACTGACATAAGGTCTGCTTCTTGCATCCAGCGAGTTCCTGCGGCCTTCACAAGGTCGTCGGTCCACCTTGTGGGAGGCCTTCCAACGCTACGTCTTCCGGTACGCGGTCGCCGCTCCAGAACCTTTCGGCCCCATCGGCCATCTGTTCTGCGGGCAATGTGCTTAAGTGGAAGTGGGCAGGCCACTTCCACTTAAGTTTGGCAATTCTTCAGGCTATGTCGGTTACCTTGGTTCTCCTGCGATCACGCAGGGAAGCAAATAGCCCTCTCCATTGCCCTTTGGGTGACTTTCAGCCTTCTTAAGGCCCATTGTGAGCGACCACGTTTCAGTGCCATAGGCTATCACTGACAACACGCACTGGTCAAAGACTTTCGTCTTGAGACACCGCGGTATGTGGGACGAGAAGATATTGCGTAGCTTCCCGATCGCTGCCCAGCCGAGTCGGATTCGACAATTGACCTCTTTATCGAAGTTGGACCTACCTAACTGGACAGTTTGTCCTAGGTAAACATACTCATCCACGACTTTGAGTGTGGCGTCTTTGATCTTCACGAGAGTGGGTGTTACATGGGCATTTGACATGACCTTCATTGTCCATGTTTATTTTCAGACCCAGTCTTTCGGAGGGTCTACTGAGGTCATCGAGCATTGTACTGAGGTCCTCCATAGTCTTTGTAGCTAAGTACGAAACGCTTTGAAAGTGTTTGTCACGTGTCTAGACCCTCAGGCTATGTATGGGCTAAATAGTATATTTCCAATTCCATGCTATCCTTGCCTTTTCCTTCTGACCGTTCCTTGGGAGGACCAGGTTTAGTGGACAGGATAAAGTTTAAAAAAACAATAACACTAGCCAATTACTGATCTACTGCGAGGCAAAGCCCTCTTCTTAAACATAGAAGGCACGAGCATAATAATTACATTGATGCAAGTGTAGGTAATATGTTGATCCGAAGGTTCTCACGCTGCACAGGTTCAGTTAAAATAACTCTATTCAAAGCATACTGTCAAGTAATTTACACGTGTAGCCTTTGGTCTAGCTTCGAAATTATTATTAAAAAGGGAAAAGTTTATTTCAGAAATACCTATTACTTAATCATATTTGTCGCCTTATACTTACCTAGTAGTTTAACAGAAAACTACTGTACATGACTAGACGTATCTACCTACTTATCTATGCTAAGAAGGTCTCCTTGAAGACACAGATTACCCAATACTTTTAAGTAACTAGGTACGTAACTACTGGCAATAGCCCATAAATTAGCAATCCCGTATTACATACATATCCGTAAAGTTAGAAAATTAGTAGTAACTGGATGCTAATCTACGGTTACTGCAGACCGGTCTTCTAATGATTGAGCTGCGGTTTCTAACCTGAGAAACGAATCGGTTTCCTACCTGATGAAAGATTGATGGTTAGGAACTCTCATAATTGAGAAATCGAAATACTTGTCTAAACCAATTCAATTGCTGCTTACAGAATACGTCTTTCACTATGCTCCTACCAGATGGGTAATAATTGCGTAACATAAGTACTAAGAGTAGCAATGGCGTCCATTTTGACAGTTCAACATCATTCATTGCGCTATTTACGTTGTTGAGCAGACACATTTTTTGAACTGTGTTAGCAGTATTCTTCAAATGTTTCAGATTGTGATTGAAAGTGTGTTACGCAATTTGGGTGCTGAGTACCTACACCTTTTCAATGTCGCCTAAACTCCATTTGGAATAAGATTAGACATTTAAATAAACCTTTTTTACAGTCCGTTCAACCGATTTTGAATTCTATTGCGTTGTTGGCATGACTGGCAGCTGCAGTAAACAGTTGGTATTGTAACCACTTTTTTGCTTTTAATACCATCCTTATGCCTACGGTATAGAAGCCAAAATCGGTTGAACGGACTGTAAAAAAGATTTATTTAAATGTCTAATTTTATTTCAAATGGAGTATAGTCTCTTATAAGACCGCCGACCTTATGTAAGGCAAGCCTTTATATACCTCCCGCAAAAAATAGAGAGCAGCTTTGGTTATTCTATCTAGTATAATATATCTAGTGGACTTACTTATATGTTCTATCTATATATATTATATATTATTATTATATAAAATGGTAAACTGACTGACTGACTGATTGTTGATATATCAACGCACAGTCTAAACCGCTGCTCCTAGAGACATGAAATTTGGAGGGTATGTTCTTTGTGAAGAGTAGGTATCCACTAAGAAAGGGTTTTTTGAAATTCCACCCCTAAGAGGGTGAAATTTGACGCGGACGAAGTCGCGGGCAGAAGCTAGTCTAGTATATAATACGAGCAGCAACATTCCACTCAGTATACATCAAAATCTGGCTTGTTCTCAAATTTTCAGCTATTAAACTCAGGCAATGGAAAAAATAAATGGCGTATGGCAAGAAGTAGAAATTAACTCGGCACGAGATTAAAGTCGCATTAGGTATGCACAGCAGCAGCGCAAAAGCGCGACATAATATTTCTTGCACTGATAACTGCGAGTAGCTGTGAGATTATAAATACAACTTGCTTAATTGCAATGTTATGAATATTTTTAATAAATAAGTATGACTGTAGAGTGTAGGAAGGCATTCTAGTGCCAATACCTTACATGACGTCATCCAATACCCATTTATCCAACAATTATAGATTAGGTACCTACTAGCGACACGCCCCTGCTTCGCACGGTTTTTGAGACTTGACAAAACATCGAGATTTCTATAATATACCTACCTAAATGTGTTTTTAAAAAAACACTACAAAGTGATAATAACTTTAATTTCGGAGGTCGGTGTCGTTGCTTCCGCATTTTCGTTTTTCGACACCGACGTCCGAAATTAAAGTTATGAATTCATCATCACTTTGTAGTGTTTTTTTTTTGTACCTAGTCGATTGTTTTTTTTTTTTTTTTAAACCCCACACAAATTCAATTAAATAACACTAGTTGACTAGTGCATTGCAGAATTTAAGACATCGACTAGAAGAATCATCCCATTCGCATAGAAATGCAGTACAATATGCATATAACTTCGTACATAAGAATACCTAATGTAGGTAATTATTATATATACTAAAACCTTCCTGAAAGTATGTAGATCACATTAATGAAAGAATTATCAAAATTGTTTCGGTTCATTAGTTTTTGAGAAAATCGCGGACATACAAACATACATACATACGGGTCGAATAAGGAACCTCCTTTTTTGAATTCGGTTAAAAATTATTTACGTAGATTTGTTTTAATGAACGAGTATATTCCTGGAAAACTAATTCTCTTAACTACCATGTATACGTTAATATTATCAATATTCCTTCCATTAAGAATGTGTAAACAATCCGCGAACATTTTCGCACAATATTTACAGGAGTGTTAACGACTCAAAACAGGATCATACATCAAAGTACACTCTACCAGCAAGGTCTCCTGTCAGGGCTAAATATATTTCCCATGGGGATTACTTATTTGTTTACCTTCCTAAACACGTGGTTTGTTATTACCTATAGCTTGCGAAAAACAAAAAACAAGATCATCCACGAAATTTAGCGATCATCGATAATTTTAATCGAGTTGTTGACGGAACTTCGGATACCGAGAGATGAAAACAATCGATGATCGAAAGCTCTTCAAAGTGCTGTTAACGTCTGGGAGTTCATCAGTTCAATAAACTATAAATTTGTTGGTGTAATTTATAACAAAGTTCGTAGGTAATACCTACTCTTAAATATGGGTCACTTTTTATAATACTTACGTTGTTAGAAATGAGGAATGAGTCAATGTTTTTATCACGTAGTGACTAGTGACTGAAACAAAAGTGCTCTTAGGTTTAATTTTCATCGTAATTGTCATAACAGAAAGAGCGTTTTTTAAATAAATGCAGTGCATAGATAAGCCTTCTCCTTCCGCGCGGTAATTGCGTAATACAAACAACAATTACATAATCTAATCAGCCTATAATGTTCCCACTGCTGGGACACAGGCCTCCTCTCGGTGAGAGGGAGTGGGTCGTATCTAATCCACCACGTAGGCCCAGTGCGGCTTGGTAGATGTCACATGTTTTCGAATTTATCGCAAACAACAATGAGAGGTTTTCTTTTTTAAGTATTAAAAAAAATAGTGTCAAAGAACTCGGTAGATGGCGTTGTACTGACTACGTTACTAGGTGTCAAAGCCAAAACGCTTGGAAAAAAAACATTGCGTTGCGTCACATACGCTCGTTGACTGACACTTTTGTTCGCTTTCGTTTTACGATCTCAAAATTACATCCAAGTGAAATAATCAAAAAATTATGTGAAGTTCCGTTCCTTGCAGTAACTTACCAAGGTCAGCGCCATCTATCCAGCGACAAGGGAAGAGTTAAAAAAAAAAAGGAAAATCCCTCATTGCGATAATTTATTTTTCGTTCGTCCTGAAGTTTTGTCCCACATTCCGAAAAATCCTGAGTCGTCCCAAACAATATGCTTTCTTCGTCCCAAAATATCAATTCGACAACATTCGTTTTCTTTTTTCAAACGAATTGGACGACTTTTTCAAACATATGGAGCAATGGATTAGGATCGGAAATCCTTCGTATTGTAAAAGAAAGTGTGTTACGAAATTAGCGGGCAGGCCCCGAGGACCCAAGTTCAAAGAAAACCTGTTCAGGTGGAGATTCATGGACGACTCCGCTTTGATGTGCAAATGTGGTGCTGTTCCACAAACGATGGGACACTTAATATCATGTCCTGCGTCTCCTGTCAGCTGCATGGTACAGGAACTGATGGACGCTAATGCTGGCGCCAAACACGTAGCAGAATTCTGGTCCGAGCCTATTTAAATTGCCATCGATACGTTATGAAGAAGAAGAAGTGAGTGTAATTATATTGTACCAAAGCCAAGATAAACAAGAGTAGAAAACGTAACATTACGTTCATACGATAACAAGTTTCCATTTCCGTTGAAAGTAGATCACAAACTTGAATAAAACAATAACGTAAGTAACTGTTCTTCTAAACTCTAAAAGAAAAACCGTAAAATTCTACGAACCGTTACCCGTTACCTACTCTAAAATTCTAAACGATACTAATACTAGGTAACAAACTCTGACGCATTTAGGTCAGCCGTTAACCTATTATCTGAGAAACCTGGTTTGTTCAATAAAACTACGTAAGTATTACTTACATGAATTGAGTAAATCAGTATTTGTAGATTCTTCGGTAATGTATATTTTCTCGGCTCAATCGTTGCATATAGCACATAATTTTGGTAAACTAGATCGAAAAAGAATAGCTTAAAGGTAGATATGACGTTATTTTCAATATGAGGTGGGTAGGTATACCTAACGAGTTAAACGAACAATAGAAAACAAATTTAGTCTACATAAACAAGCAATTTGCTCGAGATTCTTGAACAGCTAGTTTGAAAGCTCTTTCAGTGCGCATTGGTTATTCTCCTTCGACGTTGATTTGCCTTTCAAGCTTGATGTTATCGTCATTGATCGCATTTCGTCGTACATATCATGATGATGAATTAGTCAAGACTGGTCTTCAGTCTTTGTGAAAAACTGAGCCAACTCCTTTGCGCTCAAAAATTCAGCTTTGTCATGGAAGCTGCAAGAATGATATATATCCACGTGCACCTTAAGTAATTAGAAACAGCATAAGGTTATGATTAAATTCCATGCTTCAGAAAGCTTTATAATCTCCCATTTTACTTATAATACTATTGCACGTGTTGTGACAGCGAGTGGATTGGATTGGAGAACACGGTCAATTACAGTCTAGACAAAAAACCGCAGACCTAAGTGATATAACGCAAATTCTACGGTACACATAATAAGATTAGATACATTTGCGCCATTCAGGAATTAATACCGACGCAGCAGGTGTAGGTAACGTTCAAAATGTTTGGCAGGCATGCGAGGGAGTGTCACGACGTCACTCTTGGCAAAAACACATTGGCGACAGTCTGCCTACGTCACTAGATGTTCGGCACTTTCAAAACAAGAGTTTCCTTCGTATCGGATAAACACAAAACGTAGGCTGTTCACCTTGAATTCAGGTAGTGCAATTCACTGTATGTAACGTATCTACTTAGCTAATTAATTTAATCTTTATTTGTATGGTACAATCTTTTCTAGGGGGCGAGCAACACTTAAAATGGTAATGAGTTTAGTGCATCAGTTCCGCTTGGCGTGGTTTATGGCAGTTTGGTGGTGTTGGTGCAAGCATAGCAATTTGTACGTTAAAGATATATATATAGATATACGTAGCAACAATACTGGTTTCTATTAAATATTATCAACCACGTGAGCTGCTCATAAGACTCTTTTTCGCAAGAATTGTAGAGACAATTGACAAAAGAAATATTAAGGTGACTCTTAGCGCAATGAAGATGGACGAGTTTACCTCAAGTTCAAGGCGGAAATATGACCATACAAGTAATTTGTGGAAAGTGGAAATACTATACCTACAAACTTTGTAGGTCTCTGTAGCGAAAAAAAGAAAAACACGGACTGTTTTCGCCTTATTACGATTCACAATGTTATCCTTTTATGATACTGCCAAAGTGGCCCTTTTAGGCCCCCTGACCTGAAGAAGATGCTATATTATTAGCACCATCAATCGACTCTCAGCTTTCAATATAAAATCGATTAGTCCATAAGGCCGAGAAACCTCGTAGCAGAACTTACTAAGCTAACTTTGTTGAAGCACTTTCAGCACTGTTCAGGGAGGTTAGCAATCATTGCTAAAGTGAATAATATTTAATTGGCAACATCTAACCTTAATGGTCCATATGTCACTTAAGGTAAACTTGATTAAAATCCAACATTTATCTGGGTCGATCTATTGGAGGCATTTTTTTTCGTGTCGGGCTGGATAAACCCATTTTAAAATCGAAAAACGTTTTCAAAATATTTTTTTATAGACAGTTCGGTGTCTAATCTACGTGATACATGGCTAATATTATGAATAAATTTATTTTAAATATTTAAAAAAAATTCTTAAACCCTAAAATCCTGATCGCTCTGGATTGACCCAACTCCCGATTGAATGAAAAAAATATTCGTTAACTTTTCAATGAGAAGGATCATATGAAACCACTTATTTAGATTACATAACAAATAGTTAATCTTCACAGGAATAAAATATTTTTAGTTATATTAACAATACTTTTGCCACAATTTGAATTTAAAATCGTGACCGGGTATTTTATCTCATCGCTCTGCGTTGAGGTAAAACATCGCGCTCATCCCTAGTTACGCGTTATAGATACTCTATTACCCTCCCGCGGGGCAACGCCAGGAGTGGTCTAACCGCCCAGAAGAATACCTGTGTGCCACGTTCCCGCGTTCCAACATTACGAAGGTAAGTTTATGATTGCTCTGGATTTGGTTCTCGAATTTTATGATTGCTATGGCACGTTATTAAAATTCAATAGTAAGCTTATGAATGTGTTTTTTATGTGAATTAAGTGATCGTTATGATGTTTTTTATGAGACGTAATCACAACTTTCTACTGCTTTTAAATTCGGCTATATTTATGATTTTGTGACTTTTTCTGATCGTTATGGCTCTGATTGCTCTGGCCAAAAAGACCAGAGCGATGATATTTTGCATTAATTGTACGTTATCCCTATTCGATGTTGAACCGACCTGTATGGTCCGGCGTCAAAAAAATCTATTTTAAGTAGTAGTACCGGACTGTATCAATGACAAACGATGAACCCTTTAATTTATAACTTTTCCTGGGTTTCTTCGGATAACCTAAACCCATAAAGAGATTTTGACGTATTTTAAATTGATGATACCTTGCATTTTTATCTACCACAACTGTAACCCTTTCTTCTCTTAAATTTAATGGCAACTATTCTTGCAGATTGAAATCACGCCACGAAAAAAAAAAAAATCTATTGAAGAAAAACGTCTTAAGAAGAAATTGGCGAGCGTCGTAGAATGGCCAAGATAAATAAATTAATAGTTTAAAAAACACTAGAAAAACACGCTTTTATAAATGCACGTAAAAATAAAAAAACAAACACGACTATGATACGATTATATTCTATCATGGAATGCCAGTGCCTATCTTCCGGCTTCATCATCACACCTTGAAACCTAATCGTGGTCAAAGTTCATTACAAGACTTTTCTAAGAAATCCAAAACAGCTATGATACGATTTTTCATCTTGAAGTTCCAGTTCATATCTTCCGGCTACATCATCAGATCAGTTCGACAGTACCATATTATTGTATTGTCATCAGAACTACATACAGCTGCCAATTTTCATTACGCTACGACCCTTGGAAGATGGTTAAACTAGTTAAATTAATTAGTTATCATATCTTTCGGCTCCATCATCAGATCAGTTCGACAGTACCATAATTATTATTGTATTGTCATCAGAACTACATACAGCTGCCAATTTTCATTACGCTACGACCCTTGGAAGATGGTTAAATTAGTTACCTTAGAGTCCATTACATAGTTAGTTACATACAGGTCGACCTAATAAAAGCGTGTTAAAAATGATGCAGATCTATACGCACAATTAATGGCTTGTAAAGTCAAGGGAGAGTTACCAAAGGAAAAAAGCTCGGGGCACAGTACTACCAATGAGTGATTTGACTCCAAGCCAGCAAAAAGTTCGTAGGAAGAAAAGTAGGCAGAGTTCTCGACGACATTATTTAAAGAAAAAAGTGGATAAGTTACCAGCAACTACAGCTTCCAATAAATAACTCCAAAGAAATGAAACTAAGCCAAAAGTTGATTTTTATAATTTATGTTAATTAGTTATTTTAGCGATTATTTTATATAAAAGATTCCGTATTTTAAATATGACTGTATGACTGCTAGGCCTTGACCTTTTTCTAAAATAATTCATTTCTCTTACATATAATCTTGTACACGTACAGTACGTACTGAATATGACTGAAAACGGGTAAATAAATAATATTTTATCAATATAATTTTTTTTGTTTCACTGATTTCACCATTTATGATCGCTCTGGCACCAATTATAATTGCTCTGGTCGCAAAATTTTTAGAACTTAAATATATCCTTAACTGTTTGTGTAAATTGAAGGCCAATAGTAAAAATATACCATTTGAATATCATTCTTTTTAATGAAATACATAATTACCATTAAATATCAATATCTGAAAAGCACCAGAGCGATCACACGAATACGCCCGGTTTGGAGATTAACCCATCTACAGACCACCCCCCACCCCGTATAAATTCATCCTAATTAAAACTAAGTACTTGAATAAATTGCATACGAAAGGTGATATTTCAGTAAATTGACTTGGATTTATTGACCGAAAAGGTCAGGCTGCAGAGTCAATTGGTCAACCACACTCACTGCCGGCTCTTGCGCAAATTGTAACCCATATTAGCATACATCAACCTTTTACGTAGGTACGTACGATTATTGTGGTATATTTGCACCTATCAAGATAAGCTTCGGGCGAGGTCGTAGGTTTTCCTCCATTTTTATGCTATTAACTATAAACGTACTAAGTTGTTTTGTTGGCATTAACGACATTGGTGTTAAAATTAGTAGGTAGGTAATACATATAAAATCGTTAACTGAACAGTTCGTATTCCCTATAATATATTATACTTAAGGCTTCTGTCCAGAAATCATTCCACAGGAACGTGCTACCGGGACAAAAAGTAGCCTATGTCCTTTCCCAGGATGCCATCTACCGCCTTGCCAAATTATATCGAAATCCGTTCAGTGATTTAGGCGAGAAAAGGTAACATACAGACGGAGTTACTTTCGAATTGCAATGCTAAGGCCATGAAAAGCCCTTGAGGCAAATTTGATCAGCGCCCTAATGCGTAACATACTATCAATCTCGATCTGGATCATTTTGAAGGATATTGCTAATCCTTCTTTTGCTTTTTTTAATTGCTTCATATATTCGAATTTGTTTGCTCGAAAACGTAAATAACGCAATTAATGTTGTTAAACTGTCAAAATGAAAGCCTTTGACTACTGATAGTGTGTTACGCAATTACCCCGCAGTACCTACACGCAACAAAAGTTAGATGCGTTTTCAGAGCTTCAATGGTATGTTTTAAGATTTTTGTTTTGTTTTTGTGTGATATTATGTGCCTTAATTAACCTGAACCCTAATTGCGTAACACACTATCAATCTCAATCTGAATCATTTTAAAGCATATTGCTAATCCATTGCTTCATATGTTCGAAAAATGTGTCTGCTCAACACCATATATAACGCAATGGATGTTGTTGAACTGTCAAAATGAAACCCGTTGCTACTGTTGGTGTGGTACGCAATCACCCCGCTGGGTCAAATAAACTTATGTTCTTTCCTTCACTTTCAGCATAACAAAGAAAAAATCGTAGCGCTCATAAAAGCCAGTTCCACACTCGTGAATGCAATGTCACTGTCACATCACTTATCGCCGCCATATTAGGTCAAGTGTGTTGCAGCCTTACCCTGAATGGTTATTTTCCGTCAGCGCTTTAGCTATTCATGGAAAATTATGGTCCTCCCTAACAAGTTGACAGGTTTGTTCAATAAATTAATATGTTATAAAGAAGTCTATGTGATCGATAATGTATGGGATCAAACTTTGCTAGTGCTTGCCCCTGCTTCGCACGGTTTTTACGACTTGACATCTTGTATCTAAACAATACAAATCTGCAATCTACCTAGCCTTTTCCCAACTAGGTTGGGGTGGGCTTCCAGTCTAACCGGATGCAGCTGAATACCAGTATTTTACATGGAGCGACTGCCTATCTGACCTCCACAACCCAGTTACTGGGAAAAACGATACCCCTTGGTAAGACTGGTTATCAGCGGGCTTCTGATGACCAGTAACGACCAACGGCTTTACGTGCTTTCCGAGGCACGGAGGGGTCTCGGTATGTAAAGATGGTCACCCATCCACGGACCGACCGTGGCAAGCGCAGCTTAACCTGATCACAAATAAATAAAATTGAAGTGTTTAGCATAATCAGCCTATATTGTTCCTACTGGTACACAGGCCTCCTCTCTTCGAGAGGGAGTGGGTTGAAATCTACCACGCAGGCCCAGTAGTGCGGGCTGGTAGATGTCACATATCTTCGAATTGTTCTAGGCTAAGACATTCCCATCACGATGTTTTCATTCACCATTTTGAGGGCAGTGGTGATGAAATCATTTACACAAAGCAAAGCGCCTGCTGGGTGCGATAAGTCGGGGCCATTACCATTGGGCCACCACTGCTATAATATGTGTCTGTTTGTAATGTCAATATAACAGCTTATTACTAAATGCATATGAAAGTTACGCGGGTACCTACTTATAATAAAACAATTTTTTTTTTTAATTTTGTCTATCTGTTTGTTCCGGCTAATCTCCGAAACGGCTGGACCGATTTTTATGAAATTTGTTATGGGATACTTTAAACCCTGGGGAAGGAAAAAGGCTTTTTATCGACATACCATGCGGGCGAAACCGCGGGCGGAAGCTAGTGTTAGCATATGTCCGAAACAAATTCTCTAAACGATACTGAAATCCGCATTAAAATCCATTGCGTAGTTTAGAAAAATAACGCGGTCACACAGCAGCTGCACAGTCAGACACGAACATTTTTGTTTTTTGGTGCACGTTGGAAATCCTCGTGGACTTCCTCCATCGTGGGAGTGACAGCTTAGAGGGGCATCATCATCATCATCATTTCAGCCGAAAGACGTCCACTGCTGGACATAGGCCTCCCTGGACAGAGGGGCATGCCAGGACTCTTACCAGCTAAAACCACCGCGGTGTTCCACCTCTACCTATGGCTGGGGTTGCGGGATCCGCATAAGCAGTCACCGCTCCCCCGACAGGCCTCGAACCACTGTTCCTCAGGAGGTCCCACCACTCCGTGCGGCCATGAGTCACGAAGACGACTTTAATTTTATGTTGCAGTTACCTATATAGATATTACCGTATACAATAAATTATTAATAGGCTTTACTGCCGTGATCACCTTGGTTGTAGCAAATCTCCTACATAATATAACCTGGAAATAGGTAGTTTAAAGTCTTATACAATTATTAACTTATCTAACCTTCACGGAAGCAGCGAAGTGGAAACCTTACATAAGAGGAAAGAGCCTCATACATAATATGTATGTAATACTAATATCATCGGAGCGCCGGACGAAGCTATGCTATCCTCCTCAACCTTCAAAATGAATCCCTGGATTTCCTCTCCTTAATAACGTTTCTTAATCAAATATTTAAAGACTTTTGAAGGACGCAATCTTCCTTTGAGCATCTAGGTCAATAACGTATTATCATTGAGCTAGGTATCTAAATAATATTGTAAAGAGTAAAGACCGGTTTTATTTAGCTTGCCCTGTTTTTTTTTTTTTAATATTTGTCTGTTACGCTAAAACGGCTGATCAATGAAATTTGGCACATGGGTAGACCATGACCTATATTCTCACGGAATCTAAACTTATGCCGTGAACCCGCGAAGTGCAGCTATGATAAAAAAATGAAACCCTTTCGTTGGTGGCGGAGGAGCGGAAAAGTGCGTTGGAGCAGTGGTGGCCAAGTGGTAACGGCCGCGACTTACGAGTTGTAGGTCGTAGGTTCGAACCCAGACAGGCGCTTTACTTTGTGTAAATTATTTCATCACCACTGCTCTCAAAACAGTGAAGGAAAACATCGCGAGGAAACCTCCTAGAACCGAGAAAATGTCCTAGAACCGAAAATTCGAAGACATGTGACATCTACCAACCCGGACTGGGCCCGCGTGGTGGATTACAGCCCACTCCCTCTCACCTAGAGGAGGCCTGTCTCCCAGCAGTGGGAACATTATAATAATATGGAGGAGCGGAAAAGCAAAATTGGAAGTTTAAAAAAAAAAATCGAAGGACTGAAGGTCCTTTTTCTATGTCAGGACAACGTCTGTCGGGTCAGCTTGTTTCTATAAAAAACTGTTTTACAAAAAAAAACTAATTTCGGAAGTCGGTGGCAAAAAACCAAAATGCGAACCCTACGACACCGACTATCCGAAATTAGTTATTTTTAACCGACTTCAAAAAAGGAGGAGGTTCTCAATTCGACGGTATGTTTTTTTTTTTTTGTGTGTTTGTTACGCGATTACTCCGCCAATTGAGGACCGATTTTCAAAATTCTTTTTTTGTTCGAAAGGGTATACTCTCGAGGGTATAATGGGACCACCATTATCATCAAGTTGGAATCTGATGGGAGGATCCCATGGAAATCGAGGGAAACCCTCAAATTTTATAGGCAAAGCTATAGCGATTTGGGTATTTTTTAAAGTAACTTCAGCATTTGCTCTTGGAAATCATCATTTGGTAAAGTGGAGCTGATGATGAAGACCACAGATGGCCAACGGAACTACTCAATGACAAATATTTCACGGGTTGCGATTCGATTACTTTAATATGGTTGCTAAACGATTTATCCTCGTCACAACGTCGTCGTGGTGAGTGGTTGTTTAGGAGTTGGTAAGAACCAGGAGAACTCCTCAACAATTAACGTCCCTGCATCAGGAATAGCAATATTTTGTAAAAGGTGATGAGCAGTTGACATTAGGCTATTGTAACTTAGATAAATTACAAACTGACCCACTAAAAAGTGAAAAATAAAAACTTTTTTACAAAAAAAACAACCGACTTCCAAAAAACACTATAAAGTGAAAAATAACTTTAATTTCGGAAGTCGGTGGCAAAAAACTAAAATACAAATCCAAAGAAACCGACTTCCGAAATTAAAGTTATTTTTCACTTTATAGTGTTTTTTGGAAGTCGGTTGTTTTTTTTTGTAAAAAAGTTTTTATTCACTTTGTAGTGTCGTTTTTGGAAGTCTGTTGTTTTTTGTTTTTTTTGTTTAAGTATAGGTTTTTATTTTTCACTTTTAAGTTGTACGAGTACTTACCCCGCACAAATTCGTGCTACTTGCTATGTAAATATCAGTGACAGCAAGTTATTATAAGTTATAACATCATCAATATAAAAGTAAGTGGCATAAAAACACGTATTATTGAAGCTAACTCAAAAACTACCCAAGAAAAGTTAATAAAATTTATATGGGTGGTCCCATATAAATTTTATTAACTTTTCTTGGGTTTCCCTGAGGTCATCCATTAGAATTTTTTAAATCGATTATCGCGTAACATACAAACAAAAAAAAATACAGTCGAATTGAGAACCTCCTCCTTTTTGAAGATAATTAAATAAAGATACCGCACTTATAGCCACAATGCATCCCATGACAATTCCACTAAGTCACCACTAAAAAGTCATAGGAAAGCAAACGACGAACGACCTACTAAACCGATTTTGATGAAACTATGGGGAACAATCTGAAAGTATATCCTTTCAAATAAAAAAATGATTTAGCAAAACAGCTTAAAAATAACGGAGTTCTGAGGATAACAAACATAAATAAAAAAGGGAGACCTCCTCCTTTTTTGAAGTCTGTTAATAAAACTATATAGCACCCTAATTGCGTAAAACAGTTTCAATCACAATCTGTATCATTTTGAAGGATATTGCTAAACCATTGCTTCATATTTTCGAGAAATTTGTCTACTCAACAACGTGAATAACGCAATGAACATGGTTGAACTGTCAAAATGAAAGCCATTCCTACTGTTTGTGTGTTGCGCAATTACTCCGTAGGTTCAAAATGGCAAGCAATCCTTTCTTATACAGGAAATTTAACCTGGTTTCCAGCCAGTACGTCGTCTTATCGTCAAGGCGTGTTCCCACCTTAATGCGAGTGCCCATTGGAAATGGGACGGGGTTATCCAATAAAACATCGAATGGGCATTTATGGTAGAATGAACGTGCGGACAATGCCTGCATTGTGACTTAGAGGAGCGGCTGTTTTTCCAATAATTGTGACAATGCTATTTATTAGTGGCTCATAATAAATTCTGTTTTCAACGTTGAGGTCTGACTGTACATCATAATAATTATGTTATTTAATTAGAAGGCACCAGTTTTGCAAGTAAATATTTATCATCATTTAAATCAATCTGCCAAGCCTTTTCCCAACTATTTTGGGGTCGGCTACCAGTTTAACCGGATGCAGCTGGATACCAGTATTTTAAATTGAGCGACTGCCTACGTGGGGCGTTTAATACTAAATGAGAATGGGATACAAACTCCTTGAAAGTATTTAAAGTAAGTACTGGGTGGTAAAGCATCTGCAATGACTGCTCAACAACGTAAAAAACGCAATGAATGTTGTTGAAATGTCAAAATGAAAGCCATTTCTACTGATACTATGTTACGCAACTACTCCTTGTAGGTACTGGTGAAGACTTAGTTGATTCCATTTATTTGTCTTCTATGTGTCTAAAGCCAATTAAATAAACACAATTGTACCGTCTTCAAGTAACACGATTTTGCACGATTGGGTCCACTAAACTGGAATAAGCGAATTGCAACAGAATTTGTGGAATGCTTCTAAACTTAGACGCGCCTTATTGGTGCTGACGTTAAATTGATTGGTAATGGAATGTTTATTTATACAAATAAATGTGTTTGTATAAGTACCGATTTAAGATTAGTCACGGCTCAGATATTTCATCTTGCATTATGGATTCTGACGATTCTGTCTAATTTTAAATACAGTGTGATTACTAGTGAATGTCTTATAATTTATCAGATATGCTTTCTTTCGTAAAAATGTTTTTATTTTTTAGTTATACCTACCCCACACAAATTCATATAACACTACTTGTTATGTAAATATGAGTGACAGGAAGTTATTAAAACATCATCAATAAAAGTGGAAAAAAACGTATTATTGAAGCTAACGCAAAAACTACCAAAGCAAAGTTAATGAAATTTATATGGGACCACCGCTGAGGCATACCTTATCCATTAAAAAAGAATTTTGCAAATAGGCTTATTAATAACGGAGTTCAGAGGTAACAAACATTTAAAAAAATATTCAACCGAATTGAGGACTTCTTCCTTTTTTTTTAAGTCAGTTAAAAAAACAAACTAAAACGCCCAGATAACATTAAATAAACTAAAACATTCCGAGCAACTTTTTAATAATCTGTTGGACTTCCCAAGGCATTCGCGACGGATGGAAGAGATGAAGGTACATGTGCAAAAACCTCTTTTTAACCGACTTCAAAAAAGGAGGAGGTTCTCAATTCGACGCTATGTTTTTTTTTTTCATGTTAAAATTTTAGGGAAGGTCACTGAACGCTCTTCTCCTGAGCAAATCCCACGCGCAATAAATAAGTTGATATAGTCAGCTTGTTCCCTAGACTTTGTTGAGTAGTTTAGGTTTATGTGAACTAAAATATTTTGATTTTGAAACTTTATGAAGGAGAGCAGAAAGGAAGGGGAGAGTAGGTCAGCGGGATTGTCCGAAAGGGTTACCGCTGGCCCGGAACATAAAGGGCTAAGGAAGGAACACGGGTGGGTTTTAGTCAGTAAGTTTCTGACACTCCCTTCTGCTCCACCCAGAGCGGGAAGGGTCATTTGATGATTTCCCATCCACAAAAAAAAAAAAAAAAGGGAGAGTAGGTGAAAATGTTATAACCTACGTGCACATGCACAGAGTATGTTTATTTAATCTCCTCCATCATTATGTTCATTTAATCTCCTCTTAGTATATTTAAACAATTTTCATATGTTTTTCTCAGAATGTACTGAAAGATAACTAAGCTGATATGGAATGAAAATATTTATTTAAATTATTCAACACAAAAACGTAAACTTTGCTTCTGGCACGTACCTACGCGGTACGCTACGTAGTAACTTGTATTTATGAATAACTGTAGCAGCGCCCCGCGGTTTCACACACGTAAGTTTCGATCCCGTGGGAACATCGGGATAAAAACTATGCTATGTCCTTACCTGGGACTCAAACTATCTCTTGTTAAACGGTTTACGCGTGATTGAGTAACAAACATCCAAATATCTTCACAAATTTTCACATTTATAATATTAGTAGGATTAATATTACCTATAGTTATGAGAGCAGTGGTGGCCCAGTGGTAACGGCCGAGACTTACGAGTTGTAGGTCGTAGGTTCGAACCCAGACAGGCGCTTTACTTTATGTAAATTATTTCATCACCACTGCTCTCAAAACGGTGAAGGAAAACATCGTGTAGAAACCGGCATGTCCTAGAACCAAAAATTCGGAGACATGTGGCATCTACCAACCCGCACTGGGCCCGCGTGGTGGATTACGGCCCGCTCCCTGTCACAGAGAGGAGGCCTGTGTCCCAGCAGTGGGAACATTATAGGCTGATTATGCTTAACTATTTATAGTAAAAAATATCCCACCAAAAACATTTTCATGTAAAATGATGCCAAGACGAGACCACATATGGCTCGCACTGCCAAAAAGTTATCAGATCTCATGTAGAGCCAAGCTTCTAACTCTACACGCCCTAACTTCACAAACTCTACACCTTAGTCAAAATATGACGAAATAGGGGTATTTTAGACATCAATAAAATCTAAAGTATAAAAGCTATGCAATTGAAACTTTATAGGTTTAATAAGTCAACCACTGACATCATATCCCGAAAATTTTGTTTATCTGGTATAATCCAAACCCAAGTTATGAAGGTTCAAAAATACGACGAAGTGCTTCGGGAAAAGGGTCCCTTGCGCTTCGCTTGGCGGGGGCACTCCCGCGCCCCTAGATATCTACTATCTATGTAGGTACTTAGGTACCACAAAATTAGTATTTTTACGCATAGTGACTGCCATCTGACCTCTGGAACTTAATTACGGGGTTCGAAGCTATAAAAATTATTCCAAAGTTACATCGATTTACACTTTTCCGAATTTTCAATACCGAGCGAAGCGATGCTTTGGCAAGACCATAGTTCGACAGTGGACGACTTTCAGCTGAAATGATGATGACCTAAGCTTATTTATTAAAGTAGATATACCTAGGTACTTAAGGTTTACTGGGGCAATTACGATAGTGGGTAATATTGCGTTGGATGATAATTTCTACCAAACGCAGGGGCATTTTTATATTGGTAGGTAATATCGTAATTGCACCAGTAGACTATAATAAATTTATAAGTAGGTACTTATAATGTTTTAGAAATTCAAAACACATGTCTATAATGTTTGGAAAGCCTGAAACTTAATCACATCTGCAGCTTTCATGAATATTACGTGCTGATACTGATAACCTCTAATAAATCACAAATCAGCGCATTTGTGATAGGAGAAAGCATCGTGGTCCCATCGTGACCACGAAAATTGATGACCAACGATTTACATTCTACATCGATGAACCCTAGGTCAGGCTATCAGTATAACGTACCCAACTGTGAAAATTACATAACTGAACGGGTCAAATGTAATAATACATGTTGATACTTAGATAATCTTCATTCCCCGTTTGATACCCACACTACTGATAACAGGAATGTCAATTTACTTTGTAGTCAACATTGTTTTGTTCACACGATGTCTTTTCGTGATAACAATGTAAGTTTTCAAGGTTTTTGAGGAAATTGGGGCGGAATGATCAATTAGTAAAGCAGCTGAGAAGTCAATTTGTTGGCAACAATGAAAATTTTGGACAGTCTTGCCAGAGTTTAAAAGCAATTAAGTTAATTGGGACTTTTGTCTCCTTCAATTCAGTTTTTTTTTTAGATATTAAAACAGAAAGTCGACGTTTAACTAGAAAATATCGTTTTCGATGTTAAATATAGATAACTTTTATTCTTATTGGAAGCTTTGCTTTGACGCTAAAAGGTAAGTTACATTAGGTACGTTAGCCAATTTAAAGTAATGAAGACAAGTTGATTGCTACTAGCCACGAACATAGCAGATAACCACGAAACCGTGAAAAATAGTGACAAACAATAATAAAATTCAAAGTCTTTTAAAATTACGTAACTGGTAGGAACGAAAGACAACATTGAATTTGAATATCGAATAAAAACAAATGAGGGTGAAAACGCCCAATTCTCATGCCACGTTAAAATTAAGTACATAAAACTATTTCCCCCTAATACAAAACAAGGTTTTCCTTTTTTCAGAATTAAACCACCGAGTCAGTTATTGAATTAAGAACTTAACTGTAATACAAATGCAGTTCTTTATACTAAAATGACCGCTTAGTTCGGTGCTAAGTTGTCATTTTAGTAATGAAAACTTTGCCTAATTCGAAATAAAGTTTTAAATACAAATACTGGCTTAAAGGTTTAGGCTAGAACTAAAGTTAGATTTCGTTTTGTAATAAGACGGTTCATATATTCAAAAACTTGGTATTAAAATAACTAAGATATTTCAATAAAACTTACCGACGTCTCCAAAGTAAATTATCTGGGGAGATACTCCGTCTGCCTTTTAAAAAAGCCTGTCTGAACTGAGCTAGAGGCAAGCTCTCCCGACGCAGCGACCATCGTACAGTACGAACACTTTTCTCAGCATTTTTTTCCATTTGCACTACCACATTACACAGAAACTTTAACAGGTCCCGATTCAACATTTATTTTATGCCATTCTTTTCGTAATTTCAGCTGCAATTAATAGAATTACACGTACAATTGCATTATACGATCTAAAAACGATAACACCAGGTTGGATACTAAATGAATGCTGTGCCCTTATCTTCACGGTTTCTAAATATTACATATTTACCTACGTTTTAAGATAATGGTGGAAAATGTGTAAATACGTACTGTATTTGTTTAAATTATATTATGACTGATGTGAGTTGGCTTAAAGTTTTTTACAGTTCAAATGTTTTTATCGACAAGCGCGAATTGCTAGAAGTTATTACCGACGTCATGCCGTTGGACAATACAAGTTTTGTTTATTACTTATATTTTTAATTTGTTTCCTGAGTTAGTAAGACCTTCAAACGCTGACATTACATAATAATAATAAGTACTAGCTTAACTATCAACTACTAGCTTGTGCCCTCGGTTTTACCCGAGTGGAGGTAGGAAATTACCTATCCCACGGGAACGTTCTACGTTATAAAAGTAAGTAATTTTATCCAGGTCATGGTTAACTGCATCTATTTTTTTTCATAGTATTATTGGTCTATGTAGTTGTCAGTTTGTGCCACAAAGTAAATGCTGTAATCGGTGTTCCTGAGTGGACATGGTGTCTCGTGTGCCAAATTTCATCTAAATCCGTTCAGCCGATAAGGCGTGAAAGGTAACAATCAGACAGACAGAGTTAGTTTCCCATTTATATTATAAAAGTATGGATTTAAAGCCTTGAACTAACCTAGAATAGTTCATTTATTTGGTCTGTAGGTAAACGTAGATTATTGATTTGCAAAGTTGTTCAAACAACTTCCAGTAGAACAACATTCAAAAGTTAAACGAGTGAATAATATGTTCTAAAACTTTCCACAGACTTCCAAATCAATTTGCTCAAGTATTGAAAGAAAATAGAAGTTCCAACCTAAATAAATTAACTTACTTTTGTGGCATGGCTATACAAATTTCGTTTTGAATACGAGCGGAAAACTGCCAAACACATTACAGCCAAACCCTTCAGTATTCGGAATTGATAACAATCATTTCAGCCGAAGGACGTCCACTGCTGGACATAGGCCTCCCCCAAGCACCTCCACTTCGACCGATTTTGTGCTTCTCGCATCCAACGAGTTCCTGCACAAGGTCGTCGGTCCACCTTGTAGGAGGAACCTTCCAAACGCTACGTCTTCCGGTACGCGGTCGCCACTCCTGAACCTTTCGGCCCCATCGGCCATCTGTTCTGCGAGCAATCTACCCTGCCCACTGTCACTTAAGTTTGGCAATTCTTCGGGCTATGGAGGTTACCTTGGTTCTCCTGCGGATCTCAGTTCCATTTCACATTTCGTTTTAATAATAAATGATAATTTTATTTATTTATTTAAACTTTTCGCACAAAAAGGTAGGTACAAAGGCGGACTTAATGCCTGGCATTCTCTTCCAGTCAACCAAAAGGGTGGTGAAGAGATGAGATGGCAGGTGCTTTGGTTGAGAGGACAATGATAAAAAAAACTGTTAAAACTAGGTAGGTACACAAATACATAAGAACACATACATACTATTTTACTATAATACATATATACTTATAATAGGTACAAATTCATGGGAGAAAGGTGTTGAGATGACTCTCTACGCTATTTGTTTTGAAAATAACTCGGCAATTTCCGACTGGTGGCCCTGATCAAGAGGAAGAGCATTCCAAGGAAGAATGGACTGAATATGAAAGGAAGAATGAACAAAGTCAGAAGTATGAGAACGACAGAGTAGGAGAAGATTGTTACAAGAACGCAGATTCTTAGCGTGACAAGAACATAGATATTGGAAGTGAGACACGAGATAAGAAGGAAGGAGTGGGAGAGTTGAGAAGGGAATTGCCCTGCAGTGGGACAGTAAAGAAGCCTGTTACTGTCCCACTGCAGGGCAAAGGTCTCTTCTCATACAGAGAAGTCATGAACATTGATCACCACGCTTGCTCAAGACAAGTTGGCGATGTTGGCCATTTTTAACCGACTTCCAAAAAGGAGGAGGTTATTGAAGTGAAAACTTCTTTAGGCGCGTTGGGCATATTTTGAGATGGGAAAAACCATTGAACTCGCGCCACTGTTACCGTAAGCTACACCGCGCGTGTTTTGTTTATAAGACGATTAAAAAAATACCCGCTTCGGATGTGTTCGGCTGTCCTCGGGATGTACTCGGTTTTAATGTATCCGATATGTCAGTGAGTGATGGCAAAGTATTCTGTTTGTGTTTTGTTTTCACTTCTGTCGGCACTCCCGGAGTGCCACTGTTTTTTTTCCTCACGATGTTTCCCTTCACCGATGTCCGCAATGGCCAAGATAAACTCAGAAAGAACATGTGAATTGATAACAATAATATTAAACGATCCCTATCCATAGTAAAGTACTTGTATCATGATAGAGTGGCTGTCAAGGTTGCTGATAGAAACTTGGCATAGCATTTTGTATGTAGAACAAATTGATTTTCCGTTCGATTAGCTACGAGGGAAATAGCCACGAAAGGCATTTGCGTGTTGATTTCTTGAAATGCATTTGAAACACTTGAAGTCCCGTACGTACCTACTTGTAGATGTGACGTCAGAACTCATCAGGTGATCGAATCTTAGATGACCATAAATGCCTATTTGTTACCGCTAACTGTTTTGCTCAACCGTCTTGAGCTTGCGTGATCGACTAACGAGATGTGACACCCACGTAAAACCTGTCTGTATCGTACGCATGAAATTTCTTGTTCCCCGACCCATCCCGTTGCATTGCATCGCCCGTTCCCGCTATAACTTCGATTTTGCTTACTCGCTTACTTTTTGCTCGGCTCCTAAGGATCATAACGTGATGTTAAATAGTCTAGAGCCTTCAGCTATATTATAAATACTAGCTTCTGCCCGCGACTTCGTCCGCGCGAAATTTCTTGTCCCCCGACCCACCCCGTCGCATAGATATTACTTTCCGACGTTTTTGCTCGGCTCCTACGGGCCCTAGCGTGATGTTAAGTAGCCTATAGCCTTCCTCAAGAATTGGGCTAGCAAAGGCAAAAAGATTTTTTTTAATCCGACCTTCAGTTCCAGACAAACAAACTCTTCAGCTTTATTATTAAAAAAGATATATAGTTAAAGAAGATAGATTGGACAATTTTATGAAACCCGATAAAATCGTTCATAATAGTAAGTACCTATCATAATTTATGACGGAGTTTTTAAAAGATAAACGTTAATTGGAAATAACAGGATTCCCAATCCGGGGATCCTTTGGGGACCAACGAGGGTCCATGTTCGAAATTTTCATCGCTTTACGATCTATATAACGAAATCAGTGAGAACTGCAGCGTCTGCAGCCATTTTAACTGATGACGTCGGTAGCTACAAACTGATCCAAGATCCAAAGGGATCTGGTAGCTATCAATTTAGCTGTAGGACTTACACAAATAAAATATGTGACCACCAACAACCCACACTGGGCCCGCGTGGTGGATTATGGCCCACTCCCGCTCACAGAGAGCAGGCCTGCGTCCCAGCAGTGGGAACATTATAGGCTGAATATGCTTATGCTATCAATTTGGCTGTCCAAATAATGTGCCAACCAGGGCTGATAGATGTTATGTGCTATTCAAACTATTTGCTAAAGGATAAAACTAGGTACTCACTGTGGGGAGGCCGGTGTGGGGACACGGAGGTGGTGTCCTCTGCGGGGTCGCTCAGCGTCGCTGCCGTCACTCGCCTCCTCTGCACCGACGCTGCTCGACCCGCCCGCCGACCTGCACATAAGGACAGGTTAGTCTTCCTTCTGTTCTACTTTCGTATAACATGAATTATACAGTAAAACCAGGAAACGTATGCGCTTCGTAAATCTTCGTGTTTCTGAATTAGCACGAATGTCGCGCCACAGAGTAACCCTCCACGGAGGCAATGCTTTTTTAAGTTTTGTACTGCCGTGCTATGTAGTCGGGAAAGTATCATTGCGCATTTGTTTGAAGTTCTCTCTTTTGGTTTGCCTACTCTGGTCGCAGATCGTCGTTTGTCACTCAAAAGTTTTGATAAGTTTTTCGGATTTGCATAGAGTTGTTAATCTATAATTTTGTAATCACGGCAAATACACAAGTATCTCCACGGTTGAAATAGCTCTATATTACAATCTCATCATCGCGCATTCGTATTTCCGAAGATAGACGATGACGATGATTCCCAAAGCGCATACTTTTCTTAGGATATCTGTACATAATTATAACGTCTAACAATGACAGGTTGTATGAGGCATGGTACCTACACCTGAAAATGAACAACTTTTACTATGGGGCCAACCCTGAAATATAAAAAACTGGCCAAGTGCGAGTCGGACTCGCACAGGAAGGGTTCCATACCACAAGGCAAAAACGCAGAAAAAAACACGTTTGTTGTATGGGAGCCCCCCTTAAATATTTATTTTATTTTGTTTTTAGTATTTGTTGTTATAGCGGCAACAGAAATACATAATTTGTGAAAATTTCAACTGTCTAGCTTTCGCGGTTCTTAGATACAGCCTGGTGACAGACAGACAGACGGACGGACGGACAGCGAAGTCTTAGTAATAGGGTTCCGTTTTTACCCTTTGGGTACGGAACCCTAAAAAACAGCTGTTCCATAGCAAATGTGCGATACCAACACTACTTAGTTTTGGATAAGTATTCCAGAATTGGTACCATAACGTATCATTCATATAACAGGGGCGCCTGTAGTCCCCGAAGGGTTACACAAAGGTCTACCTATAGTAACGTAGCGTAGTAGGTGCGTAGTAGTTCATATTGTTCATAATCATGAGTAAGTATCATACCATCACGCGGCTTATAAAATTTTACACTGTTTATTGATAGACATTATAAGAACAGTAGAGCTATTCTGTAAAGGCGCGTACGCACGTACGAACAAAAACATGGTGAACACGAACATCGAACACTTTGTTCGCACGTGCGTACCACTAACGAACATAACCTGTGTTCGTCAAAAATGTTCGTGGCGATCCATTATGTTCGTGTTCATCATGTTTTGTTCGTACGTGCGTACGCGGCTTAATAATCACACAGTGAAAACGTAGGTGAAGTGAGTTTAAAGTGAGCTGTCATTCCACCTGATGTTAGGGATTGACACTAATGACAGCTCACTTTAAGCTCACTTCACCTAAGTTTCACGGTGAAATATTTACAGAATCGACCGGCAGTTTATGCCGTGATAAAATAGTAGCCTGTCAGCAAGGTGGTGATGGCGGTGCTGACTGATTATGAAGTGCTATTTCGGAGCTATTAAATGGATACTGATGATCACAAGTGGTTTTGATGGTAGATCGTTAGCTGTTGAGTAGCCTTTAGTCGTTCAAAGTGGCGAGATGCTGTTAAGTAGCCTTTAGTCGTTCAAAGTGGCGAGATGCTGTTAAGTAGCCTTTAGTCGTTCAAAGTGGCGAGATGCTGTTAAGTAGCCTTTAGTCGTTCAAAGTGGCGAGAGGCTGTTAAGTTGCCTTTAGTCGTTCAAAGTGGCGAGATGCTGTTAAGTAGCCTTTAGTCGTTCAAAGTGGCGAGATGCTGTTAAGTAGCCTTTAGTCGTTGAAAGCGGCGAGATGCTGTTGAGTAGCCTTTAGTCGTTCAAAGTGGCGAGATGCTGTTAAGTAGCCTTCAGTCGTTCAAAGTGGCGAGATGCTGTTAAGTAGCCTTTAGTCGTTTAAAATGGCGAGATGCTGTTAAGTAGCCTTATTAGTCGTTCAAAGTGGCGAAATGCTGTTAAGTAGCCTTCAGTCGTTTAAAGTGGCGAGATGCTGTTAAGTAGCCTTTAGTCGTTCAAAGTAGCGAGTGTTTTCGGATCAGTAAAAAATACTGTTTTGAACGTTAGGCTCAAATGGAACTGTTTAAAGCAGTTCAGGTTAATGTTTTTTCATTTTTATTTACTGCTTATTTCTTTCAGTGTAGGGACATCGACGCGCAAACTATAACCAACAATTCATCACATAATTCTAGAAGTAGCGTAAAAAAAATTGTATCAGAATCATGTATTCACGCGATATTGATACCCAATCCGCTACCATGGATTCTGTACGGTCAGCAATAAAAGTCGATTACTTAACACTTCTGTTTTTTTTAATCTCAGTTATTGAGCAAAATATTTGTTCAAAATAGCATTGTACTTCTGCTGCAATTTTGAACAAATATTTTGCATTGAGCAAAATATTTGTTCAAAATTGCAGATTAAAAAAACTGAAGTGTTAATCGACTTTTGTTGCTGACCGTACAGAATCCATGGTAGCGGATTGGGTATCAATATCGCTACCACTCTATAAACATATTACATACATACATTAATTAGAAACAGATAGAGGACAGTCCGATGCCAAAAGCAAATATCAGAAATAGAAATAATTAGTCTCAGATTGGATCAAGAAAATAAAAATAATGACTCAAAGGAAAATTACACTGATTGCCCAAACAAACAGAAACAATAATTTATGGCTATTCATTATTTGTTTATTTCGACGATAGCTGAATACAAAAACAATGTAGGTACAGTCAACAAAGGAGTTAAGTATACAGGAGCGTTGGATATTGTTGAAGTTTACAAAGAAACCGATGGATATTCTCGAATAAAATTTTAGTTTACTAATAGAAAACAAACAGCTCATTTATTAAATTAAATTTCAGTCCAGAATATCCATCGGTTTCTTAGTAAGCTTCAACTATATCCGACACTCCTGTATACTTAACTCCTTTGTTGACTGTACCTATCTAGTTTCAGTAAGGGCTGATTTTTCCATTTCCAGATAACTTTTATTCGAGGAATAAAATTGACGTTTGACAGTTTTTGTATGAAATAACTGTCAACATTTCAAAATTATTCCTTGAATAAAGTTATCAGATGATTTAAAAATCAGCCCTTAATCTAACTCTGATTTATTTCCGTCATTATTCAGTAACTAAGTACATGTATAAAATTATTTCTAATTATTTTTCAAAAGAGGAGCTAACTATAGAGTTTCTTACCCATTCTTCTCCATACCTAACTACCATTTAGAAGGCGCAACCAGCACCCTTATTGCGTAACACCCTATCCCCACAATATAAATAATTTTGAAGGATATTGCTAATCCATTGCTTTATTGTTCGAAAAATTTGTCCGTTCAACAACGTAAAAAACGCAATGAATGTTCCATCAAAAAAATAATGTTGTTGTCATAGCAATGAAGCCTACTGATAGCGTGTTACCGAATTACCCCGCAGAATCAATTAAATTTTTTGACATTCAAAAGTCAAAGTCAAGTCATTTTTATGTGCCTAACTGAAACAAATGATTTGACTTTGAGATAAACCCATGTTGAAAATAATACGTGATCTATCAGTCATCAAGACTTGAAGACAGACTAAAAAGTGGCTGTCAAGTGGAACATGCTAGCAAATATTAAACAAAGTAGGAAAAGACGCAGTTGTAAGGAGACAAGTGGGTCGCTCTACTTGCGGGACGGAACACAAAAGACACGATGTGAGCATCAACATACTGACAAACATACCTACATATATGTATACGATACATAAGATGAGATACACGATACACCACCACGATAAGAAGGAGTGGACTTACGTTTCCAATTCAGATGCACTTGGCATTTTTTAGTTTTTCTTTTGGGTAGGTATAAAATTAGCTCGAATACACCAAACGGAGATTTGTCACTACGAAATAAGCCCAAATGTACACTAAATAGAGGTTTATCTCTATGAAATTAGTCTGAAAACAGTGAAAGAAGATTTTAATACTTCGTGTAGAATTAGCTCGAATACACTAAAATAAGATTTTAATCCTATGGAATTAGCCCGAAAACACTAAACGGTTGCCACACATGTTTATCCTGTGGCTTCATGCTAAATACCGAAAATCAGGAAAAGGTTAACCTGGACGCTGACCCCAAAAAAATTAGGGAAAATAATGGTTTATCAAGATCTAATGCGTAATTGCATATAGGTAGGTATAGGTATTATATAACGTACCTACTAATTAAATTAATGACCAATAATGCAAATGGTAAACTAAAAATCGCATAATTATAGGTTTAATCCTTTGTTTTTATAAAGTAACTGAAGATAAAGGGCCTGCGCATATTTTTCGTTTAAAATTCCAAATATAATGATGAAAAGAAAACTTAGGCTAAGCTATTTAATACACTTTAAATGCTAAACGCTATCATCAAGGCTACGTGAAAAAAAAACCGTTGTGCTGAAAGTTAAAAATATTATTATGATGACTGATTTATTAAATAGTGTTTACAAGATCAGTGCTGAAAGTAAAACAAGCTGTTGATGGATTAAGTAGTTATCAGGATCAGTTTCAAAATAAACCCCATCATTTATCAGCTCATATTAACATTAAAAGCGTGCTAGATAAAGATAACAGTAAGACAACGTACAATGTAAGTAGGTTAGTGCAGCTAAAGACAAAGGGAACAAAGAGCAGAGTTACAGTTCATTTTTCCTTACATGTCATAATTGGTAAACAATGTATACAAATCACGAATTTTTCGCATAAATAACACGCTTAGAGTCATGTTTGAATGTGTCGTGCTTTTTATCAACATGAAGCCCGAAAGTCTGACAACTAGTCTTATTATGGGGTATCGTATTACTTATCTAGTAACTGGGTTGTGGAGGTCAGATAGGCAATCGCTCCATGTAAAATACTGGTATTCAGCTACAACCGGTTAGACTAGAAGCCGACCCCAACAAAGTTGGGAAAAGGCTAGGCAGATGATCATATGGTATGAATACACGAAGCTGGTATATATTTACTTCATGTATAAATAGCATAAAAACTGCTTCGAATGATTTAGTTGAAGAAATCTAACGCCCTAATGTTTACCAAATGGGACAAGTAAAGAAGAACACACTATATAGCGTAACTACTTTCTATCTATATACACAATAAGGCATGCACATGCATTTACTCAGTACCTTCGCATTATAAGCTCTCAAAAAGCCGCAAGCAGGCACTAAGTCTTGGTTATATGGTAAGGGATATACTTGTCACACGCCATGCCGAAACCTAGAAATAATAAGGGCATGAATGGCGGAATAGGCTGGCTGCAGACAATGACAGTTCTGACCAGCGCCCTAATTGCGTAACACACGATCAATCATAATCTGACAAATTTTGAAGGAAATTCTTAATCCATGGATTTGAATCTATTTGGGAAAATCGTCTGCTCGAGACGTAACTACGCAATTTATGTGTACTTGAATTGTCAAAATTAATTAAATCTTTCCCAAAACTTGGGAAAGTCGTCTGCTCGAGAAGGTAATGATGCAATTCATGTACTTGAATTGTCAAAATGAATGGCATTGTCATTGTAAGTAAGTTACGCAACTACCGCGCAAGCCAGTAGGGTCTCTCAGGGTTTAGGAAGTGTTTTTGTTTCAAGAAAATCAGTTGGAAAACTTTTTCACCCCTTTCACTTTAATTATGACTAACTATTCTAAATTCTGATTGTCTATTGATAGTTTTTAATGTTTTACTTAATAAGGTTGTTTTTATATTTTCTATGAATGATCTGGAATGGAATGGAAATGGAACTGGGCTGGTCACATATGCCGCATGCCGGAGGAGCTATGGGTTAGGGTTATCACACAATGGGTCCCAAACAGCAGTAAACGACGACGGCGCGGCAGGCCCAGAATGAGGTGGCGATGGCGGGACGAGCTCGACTCTTTCCAGAAGGATTGGCGTTTGATAGCACTGGATAGGGATAAGTGGAAGGAGGGAAGGGAGGCCTTTGCCTGCAGTGGGACAGAAATGGCTGATAATAATAAATAATAATAAATGAATGATCAATGTCATCTTTCCACAACCCTTGGTAGACTGGTAGAGAAGGTAGTACCTACTGTTAACTGCGGTAGTAAGTTATTAATTCTTCATTTCCTCCTTTTATGTTGCATGTTAAATTATTATAATCTATATCCTTACTTATCCACCATTGTATATAATAATATAGTTTTAAAAGCATTATCCCCTAGATCTTCGATATACCCAGCCAGTGTTTTTATGATAGTTAAGAGGGAACGGGGCTTGCGAGGAATTTGTAAAATAGCTATTTGAAGAAACCATTGCCGTCGCCTTACCTCAAGTCTACCCCGACAGGGACAGCTGCAGCTCAGACCGAAATTATCACAAAAATTTTGACGAGATCTACGTTTCGTATTCCACTTTTTTCTCCTCAAAAACTGAGCTGATTAAATTATTTTTTACATTAAAGTATGTTTAAAGGTTCCTAACATTTTTTTATGTTAAAAACTTTTATAATTTGTCTGGTAGTCCTTTAATCACGGCGGTAAAAATAGGGCATTTTTTGTAATTTTAGAGGGTAAAATTTTCTTTACCTACTAATTAATTGCTAAAAAAAAGAAATTGACAGGGACGTGTTTACAGCAGACCTTGATTTTATCAAAAAAACAATGCTCTAGAGGCATTATTCAGGAAGAAAAAAGGGGAATACATTTGTATGGAGAATCGCACGCCTGTTCCCTCTTAAGTAGCCTATCTACCTATAGGAAGACCGTGATTGATTGCCCGCGTGTTTACGAGCTATCGATGTTCCCTCCTTAATATCTATATTTAAGTAGTAGACTACTATCAGTAGGTGAATCCAATCGATTTTTTATAAAGTTCAGTTTTAGGAACGGTGTTTTGGTCGGATTTCTATCATAGACTAACTTCCTGCCTGCGCCTTCGATCACATGAAACATAAAATACATCCCACTAGCAGCGCCCCGCGGTTTCACCCGCATAAGTGTAGATCCCGTGGGAATATCGGGATAAAAACTATCTTATGTCCTTCCCCGGGATGCTATCTATCTCTCCGCCAAATTTTATCGAAATCCGTTTAGTGGTTTAGGCGTGAAAAGGTAACATACAGACAGACAGAGTTACTTTCGAATTTTTAATACGGATGACACTAGAGTGTGGAAAATAAATACATTTTTTTTACTAGGCAATACTGTAGCTTCTTTGGAATCGGATCGGTAGTTCCGAAGATTATCCCCTACTTATAAACTCCTATGATTTATTACCTATTACTACCTCTTTGTAATATTACGAGTAGTACCTATACCTAGGTATATGGTAGTATAGTTATATAAGTGTATCTGCAGCCAGCCCAAAGCTTCTATTAGATACATAATATAAACTAGTTTATATTATGTATCTAATAGAAGTATCTAATTAAAACGTTAGTTAACGTTTTAATTAGATACAAATACTGAAACAAGATGCCTTCATGAATCATAAATTAATTACTGCATTTAATTCATTTATCCAAGTCAGCGACTTTCCTCAAGTTGTTTTGCAGTATTTAGTACGAAGTCTAGCTATGTGCTGCTATGTAAATACATAATGTAAATAAATATACAATGACAAGCTTTAAAGAATTGCACTTAACAATTGATTTTCTAATATAATAATATTAATAATTATTGACCAAAATCTTGAGGGAAATCACTTTCACGGTTAAATAACAAAATAATTTAGTTACTTTTTGAATCCTTTACTTTTTTTTATAAATAGGGATAATTTTAACAACAAACACTAAATAAAAGTTATTTTTTCTATAGTTAGTCTTTTGACTTGTCTGACCTCGAAATATTCCAGACAAGGAAGTGATCGAGCCAAGTTCAAAATTAATTTTAAATTAAAATCTATTCACTAACAACTTACCGAAATATTCTCTTCAGCCGACTAATGACTTGGTATTTTATATACACGTTTCTCACACAATACTATGCTATGGGCACACTTGCGTACATTTGTACATAGTTCAAATCACTTTTGGTTCAAATAAGCCGATTCCATTATGCTGATTAATTTTATCGAACAAGATACCCTGTGGCGTGTTAATGAAAATGAATTAATGTTTAACCTAATGCTTTCATTTTATAAAAACTTGGCCTTCGTAACGTTTTTGAGCGGGGTAATTAAGTAACATTAGTATGCATAAAATGGCAATCAATCGCAATGCTTTTCATTTTGACATCCGTTGCTTCATACTGAACTGATGATGTACTGTCAAAATGAAAGGCATTGTGACGATGTGATCAATCTGCATTTTATGTGTGTTACGCAGTTATCTATATTAGATGTAAATTATTCATTAACTGATAATAGCCTAACGTAGATTTTATTTTGGGGATTATGACTGTAGCACGTCTGTTGTCACATAAAATTAATTAAAAACTGTCTGTTATCAAAAATACTTTACTACCAGATTTAGTTGTCCCGTTGTTATTTTTGGCAAGTAAAAATAACCCATCGTTAATTGAATATCACTCAACGAGCTAAAACTTGCCAATTTTTTGCGAGTTTGTTTTGTAGTTTATTTCAATATTTTCAAAAATAACTGTTTACTTTATGTGTCCAGTATAACAATGTGTTCAGGATGCTGTTGGGGCTACCACGATTTTGTAGCGCTTCCGAGATGTTCACCGAGGCCAGGGTTGATGGTTTTCATGCCATTATACGGAAACGGTGCGCTTCTACACTCGGTAGAATGCGAGCTAGCTCCCACAGCATTTTGAGTGTGTAGTGTGATAGGTGGGACAGCCCCATGCTGGCTCACTGGATTCGGCTGCACACGTAAGTGTCAGTCATTTCAATTTTGTGTTTTTTACTAACATTAGGTTAAGATTTTTTACTAACAGCTTACTATTATTATTGTTATTATGGATTTTTAATCTGAAATAAATTTATTATTATTATTATTCATGAGTAAAGTAATGGTAATATAACATTGTTCCATCACTATAGGTAATACGAAACCTATGACTTAATAGGAACAATTAAAAACATTAACATCAATTGCAACTTTGCGGAAATTCTCATGGAATTATTTTCCGTAAGTAATTCCTATGAATATGAATGTAATTCCATATTAAATGCAATATAAAGCATCCATTTTGTGAACTAGATACCAGAACGAACATATACCTAAAGTTACTGTTAGAGAGTCAGAGATGACTTACAATTTCATTGGATTACATGCAATGACACGATACATGCAATTTAACATTTTATTTCAATATTCGCGGGTCTCGTGCGAGCTCGATCGAAAATAATTATAAACTTTTGGTGTTCGAACTTGGCTGTATCATTTTTTATTATATTTTTTAAATATTGACTATTATGTTTTACTAGCTGCGCCCCGCGGTTTCACCCGCATAAGTGTCGATCCCGTGGGAATATCGGGATAAAACGTATAGCCTATATATTTTAATCCAGGGTGTCAGCTACCTCCATACAAAATTTTATCAAAATTGGTCCAGCCGTTTGAGCGTGAAGAAGTAACAAACATATAAACACACGGGGCACACACACTCACAAACTTTCGCCTTTATAATATTAGTGTGATTAGAAATTATTATTTTTTATTTTTTCTTCGTATTAAGTGGGTACTCAGCTTTTAACTTAGCAAAAAAAAAGTATTACGTAGGAAATATTGTATTTTTACATACTTAACCCATTTTTAAACTAATATTTAATTTTTATATGCCAGGAGATTATTTACTTCACGTTTATCCACTAGCTCCATAATACAGGAAGTCTTGTCTATGGGATCATATTAATTTAATATCGTTGTGTAATGAGAAGAATACGGAAGTTATTCAAATCTAAACAATGTTGATTAATTTACTTGATTAAGTATTTGTTACAGTAAACAGTTACTATTATGTAAAGAATCTCTGACATTCCGCATTATTACTTATTACGAGTACTTACTGGAAATATTAGTCGCTATGAGGAAACATTAAAGAAAAAAAAATGTGATGTCGCATTTCCGTCTGGTATTTTTCATTTACTTACGTGTAAATATGGAATTATTTATTGCATGAAACAATGCAAATTACCATTAGATACTGAGAATAGTTTTCGATATTGCTTTGTTATTTTTAAGCAGCAATAACAAAGTAAACGTTGCACATGAATTGTGAAAATCAGGGCAAACCCCAATGATTTCAAAAGTAATATATATGTCAATGGCAAACCCTATTTTATCTTAAGACGTCCTGTACAGTTAATTTGTCAAGGATGACCGGTTAATTAAGTACAGGAAATGGACCTACGTTTTCACATTTATTTTTATAAAAAATGCATCTAATTTTAAACCAGATTTTTTAAATCCTGAAACCTTACGGCCAAAGCCTTTGAATACGTCACAATGTGAAAATAATAAACGCCTAAAACCGATAAATTAACGCACTTAAACCAGACGCATCCAATTACAGATTTTATAGGAAATTTTACGATTTACAATGTCACCGCACGGAATCACTGAAACACGCGTTATTTTGTTTGTAAAACCACTGTTTTCTGTGATAACGGCGGGGCTATCACTGATATTATGTTAATATTACGTATTTTGTACAGACTACACAAAACAGCCAGTGCAAACTGTCCGTCCATCCACTCCATACCACAAGCTGTCATTTGGGGTTTGCCCCTATTCAAGCGAACTCCACCCATAATACAACCCCTTAAAGTTTAACATAGCATGTCTGTATACCGGTCCTAGGGAAACATGCGCAGTGGTGCATTGCGCACAATATTGATTGCAATCATATGAATGATGGAAAATATGGCGGAAAATTTGATTTCGTTTTGGTTTTTATTGTCATTTTACATGGATATAACTTTAGGGTTATGGCCGTTTCTAAGGAAGATCCGGAAATAATAAAATTAGCTACAAAGTTTTAGATAACGATGCATCTATTGAACGCTTACTTTACATAATGTTAGCCGAAATATTATTGTAAAGTGAACTGTTTAAAGTATTTTAATTGTAAACTTGTATGTCAAACAATCCTACTGCAAATACTGTAATTATTTATTTTTAGTTTCCTTTGAGCGTCGGTTTCTAAAAGAAAAATATAAAGCAGTCTTTTCTGCAGACCAGTTTGCCGTGGAAAAATGTTAGGTACTCGTAACATTTTTCCACGGCAAACTCGTCTCGAGAGAATTTTAAGTTCTAATCAGTTCTAATAATTTCAGATTTTATTTGAAAGTATATGTTTGATTGTGTTTTGTTTATTTTTCCAGAACTAAACTTTTTCTACAATGGTTTGTGCAAGTCAAGAAAACTACAAAAAATATTTATTATTGGGTATTTGAGTAAGAACATACTGCAATGTCAAATTGTCAATGATGATTCCCGTAAAAAAAGTTTCTGGTGTGTCACAGACAGAAGTCAATATTCCGAATATTTCAGGTTTCAGCATTCAGGAGAGCTAGGTGTTAATAGCTTTCTTTATTACTGATCTCATTAGTTTTGAGCCTGAAATTTTTAAGTAGGTATTGACAATATTCACTCTTCTGAACACGGCAAGCTTTGCCTTCGGAAGTCTTCTCGCAAGCATGCTCGCCATTTTTTACACTCTGGTGTCGACGGCGCTATTCGGGGCGAGCTAGATGTGCGCCCGCGGCGTCTTCGCGGCGAGTTCGCTGCTCACTCGCCTCGCTTTGGACTCGCTTGCAAATCGCCAGCGTGATAAGATAAAATACCTCTAAGGGCCTTATCACTGACAAGGCATTTAGAGGTATTTTTTACAGATTGATAGATATTGAGATCAGACTGTGAACGTTCTTTAAATTACGGGAATTGCCCCTCAGGTTGTAGGTTATATTTTAAGCTACTTATGTCCTCTGAACTTGTGGTATCCTGTATTACGTGGACAATAAACTTATAGGACTTTTACATCTATCTAACTAGATCCTAGAACGAAATATTACACTTTTAAGTGTCGTCCATATTCATTAGGTTTCATGCCGTAAAATAATCTATGTTTGGTATGGTAGAGCACTTAGATTTGAAAGCTCACAGTCGACTGATCCATTTAAATTTAAAAGTATTATATTTTTATTTTTGAAATTCCGCTAAACTTTGCCAGCTCTTGTGGCCGTTCTGATCTCAGGTGTAGAGATATTCTTTTGATAATAATGTCTAGTGAATAGAAAGTTCTAAATTGTTTTCGGTGCTGCTGCAATAAAACACACATCCTGAGACATGCTGCAATTTTTGGCATTAGATAAAACACAACGACACAACAGTCTACGTTTCAAAATTAGATTAGCAAGACCACAGACAAAACAAAGATATTAGTCCATATCCGCCTGGATAATAAGCCAGTAACAAGCAACGAAACTCACGTGATAAAAAGCGTGGGCACTCCATTTGATTGTTTGCCAAACGTCTGCAGCGAGCGCCGAGGAGACACCGCTTGGATGTCCAGGTACGCCAACTCTGGACCTGGTGGGAGGAAGAATTTAAAAAGTTATTGTGGAAATGTGGACAAGCGTCATTGATAATTTAAATGAGCGCAAAAATGTGACGCGAAAATGTAGGTTCAATGTTAGTAAAAATTACTCAATTACCAACAAGAAATTTCACGCAACAAGAATTTTCAAAGATAGTCGCGTGCAGAAGATGTTTATTTATTGTATGTGAATTTGATAATTTTTAATTTTATTATCATCCTAATACGACAGACATTTTAAATCTCTTCATATCAGATACAACCCAATTTTAGTTTTTAGACTTTTTTGTTTGAGTCGGTCAAACAAAAAAGTCTAAAAACTAAAATAATAACATATATTGGCCCTTTAAGTTGTAATAAGTTGTTGGAATTGTATTTTGATCCAGACGTCCTCGCGTCGGCGGACGGCTCATGAAAATTGGAAGTGAACAGCAGCTGCTCTATGTTTTCTACAATAGCATACATTCATTATTCCTGGGTATAAGCCTCATCTGTTTGGCATTTTCATTGGCCGTCCCCCGACGCGAGGACGCTTGGATCAAAATATTTCCTACAACTTATATTAAACTTATAGGGCCAATATACTTATATTATTATTTTAGTTTTTAGAGGTTTTTGTTTGAGTCGGTCGGGGGTTTTATAAATTTTTAATTTAACTTTTATTTTTTGCTTTTTAAACTTTATAATATTATATAACTAGTAAACATGCTACGATCGACACGTGACTCGCCGAAATCTGCGCAGTTGTACGTATTTTTACCACACTGAAGCTTTACTCGTGGTCGTTGGCGTCCAATCCATACTAACGTATTCCTCTGTTTTCTCCCTGGATAATGATACTAGTCCAAATATTTTGGCTTAATTATATTTTTTTTCTACAACGAATATAATTAAGCAAAAATCCAAAACATAGGCACATAATAGTGAAAGATATACAACTATTTATCTATTCTACTTGTTTTTTTTAAACTTTAGACATTTCTTTTTGGACTCGTTAAGACACATCTCATCATCCTAAGAGTCCACACTCGGTCGGTTTACTAGCAATTAATTAATAGTTTTGATTATGTAGCACCTTGGTCAGTCATCAGGTATAATGAACAGGACTCGTTGAGATAATTACATTTAGTGAGCCCACATTCGAGGGTTTACTAATAACAATTCAAGAGTTCCGTTATCTAGCGCCTAGGGCCTCAAGTCTGCTATTACAATAGTGTCAGAATGGTCTAGACCATTCTGGCTATCATTGATTTCATAATTGTTGATTTTGACAAGTTTGGTAATCTACTAATATAATGGCGTCATTATGACTTTCCAATGGTCAACCACTGACACTCCATTCAAAGAAATGGCATAGAATGGAAATCTCGTACATAATGACAAATGAATCTTAAAACTGACTGAGGCGTTAATCTGCAAAAATTTTTACAGTTCCTTTGATCAGTGACCTACCATTAGAACTTCATTGTGCAGTCATTGCTTTTAATTCGTTACGAGTATCGTATATATGTTCTGTGATTGTGTTTCCCGAATCACTTTCAGATGGGAAAACACATGAAGAAGCGGAAATATTTACACGGTAGGTTGAAATGTAAGCAAACTGTCTAGACTTATAAAACACTAGCTTCTGCCCGCGACTTCGTCCGCGTGAAATTTCTTGTACCCCACCCCGTCGCAACACTTCGCATTCGCTTAGCGTTCATTCTGACTTTTTTTCTTTTTGCTCGGCTCCTAAGGGTCATAGCGTGATATTAAATAGCCTATAGCCTTCCTCAAGAATAGGGCTATAAAATGCAAAAATATTTTTTCAAATGTGACCGGTACTTTCAGAGATTATCACGTTCAAACAAACAAACTCTTCAGCTTTATTATTAGTATTAGTATAGATAGATTACATATTCAAGAATGATTAAAAGTCGAGGGCACTTGGAACCATGATTATTATTATTTAAAAAAATACTTTTACACATAATTTATAATCATATTGTTTTTTGCCTGGCCTTCTCCATTTTATAGCGATTTTATTCTAAAATTAGTTTCTAAACGATCGTTTTTTTTTATTCTAGTCACGTATTTTAACAAGCATTGCGGGATCATGCATCAATCTCTTTTGATCTAACATCCTTTTTTGTTTAAGACTTTTGTGATTTGAATACATCTTTGTTTCATCAGAAATTAAATCTAAGTAATGTGTTTTTATTAGGTAAGTACAACTATTGTTACTTTGACTTAGAGCTTGCTCTATCCTAATCGTAACGTTTGACGGAGCTATTGTATAGCATTTACCGTAGAACCGTTAGGTCATGGATCACAGGTCATGGTCCACCTCTGACTGAAGCCTCTTTCTCTTTCTGAGGTGAAGTCGTAGGTACTGCTATAGAATTTTGACCTCTGGTGCTTGGTGTCTGAAAGTGCCGTGGGGTGACTTATCCCTTTATTTGCAAACATACCTACTAACATACATCTCCCATCATCATCTGCAGGCCTATCCTTTTCCCAATTATGTTGGGGTCGGCTTCCAGTCTAACCGTATGCAGCTGAATACCAGTATTTTACATGGAGCGACTGCCTATCTGACCTCCACAACCTAGTTACTGGGTAAATACGATACCCCTTGGTAAGACTGGTTGACAGATTTTCGGGCTTCTGACTGACATACATCTTCCCCTAGTGGTCAAAACCTACGCCCCCTTTCGAGCATGACACAAAAGAATTTCGATTAGTATTAATGTCCCCAGTGTCGTGAGCTCTATGTAAGGGCTTATCTTAGTAGTATGAGAAGGAGGAGAACCACAGCTCTGGGATTGCCAAACGAGTAGATTACAGTATCTAATGATATGCCGCACTGCTGACAGTTATGGCAATTTATGAGGAGGTTCTTGCTTGTTATAGGATCGATGCTTCGAGTACGAAATATTGCGGCACTATGAAGGTAAGTACATACGACACGCCTTTTTCCGGGGGCTTGTTATTTGCTGCCACGTAAAATGCTGATAGAAGCACTAGGTACCTATAATTTCGTAAATATTTAGGTACTAAATGATGATAGGTAGGAGTGTATCTTATTTTGACAAGGGCAACACATATATCAATCGGTGCCATGTTCTTCTTCGCTAAATTCAACTGAATTGTTCTCGTAGTGAAAATAAAGTTGGTTCAGGTATTCTCATCAATAGTAAAACTGTCGCATGCCAGATTCATTAACATTTGCCTACTACCGTCTATCTATATTCTATAGAAGAGATTAACTTCTTTCTTACCCTTCTCAACGATTTCACAAAGTCCTGTGTCGGACACGGAGCGTCCTCTCGCCCTGCCGAGAGCCGATTCATTGTTCCTCTTGAAGTAGGGCCAGTGTCTCGCCACAGATGTCCGTAGGATGCGATTAAACCTGTGCAGAATAAAAGGTGTCAAATAAACTTGCCTTTACCACAGAATAACTAATAGTAAGTACGTACTTAGCCTTTACTCTAAATAATGGGTAAGGCACCACTTACGGACCCTAGATTACTTCGGTTTCCGAAGTCAGAATGACTGACAAGTTGTCAGTCATTCTGATTCTTCCTAAAGTAGTTGATTCGTCAAAACAAGTGTCACATTAATTTTTCAATCAACTACTTTAGGACGGGTCCGTATCTCTGTTGGCGGACTTAGAGAGTAGACAGCCTGGACATAAGCCTTCCGCAAGCGTCACCACATCGACTGGTCCCGTGCTTCTGGCATCCAGTGAACTCCCGCGATCTTCACCAGTTCATCGGTCCACCTACGGTCGGGCTTACCTACGCTGCCTTCCAGGGGCCTTATTTTCTATGACACAAAGAACGAAACCGCGCGAAAGGAACGCGAAATTGGCGGGATTTGCTAAGGAATTGACGTGGTTCCGCTTCCGAGTAAGGAATCGTTAAGGTGAAAGCGCCAGGGTAGCCCGCGAAATTCATTTTTTTTAAGGTTTTTTGCAATTTGCTGGTCAGTATTAAGTTGTACGATGATTAAAATATGATTCGCGGCGGTAACAAAGATGTATTTACAGAATTATAACCATTAAAGTTATCAACACAACTCTCTAAGACCATGTAATCCCCAAGAATTACTATTTCATGAAATCTTGACATTTGGGGATTACATGATCTTAGAGAGTTGTATTGATGACTTTAATGATTATAATTCTGTAAATACATATTTGTTACGACCGCGAATCATATTTTAATCAATGTACAACTTAATACTGACCAGCAAATTGCAAAAAACGTAAGAAAATTTGAATTTCGCGGGCCACCTTAGAGCTTCCCCCTTAAGTGGCCATATCAATTAGGGCCCCCCAGTACGCTTTGAGCCTTTGAACTTATAAACTGAATGGATAATTTTATTTAAGGTAGGTAGGTACTTAAATGAAAACTGCATCAATTAGAGTGAATTTCGCATTAATTGAAGTTTTCTGAAGAAGACAAATGATTCAATTGCTAACTTAGGTACTATCTACGGCGTAGTAGGTATTTTGTTCTAATCTATTTGTCACTTAGTGATAGCAGTGTCGGTTTACCAGGAAAATAACAGCTTATCTAGATACCTACGGGACCCAGGTGTTCAAATTTACACACATTACGTGAGTCATTTACCTACCCTATGTAGGTAGATATTATTGGAGATAAACTACTTATCAATACTTAAATAACATAAACATAGCTACACTTAAAACACTCATAATCAAATAATCTAAGTAGGTATACATACTGTCGTATTATAAAGTCGTGATATAGGTATTTACCAGCTACTAGGTATATTTAATAAGTAGGAAGGTACTTACTACTACTACTACTGGTACTTATTATTTCAATGATTCCTCATACACATGTTTATAAACATACCTCACATGTTTACTACTTATACTTAATTACCTGTTAGGTACAAGCTGTAGGTACCTAATCTATACCTAGGTAGGTATATTTTTATAAAATACCTACTGATAAAATTGTGATTCACTCAAAACTGCGGCCTAATTGCGTAACACACAATAAGAATCTGAATCATTTTGAAGGATATTGCTTATTTATAATATGTTAGAAAAACTTGTCTGCTCAACAACGTAAATACCCCAATGAATGTTGTTGAACTGTGAAAATGAAAGCCATTGCTACTGATAGTGTGTTACGCAATTACCCCACTGTTTTCAATTCCTGAAGGATTCGTAGAAATAGCTGTTCGAGGTTTTTGAATTATCGGCTACATTGTGACGATAACGCGAACTACCTATCCTTTGCGCGATCTCTGTTGTACAGCTAAACTTCCTCTATAGTTACTTTACTCTTTGAGCTAGAGTCGAGTGGTGTACAAGAGATAGTGCGTGAAGTTTCGCGTTATCGCGATAATGTAGCCGCAGCATTACAAATCTACTCTCTACATATTTATTTCTATCTACGAATAAGTAGAGTAGGTACAGACGCCAGCAGGTCAACCTACCCGAAACTGTCAGATTTTCCCAAACAACCTTGAACCTTATGCTTTAGCAATAAAGTCGAAAATCTAATAAATAAATCTGACAGATTGTAGTAACTTGATGTGCTGGCGTCTGTACCTAGCTGTAATCCTGTACACCATCCGAAACGAAAGATGTCCACCGTTGGATATTATAGACCTCTAATAATAAGTAGTCAGGAGTTACGTGAAATTGGGACAAACCGACCCTAACTTAGAGAAAAACCTTTTTCGTATAGAACCTATGGTTTCTATAATACTATGTTCGTAACACCATAAAATATGAATCAATTCATTGGGAGAAAATCGCTATTGACTTTTGTGTGACCTAAACCTAAATCAGATAAGTGTAAAGAATTGTATCTATCATCGCTTTCATTTAAAGTTTAAGTTTATAGTTTCTTGGTACGATATCATTTCACTCTCGTCGATTCGCCTTCGTCTGCAACAGTGCGGCCACGACCTTAGCCTACGAATCGCCAGACGCGGTGCGAATCACAGCGTCTGGCTGCGTCCACGCCCATGACGTCACCACTCAGCCATTTTACTACCTACATCTTTGCGTAAAACGTGTGTTATTCAATAAGTAGGTAACCAATGTGAATAACATTGTTGAAATATCTAGGTAAGTAGGTACATACCTACTTACTTTGACAGGTCCATAACAGCTTCACTGAAATTGTGGGATGGATGAAGTAAGAGAAATGATTAGATTTCTTTTGATGTGGGTCAGGAAGGCAACAGTGACTCACTTTTTTTTCCAAAGCTTAAAAAAATAGATATCGCTTTAATATTGGCCTAAAATTTGCTCACATTTTAGATACACTATTGATCTGTAACTGAGCACTCATGATTCTCCATTATTTACTACTTATGTCAAAGTAGGAACCTAAAACAAAAAAATTATAATTGAGCCACTGTGGACAACTAGGTGTACACACTGACTCACTACTGTGGTACACAGTGGCTATAGTGGTACACAGTAACTCGGCAGTATTTATAAGGAAAGAAAATGCCCATTTCACGTAGTTATTTTTATTAGAAATAATAACAAAACTGTTACAAGCTATTCTTATTATAATCAACACGACTCTTAGGACTTTTATTGCTACATAATAAGATCTTAAGTCATCTCAGTCTCTTCGTTAACAATTTTAATCTTTTTATCGATTAACAACCTATGGTAACTATTAAAATCAAAATTATTCAAAATAATATCACATACAATGATGTATTAACATCTGTTACACTTAGAAAACGGTACATTAACTCTTGTTGATGCTTTTCTTATAGATTCTCCCATCCTTATGAACTGCAAGCCTTCTTTAATTTTTTCATGCGAAGTGTTCCCTATTTTTCTGTCGGTTTTTTTCCGTGGCATTCTATAAATAAAATAACAAAATTTGATTTAAAAGTTAGAAAAATATTGAATTCCTATAAGCTACAAAAGTAATGAAATTGAGAAGGTATTTTTAAAGGTACACAGTGGCTCATGAGCCACTGTGTACCTTTAAAAATTGAGTCACTGTGTACTTCTACGCCACTTTGAAAATATTTGATCAAAACTACCGAGTTGTAAAACAAAAATGTCTAAATACGGGTTATAGACAATTGATACAAGACCTACCATCCGATAAATATAATGGCTATTACCTATAGCAACAAACAAACATATGAAAACAATCGAAACTCACCTTAAAAAGTAATTTAGTGGGCGCGAGAACAAAAAACACTCCCTCACACTTCCGCACGGCGCTCGACCGACGAGCAAACTGGTTTAAACGTGCTTGGATACCAAGACCTTCGAATCGGTAAAAGGGACAAATATATATTCCTACCCCTTCAGGTCGACACATGACTGAGCCACTGTAGCCGACCGAGTCACTGTTGCCTCCATGACCCTACGACAAAGCCTAGCCAACTGATTTTCCTCTTGGCATCCATGTCGTAAAGGATGACTTAGAAATTGTATCACCTCCCCCATTAAGAAATTGTGAGGTGATCAGCAGCTTTCATTAGCGTAAGTACGATTAGATTCTAGTCCCTATTCAGCAGTGCCGGATTAAGACTACTTGATGCCCTAAGCAATCCACGCCTGTAGCCCTCCTATCCACTAGACTAGTCGCCGCGTATTTTTCCAAAACATCGACGAGCGATTTGTAAAGATTGGCGCACATCTCTAGCTAGAGTAAATTTTGGTTCTTGTAATATCTTGCTGATAAACAGCCTTGCCTTTCATGTGCTAGCAAATACTGTTTCGGTGCTGTTTCTGCCTTATGGTGCCCCCCGAGACGTGATGCCCTAAGCAATTGCTTAACTTGCTTAGGGGCTTATCCGGCACTGCTATTCAGTATGTAGGTACCTACATACTTTACCCACTATTTCTTAACCAACCGTTCTGAAGGTTTAGATGCCTATTTCACCAAATCGCAACCAAATTGATTTTAAATGCAGTCAATGTAAACAAGTTTTTTAAATACTTATCAGAGCTCTCGTTCGTCTATCGATCTTCGTCCTAACCGACCTTCGCACACAGGGTTGCGGCCTGCGGGTCAGTGCGGGTCATAACTATCTTTCGAGAAAGGTCGTTTCTGTTTCACTAACCCAATTAGAGTTAGCCTTAACCTTAATCTGGTGCTTTATATCTTGGCTTAACCTCCTAAACTTGAGTACCTACCTACTTCGCTGCCAGGTGGGTATTTGAACAAAATAAGTACCTACCTACCTATAGGTAAAAAAGCAGGGTTTGCCCAGCAGGACTTTCGATTACTTTTTACAATGGATTGGTGTTATAAAACCAATAATAAACAAGTTACTTTTAGGCATATCTATGACACCTGCATAGTATCTAATCGTATGTTTGTATGTGATAGCTATATCTTACTATAAGTACCTACTATATAACTATCTTACTTTATGTGCCCTTGATAGAGAATGCAAGAGCAAGTGAAATGTGCGAGAAAATTGGAATATCCTGACTCAGAAACGTTTTAAGCTTTCATTGAACAAGCGAGCGGAACGAGCTCGCATGCTGTAGCATTGTCCAGTATTGGTTAAGTTTTCATTATGCTTAATTTTACTAAGAGAATGCAAGATCAAGCGAAGCCAGCTAGAAGATTGGAGCATCCTGACTCGGCTATATTTTTTGTGTGATTTTAAGTAGGTACTAAATGAATGCAACAGCTTGATAATTAGACCGTGCCGGTAGCTTGAAAGCCTGTAGTCTTTGCAATCAATAAATAAATTACGTAAATTTTCATATGTTCATTAGGTATTAATTAATTACTGGCCCCTTATTAATCTAACTACCTACTTGAGGTTTTGGATATTTTACGAATTTTTGCTTACACACGTCGCCCCTGTAGCTTGGGGGCCCGTATAATTGATAGGTACAGTCACGAGCAATAATATGTCAACTCTTGGCAACTTTCAATTGCGATTATTTCGTGAAATAACGAATGCAACGTTGAAATACGACACTTTACACAAACTTAGGGGTTCGAAACTACGTTGTTCGTCATAACATAAAATTTTATTCAAAACTAAAGGAGAAAATCGTCTTTGAATAAAGCCAAGTGTCATACTTATGCTCGTGACTGTACGGCCGCCATGGTACAGTCAACAGCAAAAGTAGATGATCAAAATCAGAAATTCAATAGGAGTCAAAACTGATCACGAATAGGTATATGGCAGCTGTAGATACTAGTAGTAAATGTTTGGTATAATTTACAATCACATACTTTTGAATCACTTCGACGCCACACAGTTCTGACGCAAACTCCGTTCATTAGTATCTATTGAATTTCTGATTTTGATCATCTACTTTTGCTGTTGACTGTACACTACGGCGGGCGGTAGCTACGCTCCTGAATTATTTTATGAAAAGTAATCCCACTCGCTTCATCGTATTAGGTACCTACAGAGGCGTCTCTAGCCCATGTAGCGCCCGTGTGCAAACATTACCCAAGCGCCCCCTAGTAAATAAAAAAAAGCGTCCCCTAGTAAGCGCGCGGTCAAAATGGAATGGGGTACAAAGTTCAAGTAACAGCACATCAAGTTACCACAAATTGACAAATTTCCCCAATGGATAATAAACTATTTTTTGGAGATGAAGAAGAAATTCGTCGGTTTTGGATACCATGGTATGCTGTTGACTGTATATTTAGAATTATACAGGGTGTTCTGGTGTTTACCCTAACAAGCCAAAACGTACCCATGTTAACATGTCTATAAAGATGTTATGTTACATCATATCAATGTCCAAATTTTGAAATTTCTTCATTCTAATTACGACCATCAAACAAAGTTCAATATCAATTGGGAACATTTGACTTTGGGAAGCTCACTGCGAGCGAGGGCCACCGTACACACGGGTAAAAAGTATTTTTAGGAAGGAAAGAGTGACAAGAAAAAACAAAGCACCAGTTTTTGTTTTTTTTTTCAAAAAATGATTTGTTTTTAGGGTTCCGTACCCAAAGGGTAAAAACGGAACCCTATTACTAAGACTTCGCTGTCTGTCCGTCCGTCAGTCCGTCCGTCCGTCCGTCCGTCTGTCTGTCACCAGGCTGTATCTCAAGAACCGCGGTAGCTAGACAGTTGAAATTTTCACAAATTATGTATTTCTGTTGCCGCTATAACAACAAATACTAAAAACAAAATAAAATAAATATTTAAGGGGGGCTCCCATACAACAAACGCGATTTTTTTGCCTTTTTTGCTCGATATCAATAATGGCAACAGGTAGGCACTTGAAATATTCACAAAATACTCAGTTGTATTTTTACTTTAATAATAAATAATAAAATTAATATTTAAGGGGGGCTCCCATACAACAAACGTGTTTTTTTCGGCCTATTTGCCTTGTGATACGGAACCCTTCGTGTGCGAGTCCGACTCGCACTTGGCCAGTTTTTTTCAGTTTTCAGACGGAAATTTGGTAGCGTAGCTAAATAATTTTTGACGAGTGCTCCGACCCCGTCGAAATTCACAACAGTTGTGCTTGTGGCAGACTAATTCAGCTAATATCAAAATTAAATCTTACTTATTAGGTCAATTTCAATCAAAAGAAAAGCCGCAAATATGAAGTTTTCATATTTACATGTTTACTCAAAATGAAACTTAATCCAAGGCTTATTTGGCAAAATTACGTGTAGCGAGAGCGGTAGAACAGTGCGGCACGCGCCACGCGTACTCACGCTTTTCAGAAATGCCGCGCGCTTGACGTTTCGTCCATGGCATGGCAATTTGAACTTTATTGTCTATCCCAAACAGTTGAATTCGCATTATTCGCAATATGATTGTCGGCGTGTTTTCAAACTAATCATTGAAACAGGTCAAACATAACTTCGTAATTTTTCATTAAACAGTTTTGAAATTTTGTACATATGTTGATTCTTTACATAAAAATACTAGACACGTGTTGCCGCCGAGCGATGCGACACTCACTACTACACTCAAAATATAATCTTTAATAATGTGTAATAAGGTTTATTTCATGTTGAAAAAAAAGATAATATTGTAAAAGCCGCTCGCGCGCTCGTTGCGCGGCTTGCTTTGGTGTAATTCGACAAATTTTATATAAGAAGAGCTCCAGATGCTATACAAAATGTATGGAAAGCGGACCTCTTTTTACGTTGGTCATAGAAAGTGCCGCGGCCGGTCATCACAGAGCATGTAACCTTTTCCGGCCATCGCGCGCGCCGAGTGGCGCTCCGAAGCGAGCGGCGCTCGGCGCCCCCTAGGACCGCTGCGCCCGTGTGCAACGCACACCCTGCACAATAGGTAAAGACGGCCCTGGGTACCTAGGCTACCTACGAATACGACTTTGTAAAGCATGTTTTCATTCTGATTTTTAACCAACTTCAAAAAAGGAGTAGGTTCTGTTCGTCTGTAGGTAGGTAGGTATGTATTTTTTTATGTAGGTATGTTCCTCGATAGTTTCATCAATTGTGGACCGATTTAGAAAAATATTTTTCGTTTGGTAGGGGAACCTCTAATCGCGCGGTGGTTCCATAATTATTAAGCTTGCTTTAGTGTTTGACTTAACTTAAATAATACGTATTTAATCTATAATACCTACGTATTATGGTGTTATAAAACTTCCTGTCTTTATTATTTACATAGCAAGTAGTGGCAAGTATCTATACGAAATCGTGTGCGGTAGGTAGGTACCTACGCGACCACTCAAGTGTTTTTTTTAAACTGTCTTTAAAAAACACTACCCAAGACATCGACTTCGAGAGAGCGGGAGGGGTCATTTGATGATTTCCCAGACGCAGAAAAAAAGAAAAAAAAAGACGTCGACTTCCGAAATGAAAGTTAATTTTCAATCAATCAATCAATCTTTTTTTTACCGCGTCTCTTGCTTGACGTCCCGTTATCCCGTATAGGTATGACAACTCGAAACTCTATGACGTTTATACGCCTGCGGGGGTTTGTAGTCGAGTGTTTGATTGACTCCGTCGCGCTAACTTCAAATCTAGTTCCTACTTAAATAAAGATCAGCGACTGTAGTTGTGAAATAAAATAACAAAATAGTTTGCAATATTTTAATAAATTAGTTATACCTACCTAGTTATAATAATGTGGCAGTGTGGCTAATAAAGTTCGCGCTACCTATTACGATGAGAGTACCTACCTAATCGTTTCAGTATATCATGGTCTTTATGCCAGAACTGTAGGTAGGTAATAGCTTCTTTTAACGTTAGGTAGCAATAACCATTACTCTTGGAACATTCAATAGGTGCTCATGGTAAGCCGGTTGAAAGACTAAGGTACCTACTAACTTTATTTTATTTATTTTCCCAAGCAAATAAACAAGAATAAAATACCTGCACAATGTATAAGCTGTTTTGTGAAGAACTTATCTACTTACATTAGAAAATGACATTTCCACAAAGATAAATATATTTTTTATCTTACAAAATTCAAGATGACATAGGTACCCACCATGTGTCGCGAGATCCACCTATGTAGATAATTATGTATGTAGGTATCTAGGTAAAAAGGTAGGTAAAGGTAAGGTAGGTAAGTTCAGCTGCATCCGGTTAGACTGGAAGCCGACCCCGACATAGTTGGGAAAAGGCTAGGCAGATGATGATGATGATGAGCTATCTAGTAGATAAATACCTAGGTATATTCAGTTAGTAGGTAAATATACGACACGCTCATCATCTAACAAACTTCTAAATACCAAACAAATCTATACTAATATTATAAAGCTGCAGAGTTTGTTTGTTTGTTTGAACGCGCTAATCTCTGGAACTACTGGTCTGATTTGAATTATTCTTTTAGTATTGGGTAGTCCATTTATCGAGGAAGGCTATAGGCTATATAACATCACGCTACGACCCTTAGGAGCCGGGCAGCGTGTGACACCGCGGGGAACAGCTAGTCAAACAATAAAATGACAACCGAGTACTTACCTAAGGCCTTCTAATGGGATTAATAAATAATTAAAGGTTGAATCAACAAGGTGACCAATTTCTGATCAATACTTTTGCATCAATCCATCTTTATTAAATAATGAAAGTCCTTACCTTCTGAGTGGCGTATCATAGTTCTCTGATGACGAACTAGTAGATGTTGACGTCTCACTACTGCCCGAGTTTATGTGGCTAACGACGGTATACACTTGACAACTCGCACTTTTGCGCATATGCAGCGGCTTCCTCGACCCTGGCATTGTACTCTACACCTTAACACTACGTAATATGAACTGTTTTGTAATAAACGTCCAGTAACACCAAATTCACTAGGTATGCGTACACTTTGAAGTCTGTTTCAAAACTAAGAATTTGTTGACTATCTGAATGGATTACGCTCGCACATGAAAATTTTGTCACTCGCTTCTAAATTTAAACGGAGATGTAGAGACCGAAACGCTCGCGCCGGCGTTCGGTATTGCGGACCGACTTGACTCATCATACAATTAGATCAGTCGAAAAACGCCCAATTCATCTTTATTACCGCACATTACCCGGGTTCATAAACATTATACGTCAGACTCGTAAAATTTGCAACCCGGGATTCTCACCAAGAATCGAGCACTATAAATGAACCAACTGCCGTATTTACACTGGATTACCGTCATTTGACAGAATTGATCGATACTATCTCTATTATATCGATGGGCATGGTTATCAATACGGTGTATTCAGTTATCTTGTTTCGTGATGAGTTGATGACTCCACTTGGTGGTGGCATCTGTGCTCATGGTTCCAAATTAGGTTTTATTTTTTGTTTATTTTATTTACTTATTTAAATAAAACGTTGCCCCACACTAGGAATTTCTCCTGTATTGTGGGCGCGTTTACAAACATTTAAATTCACGTACACAAACAGCCAGACCCGGAACAACTACTTGTAGGTCATACAAAATAATATAATTATGTTCCGTGCATTATATTGTAGTCTTTGGTTTCGTGCGGGAATCGAACCCGCGACACGCAGCGCAGCAGTCAATCGCTTAACCACTGCGCCAACCGTGCCACTTTGTTCAGCTTGACCATAATTATATCAAGCTACTTTTGTATGCCATGTACTTATATGTGATAATAGTGCGGTAAAGATCAAGAAAAATATCCTGGTATCTTCTAAAATTGATCGTCCGGACTCCGGTGTCGAGATGGGCGGACGATATTGCTGCCATCAGGGGTAGTACCTGGATGCCACCGGCTGGCACCGGAGCTTGGCGTGGAGATTGGAACAAGAAAAGAGAGAGAGGCTGAGGATGATGATACATCTTCTAAAATAGTATCAATGGGGTAGTAATTTCATGACTGTTAGTTGCCTAGTTTTCCTGATGGACGTCTAATCAGCTCAGGGCCCTAATTCACTATGACCACTTACCGATTCTTTACTTACCTACTTCTAATCCACCTCCGCGTTGATTTCGCGCGGTTTCGTTCATTGTGTCATCCATCAAAGATCACCTTTGGATATATGTGTTCCAATTTCTGCCCAAAGACCAAAAATATATAGTTGTACTAATCTTACTCAAAAGTACTCGGGTATAGTCAAATAAAAGAATTGAAATGCCTTAATAATTAAAATCTCCTTTATTGCCACTAGCTAGAATCAACTTATAATTATTACCAAACTCACATAATTTGTATTTAGAACAATTTCTTTTTTTAGTCTCATAACATCGCTGTATCTTTTTCTTTTAATTAGGACAGGAATTTCATTGCTTAGTGGGTGGTAAATATTTGAATTCAGTATCTTAGATAATTTACATTCATTGGCAGTTACTCAACTATATACTTTAGCGTTATATAGTTTAAGTTGATTTTTGAGTGGCCATTTACAATAAAAAGATACTAAATGAAATTTGGGTGCAATGGATTTTGCACTTTATCATGTATGACATAGGGTTTGCGGTTCTTAAACATGAAAATGTATCTAAGATCCTGAACTCAGGTTTAATCTAAATTATTGCACCTAAAACTGCATTGTTATTTAAGTTAAATTACAAATATGACTGAAAGCCAACCTCAGTTTACTTTAAAGAAGGGTATATAATGCAAAAAACAATACGTAGGTATCGAATGTACTTACTTAAACATTGTTCTCTTAAACGTTGGATGCATACAAATCTAGACATTTTTAAACTTTTTTCAATAAAATCCTACATTTAATCATTTTCATATTCATTTCAGTCATATCTGAATTAATATACAAAACTCTTAAAATATTGGAGGAATAAAATAGCATTTTACTTGTAAGACATTTATGAACAATAGTGTCAGTTTTAAAAACACAGGGTTTCATAATTTGTACTGTACTGTAAGTGAGAATCTTAAGTACAAAGTCGTCGCACAAAACATACAGAAATAAATTTGGCAGCACAATCAACAACAAATACTAGCAACCATTTAAAGTAAGGAATAAAATATCTTTAATGAACTCCCCTGAACAAAATTTTACAACTTTGGAAAAGAACCTTTTGTCTAACTACAGGAATAGTTTAGTCTTCGTAAATTCTTCTTAATAGTAAGGTCTCCGTGGGTTATTCTGAAAAGAACAAAATATAAAGGTAATTGTTTAAAACACTGTTATTAAAATCTCTACAACTTATTGTAGCGGCCTACAAAGGCGACATTAATTTAATACACGGTTAAGGCTACCGACCAGTAATCATAAAAATATTATTAGAACATAAAATTACATCACACTATCACACTAATATTATAAAGGCGAAAGTTTGTGAGTATGTGTGTGTTTATGTTTGTTACTTCTTCACGCTCAAACGGCTAGACCAATTTTGATAAAATTTTGTATGGAGGTAGCTGACAACCTGGATTAACATATAGGCTACTTTTTATCCCGATATTCCCATGGGATCGAAACTTATGCGGGTAAAACCGCGGGGCGCAACTAGTAATTCATAATTTACAACTACTGCCTGCTCCGCTCGCAGACATCACTCTTTCCTTCAATTCGCCTACTCTTTGAACGTTAATCGTTTTAATTTCATTGATGCGATTGTATTATCCGTGACCCCGGCAAGTGACCTACGCTACGGTACTTTAAATGCAGGTTGCTCCAATATGCTATTAAAATCTATATAAATAAAACAAAGTCGGGTTAGTTTTTTTTTTTTTTTTTTTAAACCAGTTACACCATTTATAACTGAAGAATGGCTGGACCGAATTTGGTCTTTGCTTTGTTGGATTTTTCTCCGCCCCGAATAGCAGAATAACTATTAAAACCATGGGAAAAATTCACGAAAAAAATTGTAAGTTAAAATAGTAGGTAATGAAGATACTTAATTAATTTTCTCATACATTCGTTTTTATTAAACCTGAGGCGGTACGCAGTTCGCCGGGTCAGCTAGTTGTAAATAAAAAATAACAATGAATGAAATTAAAATACGTTCACAAAACGAAAACGCGAAACTGAAACGTGTTAAATTAATGTCGCCATTAAATAAACTGATATTAAAAAGTGTCATTTTTAATTATTATGTGTTTATTTATAATAATAGCCTGGTCATTAACAGATTAGCAAATAGGTGCAAAGTACAACGGTAATGGTCGTTTTGGCAAACATCCTTAATACATTATGACAGTTTGTTTTCGAGTTACCTCACGTTTTGGCGTAGGACGGAGAGGAATACAAAGCGGGACAAAACACACGTGAAATCTACATACACTTGCTTGAAAGTGGACATCTACAGATTATTTTCATCTTCTTCAGATTTAGTCCTGGTACACACGAGCGATTTTATTTCGCGCACTGGATTTTCAACGGACTGCTGAGCGCCGAGAGTTGAAAATCCACCAGTGAGTTTTTTTTTTTTTTTTTGACGCTCTGGGGCATGGATGCGCTTTGTTGGATTATCAATACTCGGCTCAATAGCGAAAGTTGAAAATCCAGTGCGCTATAAAAAAAATCATCGCGTTACATAATCGCCCGTGCGTACCTTGGCTAAGTCTGCAGAAGATGAAAACAATCGTATAGTTTAAAATAGACGAATATTTTAACATAACAATTCAATTGAGTTCGATATCTATTCAAATGAGATTCTGATGTTTTTACATATATAAGGTGACTGGTAATTAGTGACCGATACTTAAACACGTGATTTTACTCATCATTATGAACAACTTTTACTATAGGACCAAACATGAAATCGCGAAAAAAAAATCAGCCGCTCCCTACATTTGACGGGTTATGCGAACATAAATGTAGGGAACAGCTGATTTTTCCCATAGTAAAAGTTGTTCATAATGATGAGTAAAATCACGTGTTTAAGTATCGGTCACTAATTACCAGTCACCCTATATTTCGTACGCTCTGCGTATCATTACCGTCATAGAAAGAAAAAACAATGCTAGAACATTATTTTATTATTTTAATTAATATACAGCGTGTATCAGAAACGTTTGGATCATTTAAGGATGTGGTACAGACGCATCAAACTAAATGACTCTCTATGGGACCAATAATCGCAATAAAATAATCAGCTGTCTAATACGTTTGGATCGAGTAGGTATTAGTGTGCATACACACGAGCGAGCCGCGTCGACGACAGAGGCAACTGCTGTCGTCGACGCGTCGGCGGCTGCCGTCGACAGGGGTCATTCAAGTATTATGTAAGCAGATTTTTTTCAATTATTAACCCCCCCCCTCCCAAAAGTAAGCAAAGGGCTTACCCCCACCCCCCGTGCTTACGTAAACATTGGTACTATATGCATTTTTCAATGTGTTCTGGTTTCTTTTTTTATTCATGAGCAGCAGTTATATGCGTTTCATTATAAAGCATACACAAGTAGGGTTGCCTTAATGAAGTGTTCAAAGCAAAATCGACCCAATTTTGTAGAAAATCCGAAAAAGTAAAAAAAAAAATACTGCTGACGTAATCACCATCCAGACCCCCCCATCCCCCATGTCATCAAAAGTAAGCATAGCAAACACCCCCCCGCCTACAGGGGGGGCGGGGGGGCGGGGGGCGGGGGGGTCTTTGCTATGCTTACTTTTTGCTTACGTAATACTTGAATGGCCCCACAACATCCCGCTCGTGTATCTCAGCACCGTACTCAAATACATGAGCGACACGTTGTGGACGACTGGCGCCGACGCGCCGACGCGTCGACGGCGGGCGCCGAGGGGTGTCGATGGCATTGGTCGACGCGTGCCGACGGTGTATGAGCACTTAGATGTTATTCGTTAAAAGGCATACTATTTTACTTTATGATGTGTGAGATGTTATTCAATACTATTTTACTTTATTTATGGAAAAACTTAATTACATATTAGTTAAGTATCAATTTTTTACGATTAGTGATGTTCTTGATAACTAGAATCATTTGATACCTACCAAGGGATTTGGTCTAAAGCGGTACGCGAGCATCATCCGTTTCCTATAGGCGTCGAATTCATCATCTTCTGCTGATACACCGTCAGATGATGAAGCTCCCAGACCCAAGTTGGCTACGGGCTGATTGGCTCTGTGATAAGAAATATAAATGATAGTTTGTATTCAAAAATAAGTTCTACTCTGATAACAATAAAGTATAATTTGTGTTTATCAAACATAATCGGATCTACGATGAATATCTCAAAATGCGATTCAATAGAAATGTTTTCAACATTTAATGTAAAATTTTGTAAACTTTTTGTTTTTCACGTTTATTTATTTAGTGCTATTATCGTATATACGAGAATTACTATTTATTTATAGCCCAAATTCGTTCAACACGTATCTCTCCATGTAAATGAGGACCAAATTGTCAACCTACAACTCTAATTTATTAGGAATTTATATTAAGTAGCCAATTAACGGCTACACAAAAAAAAACAATTAACTTAGTTTTTTATTAGATTCATATCAGATATTCCTACGTCAGACATCATAGTAAATACTTGGAATTCCATTCCGAAGTACGCAGGCTAATTTAAGAAACCAGTTCAACTGGTTCGTATAGAAATAGCCTCAGGGCAGTATTTCTAAGAAAAATACCTAATTATGATGATGTACGATGTTCACGGCACCATGAATTTATTATTTATTGCTTCCAATTAATTGAAAGTTGTCTAACATCAAACCGCTAACACATCATAACATAAGATGGACCAAAAATGAAAAAAAAAAAAACTAACATCACTGAACAATAATAATAATTTGAATAACTACTTAATCATCTTGCTTAAATATAAACATAGAATGATGTACAGACGCGTTCATAAGACAAGTACAGTTCGCGTCAAATAACTTTGCCGCTCTGAAGTAGGCAACAAGTCACTGCGCAGTAGTTAATCCTATGAATACAACAGCAGCGCGCATGGCGCGGATTGGCGCGGCTAGGAAAGAGCCTAGCTTCAGAGCGGCAAAGTTATTTGACGCGTACAGGACTTGACAAAATCCACAATGTGTCGAATTGGCTTGGCTCACAGCATTACCTATTCCTCTCGACAATCGCTAATAATTCTACAAATGGCTTCACTGTATAATGTCTTGCGACGTTTTTATGAATTTTCATAAATATCGATAACATTTTTGTTTTTGTTAATTAGCTAAATGTGAAGACACAGACGCCATTCTACATTTTTATTACTGTTATTTATCGAATGGATACGCTGTAGTTTTATAATGTGTAAGCTGTCACAGGCGTTATGATACAGTACCGCTGGTTTAAGTACAAAACTACGGTCTTAATTAACTAAACTACTTACTTGTTAATGGGTTCCACGATGCCAGAACCTTCAACTCCGAGACCCTGACCCTCGGTCCAGCCCAGCTTTTGTAGCATTTTAAAACCTATATACAAAATATTAGTTATTTAAACTATTAAACATATTAATTTATATCTAAAATATTATAATAAAGAAGTAAAGGCATATTGCGCCGACCCCAAATAAATTGGGATAAGGCTAAGAATATGATGATGATTATTAAGTATAAAGAAGTAAAAGTTTTATGGTATAGTTAACTGTCACGCGGACGACATTACATTCTTTGATATGAACAGTGCAATAGCCAATGCTAATATGGCATCCTAAGACATGCGAGACTAAAGGCAAAAATTTGCTGAAAAAGGCGGCAAGTAAAGATATCCGTAAGAAGGCGTGAAAACTACATAATACTACACTGAAAAAATTACTGAGACAGGCATTTATTACTCTATAACTATCTCTACTAGTAATAAAGCCGAACGTCCACCGCCGGCTAAACTAAGTTTAGCTTAGCTCGCATAGTTGAGCCAGTTTTTCAAACATGTGGGTGGACGCACATGTATGAAAAACTGGCTCAACTATGCGAGCTAACTTAGTTTAGCCGTCGGTGGACGTTAGGCTTTAAGCTGAAGAAATTCTTTGTTTTTCTGTTTGTTTGAACGCGCTAATCTGGAACTACCAGTCGGATTTAAAAAAATAATTTTAACTAGAAATTTCGGAGACGAAATCGCGGGCAGAAGCTTGTAAATGTGATGATTCATTTAAAGATTCTCGTACAAATTGCCAGATACTAAAAGGTAATTCTTCAAATAAGTATGTCATCAGTATTTACATGTCATTCAAGTGCCTGGCCTGTATCCAAACATCGGAACAAATTCGTAGAATTGTGATACATTCCTTCCAATAAAGTCAGTGTTGAGAATGCACAAGATGTATGTGGTAGAGGAAATGACCTTGCATTTAGGGAAAATGATAGGTCAATAAATATGTTTTCAAGATGTGATTAAAAAGTATCGTACGTGAGTATGTGCATAATATAATTAGAAGTTTCGATAACAATCACATATACAACCCAGATGGTATGCATAAATCGAGATTGCTAATCTAATCTATTATGCCGAAAGTGCGCAACTAACAGACGATAAAAAAAAAGCGTGGCGTCCAATAAATATGAGCTATAGTAACTGCGACATAACTTGACATTGCAATATAAATAGTATTAGAGATAATAGCAGATGCCAAATATTCGACATGTTACATACACAAACTATGTAGTAGAACTACAATATAGAGAAGTACAAAAGGTCTATTCTGCAAAATGTACATTCAGAAACTAGCAAATAAAGTTATAAAAAATACCTATTATTAGTACCTTTATGTAACCTAACTTAACGTTTTAACCTTAAAACATTAAGGCTACGTACGCTTTTATTTAACGTAACTTAACGTTTTAACATTAAAACGCTACGTACGCACTTAGTGGCTTGCTTAGCGCCTAGAGCCTTGCGAATCACATTGCGAGTAGCAAAGTGAAACGAACGTTCTAGAATTTTCATTGCACTGCGCGCTTGGCGCATAGCATGTAGCAAACAGGTGTCAGCAAATGCAGGACAATTTGAGCCGATGTAGCAGCGGCGGCGGCGCGTTGCTCATTTGTTTTAGAGCATTTATATCTTCACTGCCGTACTGACTACTAAGCCCCTTACATATAAACGTATAGCATCTGTATAATTTACACAACGCTTTGTCTTCTTCTTTCGAAAGACAAATTACTGACGACTGAAAGAGAGAAATCGGTGTGTAACTATTCATCTGATATAATACGTTTATTAGTAAGGGCGTTTGGATATGGAATAAATGAAGAGCCATGTGTGTGTGTACTTATTTAAGATAAAGCCTCGTATCTTTGACATTAAATCCGTAAATAGTTATTGCGTTTCGACCTTCTGCAGTTATTTCTGCAGCGTGAGAATGTACTGAAATATTTAGGAGCACTCACCGACATTGTCTTCCTTCAACTTGAATTCTTTGTAGTCGCTCAAGTCTGGCTCTTTGCCACTTTTGAACGCCGAATATTTCTCCATGAATCTGCAATGCACAGTCATATTAATATAGATGTTTGCATGAGATTTATCATAAAGATATTGAAATCTTATGCTGTTTAGTATAAATCATTAAAGCTATGGATGAGAACGAGAACAATGTTAAACTTTTTATTTCGTATAAAAGTTGGTCCTTCGAGCCGGATCCACCCAAAAACCTCTCCCAAACCTATTTCAAAGTATATGCGTACCGCTGAACATCGGGTTATATTAGTTTACTCAAGAGGTTGCGACTCTAATTTGTCAGTTGGCGAGTCGCTCGTGAAAGTCATAAGATAATGATGCTGCTGTCCAACTGCATCCTACAAGTAAGTCGGACAAGCAGAAGTGGAAAATAAAAGATGGTCTTGGTTTTACGCAAACTATATGGCTAATGGCGCCCGCCCAAGTGAGACTCAGACACAAACAGTATTTTATTCGCAGAATTCACAAACAAGGGTATAATGGTAATAACAACCAACAGACTATTGTTTCCAGACAAAGGGTTGTGTGTGATAGTAATAACAAGAATTTGTTGTAATGACAGAATCAGAGATACATTTTCAAGCAGTTTGCATAACAAGACAAAGAATTGAAAAAAGAGCAAGTGGCACAGTTTTTGTAAAACAATTTTAGAACATTCACGTGCGAAACCAACATTGTTTTCAACTGAAAACAAACAGACTCCACAATAAAAAGAAGTTAATCGTCGTTTATATTTTGACTGCGAACAAAACAAGCGAATTAAATGTGTTTTTAAAACTTACTTTCTAAGCTCTTCAGGCGGTAAGAAATCGCCGATGTGATGTTTCCCAGCCGCCTGCTTTGTTAACTCGTCCGCCCACTTTTCAGTTGCATTCATTTCTTTGGCTCTTAACCTAAAAAAGAATAAGAAATGTGTTGGATAAACAAAAACACTGAATAAATCAGCGATCAGTCTTAAAATAAAAACAAAGAAGTTTGGTTTTTGAAGCAAATCTTGTTTTTCGTTAACCGGGTGGTGAATGTTTTACGATAAACATAAGGTATTATGGGTATTGGTTTTATTATTATAGCCTTCTTATAAATAAAACCAATTTTACTCAAAAATTTCCCGAATAAAATACAATGGTACAGTCAACCGCATGTTTAATAACAATAACAATGAGACTGGTAATAATTTGGTATTAACAGCGCTTCTGCCTACCTACTCCGATCACTGGTTATTAGTGACTTGCAGTTAACCGTACATTTAGATTTAGCTGTCTGCGCCATTTAAATTTTCAAACACCAAAAAATCTACTTACTCTAATCTGTTTTCATATCAACATGAAATGTTTCAATAAACATAATATTAATAAAACTTGTCATTTATATTAATTTACGGTTTGAAAACATAAAGATAACATCATAGTCGAGACAGTTACTATAAGACTGCGATGTTCAAAACATGATGCACGTGGCGCCACCTGTTGCTTTCACATTTAACTGGGACAGACTATTGCGTGCCAAAAATGCAATTCATAATCAGTTATTTGGCAGAGCTAGTGAACATTGGTTTCTTTCAAGTGTTTTCACAAATCAAGCTTTAGGCTACGAGCTTTTATCACAGATTATACACATACCTTTGTTTATAAGGTAAACGCATTTGCCATTATCTTGTATACGCATCGTATTATCGAACAAGAATAATGCAGTTTTGTTGCAAATGCAATGCAGTGCAATTTAAGCCTTATTTTAATTACATAAAAGGCGAAAGATGCGCACTCGTCATTTGCAACCACTAACATCGAAAGGAAATGGAACCTACTTGTGTTCCCAGGTGCCTTCTGCGGTGTCTTCGTCGCTGTCGTATTCATACTTGTACTTGCCAGCAGCCGCCAGTCGTTCCACTTCTTGTCGCTTCTTTAACATATCCTGTGGAAACACAACGATTGTAATCTAGCATTCTAAGACTGAGTTTGGTAGCTCTTTAGTCGCAATTTTATTTTAGACCGTGTTTATTATGAAATGTGGTTCTGAATTCAAGATAGATACAGGGTGGGCAAATAACAGGCATACACTTTATTTTTTAAATTTTATTCTATGAAATTAAAAAATATTAGTTTTTTTATATAGTATTTAGGGCCGGCAATTAAATATGGAAAATTATTTTATAGTAAGACAAACGTCCACCTCTAGCAGCAGGGCAGATGTGGACCCTTTTCATTGCGTTTTTCATGACATTTTCACATTTCCTGCGTTATCTCAGTGACTGTGTCTCGGATATTTTGTTTTAATTGTTGAAGGTTCATTAGCCTGTTAGCATAGACACGTCTCTTTAGATAGCCCCATAGAAAAAAGTTAGGAGTTGTAAAATCTTGGTCTTGGGGGCCAATCAATATCACCGTTTCTCGGAATTAATCGACCCAGAAACGTTCTTTTCAATGTCTCGATTGTGGCTCGTGCCGTATGACACCCGTCTTGTTGGAACCACATGTTTCCTAAGCCCAACTGATTCACTTGATGTAAGAAAACATTGTTTATCATCTCACGGTACCGATCTCCAATTACTGTAACAGCATCACCCATAGCAACTGACCAAATTCCAACCCAAACTGTTCAACACATCATTGGGTTGAGTAATGTTTTAATAATTGAAACACGTTGTTCAGTCATCAAACGCTCCATAGCCGTAACAAAATAATTTTCATGAAACAATTGTCATATTTACCGCCAAAACAAGATGGCGGCAAAAAAATTGTATACCTCCAAGTTGCCCACCCTGTATATATATTTTTTTAATCTACCAACCCGCTCTGGGCGCGCGTGGTAGTTTATAGGCCACTCCCTCTCGAAGAGAGGAGGCCTGTGTCCCAGAAATAGGAACATGTTAGGCTGATTATGATGATGATACTTTGCATATTCTAAACCATTGCTGTTTGTTCAAAGCTACAAAACATTTAAATGATAAGATTCTTATGGCGAATGTCTACAATGAAGTATTTACATATAGATAACTAACGAAGGTATTGCACGGCATGACTTACTTCTGCATCATGAAAAGCACAGAAAACGATTCAACATTGCTTAGGTTTGCAGAAGTAACAAGGAAGGAATAATAGGAGTACATACCTGATACAAAAGATTAAGTTTGAAGTTATCCTCGCACTTCTTCCAGTCTTCAACACTTAGGTTGGTAGTGCCGTAGTTGGTCATAGCATACTGCATGAGAGCCTGGTTGTTGCGGTTGACGGTACACAGCTTTATACCTTCTTCTTCTATCTTAGGCAAATTAGCGCCTAGGAATCAGTGGATGGAATATCAAGGAATTAGTAACAATGCATTTTTAATAAACCTTTTCACCATTAGTTTAAAGAAAATATACATACTTGAAACAATACCAGTCAGTTTCTACTAATGTTAAATGTTAAAGATTGGCTTCAAGGATAAACTTCTGTTATTTATATGGACGGAGCAGCGCGACTAGCTATTTCATACAAAGCAAAAACGTTTAACTTTGAAATAAGGAGATGTAAGAGGTGATTTGGAGTGTCATCAGTCTTCGATGTTTTGTTAGTTATATTCTTTTTTTACAGTATAAAAAATAAATGGGTCAGCCAGAGATTGCTTGAATTTCAACTCAAATTTAACAAATCGATTTTGCTTTCACAAATAGATCGAGAGGCATACATGCAAACGGACAAGTGAAAATTAAATTTTATTATTAGGTTACTACACTTTCCCCGAATGACTAAACGGAAGTCATTTAGCCACTTGGAGAAAGTGCCTATGTTCAAATTTTACTATTTCTAAAATGTTATTCTTGTAATTTTCAGAAAATGCGGCAAGATTCCACTCTACCTGGTAGCATAGTCGGCAGGGGTGCCACCACTCCTGGTGGCTTAATATCCGCTGCTGGCGGGTCATCGCTCCACCTCGATTTCTTTTTCTTACGCCTTTCGCGCTTACTATCAGATTCTTCATCACTCTGAGAGCTTGCTTGTTCCCGTTTATACGGCCGACCGTAACCGAAGGGATCCCTGCTGTTAAAAGGGTTAGATTTTTATTAATATTTGCAGGTAAATTAATGGTTTATAAAGGTTAACTTTAATAACTTACATTATTTGACTTATGTAACAAAATCTTGTATTAATAAATAGGAAAAGGAGAATGATAACGATGAACATATTGTATTAAAATGTGAAGAAAAATAAAAGCTTGTGCCACATACCCATCTCGACTATCGTCTTTATTATTGTATCTGTAATCTTCGTTACTATCATCATCTTCCAAACTGAACTCTGGTTCATATTTGTCCTCGGGTTTAACTTCAGGCTTCTTATCGCCCTTTTCTCTCCTGATCTTACTAACTATATCTCTAAACGCCTTATACTCGTTCGAATTTGTGTTGTGAAGAAACCTGGAATGATTCGCTCAATACAATGATCTAATGTAAAGGGGTAAACAACAACAAAGGATGCTTTTGTTAGGTTTTATTTAACCTGAAAATACTATCATGGAGCAGCGTGAAAAAAGGTTAAATGAATAAAAAAAAACACGTTTTTTTTTTCTGTAAATATTTGAAAAGAAAAAATCTACAACTCGTCTGCTCCATCATAGTCATTGCGACAAAAAAAAAAGTATGTAAATATAAAAAAGAATACACGGTATCCTCCTGTCGGGGATCAAAGTGGCTACAGTGGCATTACCACAAATTTTGATCTTGTGAGTGAATTGCTTTCAGGACATTTTCCCAGTGGTCGCCGTTGCAGGCGACTTCGCTGGCGGCTCGCAGGACTGTTGGCGGCAACGTATCTGCAGAGAGAACTGCACACCACGAGTCAACATATTGTCTGGCGATCACGTCGACGAAGTACCGGGCCGACATTAATCTTACTACCTTTTAGGTAAAGGTGGTACGACACCATACCTAAATGAACACGTAAACTTCTTAAGCGCTGTATCTACCAGCAAATTAAATTGATTGAGCACCAGTGAACTGTAAGTTTTAAGAGGGTACGGGGCCTGCGAGGAATTTGAAAAATAAGTATTTGAAGAAACTATTGCCGTCGCCTTACCTCAAGTCTGCCCCCGTAGTGTGTGATAGGGACAGCTGCAGCTCAGACCGAAATTATCACAAAAATTTTGACGAGATCGACGTTTCGTATTCCCCTTTTTTCTCCTCGAAAACTGAGCCGATTCAATTATTTTTTACTTTAACATTTTAAGAAAGATCAGTCTTACCAAGGGGTATCGTATTACCCAGTAACTGGGTTGTGGAGGTCAGATAGGCAGTCGCTCCATGTAAAATACTGGTATTCAGCTGCATCAGGTTAGACTGGAAGCCGACCCCAACATAGTTGGAAACAGGCTAGGCAGATGATGATAATTTGAAGAAAGAGTATGTTTAGGTTCCTAACACTTTTTTTATGTTAAAAACTCTTCTAATTTGTCTGGTAGTCCTCTAATCACGGCGGTAAAAATAGGATTTTTTTTTGTAATTTTTAGAGGGTCATATTTTCTTTACTAATTAGTTGCTGAGAAAAAGAAAAAACCTTGATTTTACGGAAAAAAAAAATTGCTATAAAGGCATTATTCAGGAAGAAAAAGGGGAATACATTTGTATGGAGAATCGCACGCTCTTTTCGCTCTTAACTACTTTTCTTTCAGAAAACTTGCGGGCGATAACGTTAACAGCAGTGTTTGAAAATTTACTTCAAGACGTTGTTGAAACAACAGTTGAACAACATATGATTACCACGAGTCTCGTACTCATGGCTAACATACGTTATGCAACGGTTCAGTTTCATACGATAAATAAAGTTGCTAGTGAACTTCAGAGTTTGTTCGTGTTCATTTAGGCATTGTAAGCGTCACTCCAGTCTTTACTCAACGCATCTTCTAAATCCAATAGTATTCTACCGACAATTATAGTTAAGCTACGCTTCGTTCGTTCAGAGGTTGCGTGTTGGTTACAGCGCATGCAAATTCTCTTATATTTAGACCGAATTATTTTAAATTTACGCTCCATTGAAAGCAAGTTACTATTTCTTTGCAGCAACTAATGTTTTAGTAATAGAATATAATAGCAGATAAATTAACTTGGAACTACTGTGGAAAACGAAAGAAAACATGCTATAGTTTACTACAGTTTCAATAAGATTTGCAATACTAGCTGAAGGCTATGCTTTTTCATTTCTAAGGGCAACTGTATACAATAGCTATGATAATTTTGTTGAATAAAACATAACTGAGAATACTAAATATCAGAAAACTATAGAAATTAAATCAGAATATTCATTGTATGGCCTTTGCATTATTATAGACAACGAAAATAATAACATAAAGGCATTGAAGGGCGATGTCGTTGGACGATTTTTACCTTGCGGGTTGAAGGGTCCTCCAGGATTATCCATGTCCTTAGGGTTACCCAGCAGGCCCATAGGAAGAGGTGGAGGTAGTGTCAATCCATCAGTTTTCATGGAAGAATTTTCTAAAGCTTTCGAGTCGGGATGGTGCATTGGCATGGAATTCGGTGGCATTGAATTAGGAGGCATGAAAGGTGGCATAGGAGGACCAGAGCCATTACCAAAGTTCGGAGGACCATTAGGCCCGAATGGTGGACGACCACCCATAAAAGGCATGTTGGAATTATTCATAGAATTTGGTGGCATCATCGAATTAGGAGGACCATTTGGTCCCATCATAGGATTCGGGAAAGGTGGACCGAAGAATGGAGGCATAGGACCATTTGGTCCGGGGCCACCGGGTCCCATATTAGGACCACACATGTTAGGTGGCATTGGACCGCAGGGACCTGGCCCATTTGGACCCATGAAATTTGGCGGCATAGGGAAATTAGGGGGCCCACCCATGAATGGAGGCATTGGACCTCCAGGAGGCATATGTGGTGGCATTGGTCCTCTTGGACCCATCATCGGTCCTGGTCCCATGCCTGGTCGAGGGCCCATATTAGGTCCTGGACCCATGTTATGACCTGGACCCATATTTTGCCCAGGGCCCATATTTTGCCCAGGACCCATATTTGGACCAGGTCCCATATTTTGCCCAGGACCCATATTTTGCCCAGGGCCCATATTTTGCCCAGGCCCCATATTGGGACCAGGGCCCATATTAGGACCATGTCCCATATTATGTCCAGGTCCCATATTTGATCCAGGACCTATATTAGGCCCGGGGCCCATATTGGAGACAGAAACCATGGATCCAGGCCCTAGGTTAGGACCAGGACCCATATTAGGCCCAGGACCCATGTTTGACCCTGGACCCATACCAGGTCCGGGTCCCATTAGACTGGGACCCATAATACCAGGTGGTAATGGTCCTAGTCCCATATTTGGGCCTTGCTCTCCATTGGAATCCGCATCTTCATCAGACTTAGAGCCCAGATGCCATTGGTTATGATCCGAATCAATGGATTGAGTATTTGGTGGCATTACAGGAATTTGCATAAGGGCTGGGATGTTATGGGGATTTTTATTATCTATTATAAGTTTCTTTCTATCTTCCAGTATTGGTGTTGTAGGACTGTGCGGATGGGGTCGTCCTCTGTCATTCCATCGCCGATGTTTTTCCCTGAAAATACGCATGAATATAAAATTAATACCATCATTATTTTTTTTATTGCTGGCTGGGCCTGCTCTTGACCTCGATCACGCCTGATGGAATAAACGTGCCTGTTCTCTCTTCAATTAAAACAGCATTGCTATAAATTCCAATTCTGAATATGAATTCTCATTATTTTTGTTAATCCATACTAATATTATAAATTCGAAAGTAACTCTGTGTGTCTGTCTGTTTGTTACCTTTTCACGCCTAGACCACCGAACGGATTTCGATAAAATTTGGCAGATAGATAGATTGCATCCCGGGGAAGGACATAGGATAGTTTTTATCCCGATATTCCCAAGGTATCGACAGTTATGCGGGTGAAACCGCGGGGCGCTGCTAGTTTTTTATACTATCCATCTGACATAGAATACAACATTGTGGCAGATTTAAATAGCACTTTGTGATTTGAAGGCTAATATCATACTTGAAATGCTAATACAAAAAACAACCTACCATAAATAAATGTCATTCGATTTTGTGTGACATTTTGAAAACCAGTTTTCTATTATTTTGTGGTCCATGATTCTATGATTTATATTGAAGAACACAAGGTCGAGTTTAAAAAATAACTACAATTGCGAGTAGAGTAGGGCAAAGATTTAAATCGTCAGATTTGCCCTCGCCGTACTTATGTAGCACAAAGTGTGCATACTGAGAAGAGTGAGCTTACACATCCCACATATATTGTTTTATATAGCAGCATGCGACATTGTCAGAGGTGTCAAATCCAAATAGAAACGCAACTATCTTTTGACGCAATAGAACCAATCTAATTATTGAAATCTTTGGAGCAACATTATAAAATTTCTAGAGAATTTGATGAGATGTTATAATTATGATCCACAAGGTTAAATGAATATAAAATTAAAAAATAAACCAATTCAATGTACCTTTGTGGGCCTCTGTCTCCCATCTTTCGTCTCTCATCAATGCCATGACCAAAGTGTTGATTTTCAAACTCATTATCCATAGGTGGTATTAGTTCTTTAATCTCATGCTTGACTGCTTTTACTTCTTCATCACTCTGAACATGCTTTTCCAGCTCTTCTTTATCATGCTTGTCAGTTTGCTTCTGTTTTTCTAGCAAAGCTTTGAACTGATTCATGAAGCTGCCATCATTGGAGAATATGTTGACTGAGCCTTTGTCATCCTTTGAAATGGGGCTGAAATTAAACATTATAGGGAAATTATTTATTTGTCTCTATATCATAATTTAGTTAGAAATACAAATATATTATTTCCCAGGTAATAATACATACACAGGTGCATTTTTAGATAATTATTATTACTATAGTTAATATGACTAAGAAAATATGCTCGTTTTTTGTTTTTTTCTCACAACTAGGATAGTCGTAGGTATTGCTTTGTCGATTTATAAGCTTGGCACTGGGCATCAATAGGTTAACACTTGACAGCAAAACCTACAGTTACCTACAGTTATTTTACACAATTGATATTGCACTTGAGCCCCGAACTAGACAATTAGTCTGCATTTTGTAACTCAGGATATGATTTCATAGAGTAGAGGGGTGGGGGGGGTGTGTGTGTGTGAATGTGGTATGTATTATAATTTGTGAGTGTGCATGTTTGTTATCAAATTGTTATGATAGTTGATGGTGTTTCCTTTAAATGACCATAACCATTAAGTTTAAATAGAAGGTTGTGCCGAGTTGAGTTCTAGTTTAGGTAAACAATGATACTATTCCTCCAGTGTCTGGCAATCCAATGCTTCCCTGCCATTTAATCATATTTACAGAAGCTATAATCAAGTGTTTATGAAATGAAAATTTTATTCAGCTTTAGGAACTAAATTTCGAAGATATTGACAGTTTTTCCCAATTAACTTTGAACCCTGTTTTAGCGATAAGGTTGAAAATCTATTCAATAAATTTGACAGATTGTAGTAGCTTGATGTGCTGGCGCCTGTACATAACATAAAATAATCAGCCCATAATGTTCCCACTGCGGGACACAGGCCTCCTCTCTGTGAGAGGGAGCGGGCCGTAATACATCACGTGGTGCCCAGTTAGAGCATTATGTTATTTATGTACACAGAGTAAAAAAACAAAGAAACAATGTAAACCTTTAGATCTTACATTTACTTATAATAACACATACATATCGACACTGGAAAGGAGAAAATGCTAAAGCGCCATTTGGGCCAAAATGAGTTATGTAATATAATTATGTTTAGATTCACAACAACAACAACAAAAACAACAACTATTGCTAGCAACTAACTATATATGGTGATGGCTATTTATATGGTGTACATAATAAAGAGTATTCTATTCTATTGTTTGCCATGTTGATATAAATATTCATATTTTTCCTAACTACATATTTTCTGTTCTAAACCTTAACAATTAGTGCATAATTACACACTTGTTATATTGAAGCAGCAAGTAGACCGTAGGCACGTAATTATTTTACTTTCATCAATGTTGAACAGCATTTTTTACTGGTTCCTCATAAATGACTACCAACATACACATTCAATAACAGACATTGGACAGTACATTTGTGTAGTGAATTGCCCTGGTAATACAATGGCTAACTGTCTACATACAATAATAATGTTTGCAAGTTTAGATACACAGTTTACGTTGATAAAAAAAAATCCTTCAAAATCATTCCAGCCTGGGTCCACACAAATATGTGCTGTACAAAGTATTTTTTTGATTAATGCCAGTTGCAAACTAAGAGCCAATCGACATTAATTTACTACTTAGCTCGCAAAGCTGAGGTAATTTTCCATACTTGTATGCAGACCACAAACTGAACACAAGTATAAATGAAAAATTACCTTAGCTTAGCTCTTGGTCTGCAACCGGCTTTAGAATGATTACAAAACACATGATACAATTTATAGGGTTAGTATGAAAGCTGTAAATAGTTACAAGCTTGCTTGAACCCTCATTGCTGTACATACATATTTTTTTTTTTTGAGAAGTAGTTAGTACTGTTTCTGAAAGGTGCACATTACTTGTATGCTTAATGTGTTAGGTAAATAAGGCCTTATTTTTAGCAAAGGCGTTTATTATGAATGTGACAATGGCTTGTGTATTGTGTAATTTTTATTGTTGTTGTCTGAATGACACATATAGTTGATTGTTGTACAAGTGGTTGTATGGCAGTATCTCAAGGTGGTCACACCAATAGCCTCCATAACTACAATACAACCAGAACCTCTACATATTGATAATCACTACAATGAAAAGATAGCGAAGTTTGCAAACAGGCATGGTGGAATATTCCCCATACTTTCCTTGCTGTCGTTTCTGTTACTTCGTTGTTGTTACTTTTGAGTGTAACAGGATGAATTCAAAGTTCCTAATATATACCACCTCATTAGTAACTAGAAGGTTACATGCTCTGTGGTAACTAGTTAAATTATGTTAATATTAAATTGGTTACCGAGTGATGCCCTATAATGCCACTTCCGTAAAATCATATTGATTTGAACGCTTTACATGAGCGTATTACTAAAACGAATGGTAACAACTCCATGAAAACGTGACAAATTACTGATACTTAATTGGATTTCATAAATGGCTTACTGAGATAGCTTTGCTTGAGCGGCAAGCGCCGCAGCTTGCTTTTGAGACTCCAACTTGGCATGTATCTCCATTTTCTTTCTTTCGATTATTTGTTCCTGTTTCGTCATTTGAGCCCATCTTGTACTTAGTGCCGATTTGGTCTTATTATCTTTAAAATGAATCATTGTTATTTCATGCTACAATGAATAAAATTGGATAAACGAAATGAAAATAAAATATTCTTTCTCAGTTTTCTCGCGTTTACGAACTCGTACGAACTTCACTTTAATTAGTGACGTTCCGACTTCAAACAGATAATGACTCAGAATACAGAGCTTACTAATCGAGAAAAATCGACTATCATTATTATAAATTGCTCTTGAAAAAACATTTAGTAAAATCATAATAAATTTAAATTAAATGTGATCTGTAAATAACAACATATACTTAGTGCATTAATACAAATAATACTAAACTACCTAACTAAAACTATTAACGAACTAAAATATGGCGTCGAAAAATTCATCCACATCGCTGCAGCTGTCGACTGATAATGTATGATAACAATTTATAAATTAAAAGATTTTGTTTAAGTAATTATAATATAATATTCATAACAGGAACTCAAAATACGGATATTTTTTTATGTCCTGTTTGGGTGTATTCAGAACACGACAATGTAGAGTATTGTGAAGTCTTGCGATGCGAAGTTCAATACCACCAGTACAGTATTGAACTTGTCATGCACGCCAACAGGCAATAGTGGATCCCGTATTTATTTCTGGGAGGGTACATGGGCTGAAGTTGGAAGTGTGTCCGTGTGATGTATGTTGTACCTCGATTTCACACACCGATTCGCAGGGTATTTGTTGGTTGCAATTGCAAGTAAAGCCCGCGTCCCTTCGTGAGTATTATACGAGAATTAGCCTACTGAATTCTGATTCGAAGTAAGACTCAAACATGAAATTATGGTGGGCCAGAGTCAGTGACACGGAATTATGGAAGAGTACAATACGACCAACGTAACTTGGCGAGCCTGAACATAGGCACTAAGATCGTTCGCGCATTTTCTCTCACTCGCTTCGTCACCATTTGGTTCCTAAAAAAAAAAAACTTACTGCGCAGCCTTTTGCGCAAAGTTCAGGCCCGCCAAGTTACGTCGGTCCATCGGTCGTATTGTAATGGTGACTCTGCGGCGGGCGGCGTAAGCAGCGCCAATATTTACTTTTTAAGATTGGCAACACTAAAGAATAAAACATTAAAACGTCCCATCCTCTAGGCCCGGAATAAGTTGTTGCGAGATTCGTAATTTCCTAGCGCTAGTATGGGCACTTTATAGCAAAAAAGTCGGTAAAAATAAGATTAATTCCTATTTGAGTTATAATCAAAGCTGTCTAAGACACCCAAATAGGGATTTCAACTCCAAGGCCTTTGGCTTGTATCGTCATACTTGTCGTGTTGTATTTAGATAGAATGTAAAAGTACGATGAAAGCGAGAACGTGCACAGGAAGTCACTTTTTACTAGGCCAAGGCCTAAAATGAAACATCAGATATCATTGCATATTATTCTTTTTATATTTTTTTTCATCAGTTTAAATGGAAAATACAATTTCATTTATTTATAATGTTGTCATTTATTTATTGTAAACAAATATATTATAAAAGATTTACATATTACTATCAAAACAAAATATTCACAAAATGGCAGACTAACTAAACAATTACTTAGCTGTTTCATCAAGCATGCTAACAATTGCATCGTTTTGAGCTAAATAAGAAGGAGAAAGTTTGGCACTGATCCCATTATTCAAATTAAAGTGAAGATGGCATAAATGCACATTGCAGCAACACTATCTGTCGTATAAGATAAGTTAGTCTGTTTGTCCAGATTTTGAATAGGTACCTTTTATAACGATACTCTTCACAACCTCTCTTCAGCTCATGTATTGCATGATCTAATACTGACTACCTATTATACCTTCATATAAGCACTGCGGACGGCTGGCGTCCGCGCACTGCCAAAGTTTTCAAAACTATAAAGGGCAACGCCAAAGAGAGCCTACATCTGACTATTGTTTCTGTGGTAACTTGACAGTTATAATAAACTAATCTGCTGCCTCATTAAATCGAAATTCAAATTGACTTAATTAAAAAAAAAACAACAAACTCTGGCTCCTTTCATAACAATACAAATTCCATTGAATGGATAAAAGTAACTCAATTTAAAACATTCAAACAAATCCTCAATCAATTCAAATTAAAAAAGTACCTCTTCACATTTCTGCATTACCCTGCCTTAACAAAATCATATTATACATTTAGACAGTTGACAAACAAAAAAAAAGCAATGGAAGAGGACAATGAGCAAAAGAAATCACAAAATATATAGAAACATTCGACATTGTGTAAGGTTGCTTCAACAAGTGTGCTTGGATGTTCTATGTGAACATGGGTTGCGAACTTACACAAAATATTTCGGTGTAGCAAAAAAGCTAGGTCTCTTCCACTGTTACATGAAATGCCGAAAAGAAAAGTATAATTCATAAATTGTACCTATACTTTGTTTATATTCTAATTTTTTTTTACATTTTAATAATTTAAAAACAACCAGTACTTGGTCGAGAAATTTATATCCATTTTTTTTTTGTGTATTTTATATTTTGATGAAATATTTATAAGCTAATTAACGTGAGCCGATGTCAGGATTCATAGCTAGTCGTCGTTCGCTCGAACCGGCTGGCAAGTCTGTCTCTCTCGTCCGCCCGACTCGAGCTTTGTATAAACGTATCTATACATTATTAACACTACCGCATCGTCTATACATCTTGACTCATATATAATGCACTGATATTTCGAGGGGCACAAGGAATATCGCAGCATTGTTTCACGCGCGCTCAGCGCCACGGCCGCCGCCGCGCGGTCGGTTCGCACCAACCATAACCATCATTCTATATTCATATAATTTCCCCGTCATATACATTTCATAGCAATTAATAAAAATAAAACACTAAGATTACATCCCTTAACATGTCTAAATGTCTAATTCGTACTCTATTTACATTTGACATAATACATAATATTCAAATTGTTCGGTGATTCGACAGTCTTGCGAGATCGATGTCGAGCCGTCGAGCCCGGACTCGCGGCGGCGGCCACCTCTATTACTGTACAGCAAATTTACAATAACATTTGATCAGAATACGCAAACTCAAAGATCTATATCTAAAAATTAAAGTAAGGTAAGGATCATCATGTATGTAACGCCCGCCTTAAGCCGCTATAATATCAGCTATGTTAAGTAATATAACATATTAAGTTTGCACATGACAAAAATGCCACTCGATAACATACATAACATTATTGAATTAAATAAAATAGGCCACATTCATTGTTACGGTTCAAATATGGGGTTAACACAACCTGAATAGAAGTTTCATAGGTAGATGCGCTCAAGATGACAACGAAAGTAACGTAGTAGGCAAATATTGTGGCGGATTTGTCATGCGACAACAAATGATACTTATTGGGAATTAGTACTCCTAATATATCACTAACTAGGATTTAAGAAGAAGATGATGTCACTAGATACTAAATATCTTCTACTCTGTACAATGGACTATGATATTTTATTGAGATATTTTTTTCCTTTGTATAAACATGACAAAATACAAATATTTCTGTCCAACTTTATAATAACTTAACCGGTAACAATCGAGCAACATTTGACATTTTATTACTCCCTTTGTGACAGTATAATTAGATATTATATTGAATTACGTTAGAAGGGGATATCTTATTTTAAATGGTCTGGGATTTGTAAATATTGGTCTAATCTACGTTATGCAGACGTCAACATGACACGACGCGTATTAGTAATAGGGGACCTAGTTACTAGTGTCATATTGAGTCCAAAACGGAATTACGACCGCGTATCTCCTATGCTTTTTATTGCCTGTAAAAATATAGTATTCACATTCTTTTATCGCTATCCATGTACTAGGTGCGCCGATGAACAGTGCTAAATCAACGGTTTTGACAAATGGAATGCATTTTTCACAATATCCACTTCAATAACTACCAACAACCTCCTCGAAAAATATTAACAGAAGAAATTTACTATCAATAAACGAATGATTCAATTAATATAATGCATGTTTTATTTAATAGTTATTACGAATTATTACAATATAAAACAATCGATAGTGCTTAAACTAGTGGTAACAATAACATTTTAAACTGTTTGTTCCTATCGATTTCAATTGAGTTATTTTTTGTATTATTATACTTGTAATAAACGACGTTTAACACCATGCGACGCAAGAAAGGGCAAGAAAAAAAATAAAGATCAAGGATGATACTAATGCGGGAATTATCTTATAATAAATAAAATATGAGAATAATCAATTGACGTCTGAAAGTAGGTGTTATCAGTAACAGGTTGTCAGTAAGTCGTAAAGGTCGCTGTTTATAAACAAGAGATAAGTAAATTCCCGCACAAACAATATCTTGCCGAAAATCTCCAACAGTCACGAACAGTGTTCTTGTTGAAAACCATTATTACAACAGTAAACATCTAGCTACGCTAAAAAAAAAAACAAAAACTCTTTTGTATTGTGTTGCTGATTCCTATTACCGATTCGACACTTAATAAATGTTTAATTTGATAACTATACTACTTTCATTGAATTGAATATACTAATAAATTCAAGGCTTTTATTGTAATAACGTTTCGTAACAAACAAACTGTTACGGTGACTGTCACGGCGAAGATTGAGTGATTTTTGAATAAATAAATAACAGAAATAAATTAAAAAACCCAAAGCGAAATTTAATCATCTAATATCATGACCACAATATTGAGCATTATAATGAGTAAAAAAGCGATAATAAAACCACAAACTATTATCGTGAGCAACAAAAGGGCACTTACGTTTGAATTGACCAAATAACTTCACATCACTCATGAAAAATCTACTGTTCCTGTATATACATAAAACAATTGACGATCATAATGAAAATGAAATCCTAATGCCGTTTTGACACTTTTAATTGACAAAAAACTAACAGAAGTAACTTTATCCTTTAACAGGGTTTCGTAAACCTACGCAAAACGTTCGCGTTATACTATATAATACGCATATAACAACAAAGAAGTATACATTAGGTGAAAATTAACCTTACAATGACATCATCAAAATTTAAGGACGCTTATGCCGTTTTAAGTTGACGTTAGCAAATTGCATTTGGAATTATGTAATGGACTTGCATAACTGACTTTGCTTTCAAAGATAAAAATCAGAATCACTTAACGCTAAATCATTTCAAATATGGACGTTAGTTTCAGGACATAATATGCAAGACGGCTTCCCACACATTGGACCAGGGACTGAATGCGGTGATAGTTCAGTTGCATCTTGTAAGTATTCTCTAGATCATTGTAAGTACTTTAGGTTGGGCGATGTCTGTCGACTGGCTCGAATGTATACTAAAATTACTAAGAATTTTATTGTGATCTGGAGGGTATTTCCGAAAAGGACCAGATAAATCTCTTATTTCTAGTGGATGTCCAACACTGGCCGGTTGTTGCTATCTTTCGAGACGTTACGTTTGGCAATAGAAAATAAACATTTACTCCGCGATTTTGGCAAACACTATAACCTCATTACGCATTTGGAACTCTGTCGTGTGATCCCCGAACTCGTTCTAACACTACAACATTAGCCATCACTCTTGGAAGAGTTTACTTTGTGACATACGATGAGTTAGTTTAAAGCCATACATTATTTACAAGATCTTAACACGGCAATAACACGACACAGCCAAATTTTAATAAATATGATATTCAATATTGAAAATAAACCTGAATTATTAAACTAGTCATAACAAAATTTAACAAGAACGTGAATAAATTTCTTTTATAGGATACTAATATGTACATCATGCAAGCCGGGCAAGACAAATAAAATAAAATGAACGTCCAACATTAAAATATGGATGGATTGTTTATAAGCGAAAGGGACGACACTGGGCTAATTAGAAATAGATAAAAAGGGCATTATAATTGTTATCGAAGGCCAATAGTCGATCAAATTGACTTTAGAATTGTCAAAGTTTTTCAGTACTTAGTCATACGTCTGTGACATTAAATTATTTACACTGACCTTGTTACAAGAGAAATAGTAAAATAATTCAGCATACAGTATAAGCAAAATTCATTTGGACAACAATAACTTTAGACGGCAATAAATTTCGACTGGAATAAAATGTGGACGAACATATATCTAATTGGACTATTATATAAATTTTTAATATACATATATGCTATTTACAATATAAAAATCAACCAGTTCAAGTCTTCGATATGGGGAATGGGTTCACTCCATACGATTGACGACGGAGTAAAGTTGCTACTGTCAAGATATTTCAATGACAATGGCAAATAAGGACAGTTATAGCAGGACCTTTCTTGTTTCTTTCGTTTAAAAACTAAGTAAAAATCTGATAAAATTTGCACTTCGTTACAAAAGTAAGAAACGTTAGGTCCGAAAGGAAGAATATTATAGTTGTATTACAAAGTATTGAATAAGATTTATTCAATATGGGAACTCACATCAGTTACAGCGAATATCGCTCTGTTTAATCAGATGGTCAAGGTATCGCTCTGTTAAAATTAATGGAAGAACAATGAAACTTAATATACTATTATGTAACTTAATATTTTGTATTTATTAACTACAATGAGAATGACTAAAAACAGAACAATAACTACCTTAACCATGTGTAGTCACAACTAGTGTTCGTCTTGCCAAGTTGGCAGGCTACCGTTAGTGCATCATAGATGCATATTTTAAAAATAACGCGAAATTCAAGTTCGTTAACAGACGTTTATTCAATTAGAGAACGAATAGCAAATTTAATTTTCGTCCGAGTAGAGGTTCGTTAGTACGTATAGTATACAAATACAATAAATTGTTGATTGGTCTGATTCATGCATAGGTATTTATTAAGGTTTTTTCCTTGTATACTCGAGCGAAAATGTTGTTCACGATTCGCGTTAAAGCTCATTGAAAAAACGCTCTAAGCGGAATTACACGAAGAATCAACATAGCAAAATTACATATTGAAATCCACTTGAACCTGTCCTGGATTTCAAAATGCATCTTCGTGTATACCCCACACAATTAAAAAAGAAAATAATCAAATTCAATAAGATACTTACACTTGAAAACCTGCCATATGACAAGAACTACATACAAATCTGCGATACATTGTCCTAAAACGTTATTCAGAGACGATAATCGAATCCCTAACAACAGGGATGTAGTATGATCAAAGCATGGAACCAATGCAGCTGGAACTGACAGTCCCACTATTTACTATTTGATGATATTTACAACAGCTGCATTTCACAGAAATATATGGCGCCAGGCATCGATCACAGATTACCGTCCCTTACCGTCATCATAAGACTGGATCGCTATTCAAAATCCTTGTGATAAAACGTTTCGCAGTCAGCGCGGCTTTACCAGGACCGTTATGAGTAAATCGAAGGCCTATCGTTATATATATAAAAAGCTTAACTCTGTCACTAAACGGGAGACACTGACTCGTATAAAAACTATAGATCTTATAATACAAATGTCTATGACCTGTTGAGATGCTCTGTGTAGGCTTGTTAGTTATATATCAGTGCTAAAGGCAGCGAGCGGCGGGCGGCGGGAAACTCGAGTGTCAGTACGCTTGCGTTGTGCTCGCGGTCGAAACACGATCTGGTTTTAAGTTTCGCTGTAAACAAAAAGAACCTATTAATATAATCAATAATTTATTGGCATAAAAAATGTGTACAAACAATGTGAAGCCCTGACTCCTGCGCTAGGTAACAACACCTTTGTTACAAGAGCCAGAAACACATATAATATGACATTCTTATCATCAATACTGGTAGTTTTGTTCGCAAATCCCTCTCAAAATGTAGGGTAATTCTTGGCAATAATTACACTTGCGTGCAAAAAACTCGGTCCACCACGTTCTCTTCGATTTGAAACAAGATAATTCATCGAGTATGAGTAACAATATCCTAATATAGTGTATACTAAAAACTGCCTGAATGTATGTAAATTACGATAGTGAAAAAATATAAAAACTGTTTTATTCGTTTTTGAGAAAATCGCATTAAACCATACGGGTCCAATAAAGAATCTCTTTATTTTAAGTCGATTAATATTTCAAGTTAAACGATGAATAAACGAACAGTAATAAACAAAATTAAGCATTTGTCAACTTCACAAGGTCAAGAATATTGCTTTTATTCAAAGTATGTGTAAAGAAACTTTATCTTAGCTACTTACACACATTATAAATTAATAATTGAAATCTACTTTTTTTTTTGAGATATTGTCTCTCAAATAGAGAGCATGGGGTGGGCCAATTTTACACGTAAGTGATTACAAGTAATTTCAGGTGCCGTATTATGACGTTTTAATGTCATGATGATTCTAGTGCGAGGAAGAGACGGAGCTATGCATGACCGATAGCACCATACTTTTTCCGGACTGGAATCATGATGGCGTAATAGTAAAACACATGCGTTCAAAAAGTCGAATGGAAAAATATTTGCATATCATTTCACGCGTCTTATCACTAATTCAGTAAACTAAACATCGTACGTTCGCACTGTGAAACCGATATCGATAACAATAAAATTGATAAGCTTGTTGCAATTTCAGGTGGTTACATTCAAAATGGAAGCCAGTTTTTGCCCAGCATAATCAGCATAGGCTGATTATGCTGGGCAAAAACTGGCCTGTGTCTCAGCAGTGGGTACATTATAGAATGTACCCACTGCTGAGACACAGGCCTCTCCGTCACAGGGATTGGCCCGTAATCCACCACGCGGACCCAGTGCGGGTTGGTAGATGTCATATGTCTTCGAATTTTTGGTTCTAAGACATGCCGGTTTCGGTTTTCGGACTTCAGTTTTTACCCAACTGCCAAGAACTCGAGTATTTACAGTATAATCTGGTCCGTTAATCAAAAATATCAACTGTTCTAGAAACAACGGAAGCCGACAGATTTAATTGATAATGAATATTGTTATTGATATCGAATTATCAGTCAAAGACGAGTCACAGATACCGATCTATAAATCATATTTACTTATCTACTGAACAACATAATTTTCCTAAACATACAACGTTTCGATCTACGGTGACATGACAATAACTTACTGGCATTTTTCCGTAGTCCGATACAGGCAATAAAGGCGATACAGACTTGAAATAAATAAATAAAATTGTAGGGCCGCTCTAAAGATTTACAGAACTTTGGGGTCGTTAGAGAATTCTTCTCTTTGAATATCATCATCAAAATCTATCTGCAATAGATTTGAACGGTTATCAATATTACTCTAGCCTTTTACCAACTACAAAGTAGGATGGGCATCAGCCTTCATCAATTACTTAGTCCTTTTACAGTTATATTACCTTTGACAGTGGCAAGCCAACATGAACCTTATAATAAGGAGGAATAAAGATCATTGTGATATTAACGGTGATGCAAAATCAGGGGTAAAATAAATGTGAAAGGACTCGACTAGAGTTGCTATCAACCAATATATCGACAACTGAATAGAAAAACAAAAGACAGCAGCCTTTTTTTATAGGATCCCCTTCTTGTTCGACAGAATACATATTTGAATAACAAATTCATTGTATTAAAAGTTAATTATGAGCTATAGTCCCTCTATACAGCGGCTCGTAAGAAGATACTTTCTTATGTGCAAAATAAAAACCATTACAATAGAAATACAACGCCACCACTGGTCATTTCAGTTTGTATATACAGGGTCGCAGGGACATCAACGCGCAACCTTGGATTCAGTGCATCATTTTGAACCCATGGTTGAAATTTTTCACTGGTTATTAAAAAAATATTGCTGTTCCATACATTTTGACCGTGTAGTTATTGCAGCTTTCCATGAAACAGCTGTTTTCTTTTTTGATATCCGACGGAAAATTTCTTCATAAGGGGTCGAGAATCAAGTGCTGAATTCATGGTTTCAGTTTGCGCGTCGGTGTCCCAGTCACCCTGTATAATATATTATTGTGACGAAAAAACGATTCTCCTCGTACTGTAACTGTAGCATCTATCTGACACATTGGGGCAACATACAGATTTTTCCAAGAAAAGTATGCACTTCGGGGATCATCGCCTATCTTCGGAAATACGAAATCACGATGATGCGATCTAATATAGAGCTGTAACACTTATAGTATCCCTATATTATCCCCACTGCTGGAACTCAGGCCTCTTCACAGGAGTAGGCCGTAATCCACCACGCATGCCCAGTGCGTATTGTTTGGATAGGGGGGGATTTACGTAAGTACTATAAATATATCGGTATAAGGGGTAGAAACTCACCAGTTGATCATACTGATAAACCATACGCTTGATGTGAGTGAGTTTACGATGCAGGTAGTTGACACGCCGCCTCTCCTGTTTGTAACCGGAGTCGTTGTTAACGCGTCGGTATTCGTCAACGATGCGTTGTTCTATACTCTGTGTAAAGATAATACGTCTATTAGGGAGATGGAATTAGTATGTGCAGTTATGAAAACAATCTTCGTAACAATATAAAGTAAAATATGGTTTATCTGGCTGTGAATAGGGTTAAGTTTTAGAACAATAAAAGCGTCTTCGTAGACCGTTGTCTCTGTCACTCAAATCGATGTGACGGTCTCTTTCTAAAGCTCGATGTGTGATTTACGCCCGGGTACTGTAATATTGTATTATGTTAATAGAAGAGTTAGTGGTGAAGTATCTGTTTTATAACGGTCAAGAAACCCATTACAGACCACAGACATCCCCCAGGCATCGCCAGTTCGCCACAACGAGTCACGAACCTTACTCTGATGTTTACATTCAATTTGATTGTTTTAGAAAAAATATTACAACATTACCCTCTAGTTTTTAATGGTCCTAAACAGGTAAAAATAACAAAATTAAATTCTAACATAACTAAAACTATACAGAAACTAGAAAATAGCGTCCAAAAACTCATCCGCATCGCAGTCGAGTGGTAATGTACTCAAGAGACTGGCGTTGACTCCATACATATACCCTCTAGTTTGATTACATAACCGACGTCACATTATCAATTTGATTGATCGTGATCATGACAATGACCTCCAAATCTTGCGTCAGCAGATTTTCTCAAGAACGTTCTGGAACTTTCCAGATCCAACTTAAGCTTGGATGATTCATGAAAATTGTACATTATTGCAATCAGAGTTGTCTATGTTCTTCATTGCATTATTTATAAATATTTTATGACGTGATTTGATAGTCTGTTTTAATTTAAGCTTACATGTAAAATATTAGTTACGCAATTAAATTAAAACAAGTCTGAATCACGCATAGCTGAATTTGTTTATCTAGGAAAAGATACGATATAGTCTTTTATCGCTAATTCGTAGAATATCGTACGGTAGATAATTGTTTACGTATCGAACTGTCATTGGATCACGTAATTTTGAATTCTATTTCAACTAGCGGCCCGCCCCTGCTTTGCACGGTATTAATAAAGTTAAGTAAAAAAAAAAGTAAGTTTCTTTAAAGGTAAGTAGTGTGGTTATATGTAAGTTTAATATTACTTAACCCTCCAGAATAAATTATCTCAATTTGATATTGTACCCGTACAAAGCCGGGGCGCGTCGCTAGTTTCGAATATTTTAAAAAACAACATACCTGATGATGCGGCGACAACGGTTGCGCGCGTTTAAGCTCTGTTTCTAAGCGAGTAAACAGGGCAGCCACTTGCGCCACACGATTGTACAGCGACCGGTATTCCGTATACAACTCCGCGAACTCGTTCTTATACGCCCGCCTAATGTTAGAACTAGTGATAGGCGGATATTGCCTGGAAAGAAGAAAGGATTTGGTTATTAAAATATTCCCTAGCCTTATTTGTACCCTAGTCAAAGTGCGTCTATGTAAAATAACCTAATAATGCTTTCATCAGGCCTGGCGATTAGTTAAAAAAATGGACCTCAGGGGTACTTCCATTTGTGTGTTGTTACGTTATAAATAACGTACGACCAATGCCAGCAATATTAACAATATGGAGTTTGAACTTTGAAACTTGGAAATATTTAGGCGCAATCACTTTCTTCAAAAGTCATCCTGGAGTTTAAACTGATTACCAACAAGAATACTCGATAGTTTCTCGAGTATTCTTGTTAACTAATAATGATAACTAAGTACGCTACTTATAAATTACAAGTATACTAGCTCCTAAAGTCATCGTACTATATTAAACTCTGACATTCAGTCACAAGATCAAAATGTCAACTGCATTGCGATTTATTGAGAGACTACACGTCCTAACCAGGTGTTGACAAAATGCTAATCTCAAAGAAAACAGCCACATGTATGCACGGCAATACTGTCATTGGGACATCACCACACGTTTGCATTTCCCACGCAAATTATTGACGCCATCTTTATTTAATTTTCATGCTGCGTTTACACGACTCGCTAAAGTACCGATCTCGTTTAGAATCAATCTCGGAACTGATTAATATTCTCAATACGCATCCTTTCGTGTGAATGATACCGTTTAAATTTAGTTCAAAATGTTTATTTACCTTGAAATCCTTGATGATCTGGGGATAAAGAAAAACATGGAATGTATCAAATGTATACTAACTATTACGAGTTTACTTTTAAGTCCAATTTAGGGAATGGTTTATGCTACTTTAATAGATGGCGATGGGTTTGCAAACTAGTGTGATTTTATTAACTCTACACCTACGCCAATATTTCTAAATACTCTATCAACTGTAAATACACCACGAAAAACCACCACCAAAAGTGTACGTTGTAACTATAATTTTACTGATTTTACGTATGTAATTCAAATTACCTTTCAATCTCTTCCAAATCAGTCATGTTCTCATCAGGGACAGGCGGTAATTCTGTAGTATTTTCTAAGGGTTCATTATTTGTGATGTCTTTTTCTGTAAATAAAAAAAAAAAAACTAAATTATTCTTCAAGTCCTGAAAAGTTTTTACTTATTACGTAAAAAATAGGTACATTACCGATCAACGGTATTATTACTTAACATTTTGAAAAGAAAAAAAAAAACATATTTAATCAGATGTCAGTCCACCCGCGATAGACATTCGATATGTTACAACATATGGCATGTTTGCGTAAAATTCTTGCATTAAAAATGGTAATATTTGTAAACTATGAGAATATGATCTCGCTATTTAAATCCTTGTAACTGTTTATAAACAAGAACAGAATGTTACAAATAAGATTATTAATGGAATAATTTCAACAGTTACTATGATCAAGTTTTTTAATGGTTGAGACTAGCCGAATTAACGAGTGAATGAATTGCGCTAGCCTTCATTTGTATGCTTTAAAGATTTATAAGGCTATGATTAATTTTGCTACCGTAAGTTCGTTCTCAACTTGGTCAGACTAACTGTTCACCTAATTTCACTAATGATCATGTGTTTATACGTTTTTTATCTGTGTTACATACCTGTGATATTAGTTTGCTCTACTGGGGGACTACTTCTAAAACCGTTCGCCTTCACAGGACTGGGACAGAGATCCTTTACAGTACTATAATTGAGGGTATAGCCATTGTCCTTTTTAGCTGAAAAGATTGAAAAGAACACATTTTAACATTGTGTAACTAGAAAAAAGCCTTATAAAAAATCATAACCTTATCGGTAATTATAATTTCAAGTCGTTTGGGGTTGATACGGCCGTTGGGTCCGACTGCTCATGGTTTTGTTCAACGACATCTCGGCTAGTTGACACTTCCCGTGACCCTGGCCAGAGGCTAAGCATTACCATACAACGTGGCAATGCCGCCAGTCAACATCGATGAGGAAGAATTTTTCGAGGTCTTATTTTAGTTTGTTAGTTAATTTAGTATAAGAACTTTATCCAGTCTAGGTATATATTTTTATCCTCTTTATTAAAGAAATTATAAGAAGAGGGAAAGGCACCAACTTTTTTACTAATCAGTATTGCGTACTCGCTTCAAATCACAAATAATCGTTTTTTACTCACTGTCGTTTGATAAACAATACATTTCCTTGCTATCAAATAGTTTCGTACTACCGCCACGAAAACGGGTTATTACCACGAAAACGGGTTATGCCATTTCCTTTATTATAATTTAGGTGTTACTGACGTCATTTCCTATCCTCTATTCTTATGGGTGTAAATTATAAGTCTAATTGTATTTTAACATAATTAAGTTACAGTATAATTGCAGCGGAATTTATTAATTGTAAACCGATGCAAATGTTTTCACACATCGGACATTATTCAGTTTATGAACAGTTGTTTACGTATTGATTATTTTGATTCAAACTTAGATTTCTACACTGATAGTATCTTTTATCAAAATACGATATGAATCATCATTTCTTAAGTCACCTTTCGAAGACCTTGCTCTCAAAGGCATGAACTTATGATTGAACCTGTGCAACTTATACCTCCACGCACACTGACTCAAAGGGTCAATGACATTATTTACATGACTTTCATGATATTTAGAAAGATCTCTAATACAACTGGTTGGGCTAAGGTTTTATAAAGGTCAACAACCTTGTTGAATCTAGTAACAAAACAAGGGGCATTACCCCAATTTAAGGATGGGATTATAATAACCAACTCTATATTATAGTATTCTGAGGTAACTAGGGTACCAGTAAAAACGTCTGAAATCAGTGTAGTTTCTCTAGAAGACCACCATGAAACCTGAAACTCGTGGTCCACTCACATAGTCATATGTGTATACTACAGTCTACTTTTCAACTATTTTAATGTGATTCTTTCTTGTATAATAACAATAGTCCCCTCCTGACCGAATTTCGGCACCAATCTCGGCAGAGAAGAGACTAACCATCGACGCGGGATAATTATATTATAGTGGACAAGTGTGTGCGCAAACGCAGGTGCCATAGTCCAATGAGCCGGCAATCTGACACGAGCGGAGAGAGCTCAGGCGCGATTCTTGTATAGTCGTGAATTCAATGTAGTGGCATTCTCTCCTATCAGAGGCCCAAGACATTTTGTTTCGCTAAGTCTACAATGTAGTAATGAACTCACCATTGGTCCGCTCATCCTCGTTATCGGAGGCCTGTCGCTCGCCGGAGGAGGTGGTGGCGTACCCGGAGGAGGGCGGGGAGGCGCGGCGGTAGTGAGAGATGCGCTGCTTCTTGGCCGCCGGCGGCTCGTCCGGCACCAGCGCCGGCAGCACCGACACGCTGGCCGCGGCCGCCGCGCCGGGCGCCGCCGGGGCCGCGGCCGGCGCCGGGCCCGCGCCGGCCGCGCTGCTGGGCCGCTTGCCTGCGCTAGGCGACGCCCGCGGCGATAGAGAGTTCGCCGAGTCGCTGCTTAGCGGTGGCGTTAGGTTTTGAGGTTTCCGCCTGTGGGGTAGAAAAGGTGGTGGTCAGTTTCGACGTCATACGCAAGGTAGTAGAAAAGGTGTTTGTCAGTTTTGACGTCGTTCGCAAGTAAAACTGATGGTGATTTCTGTAAAACTTAAGTGACATGAACTGTCAATAGTGAAAAACCCTAGCGTCAGGTGGAATGACAGCTCACTTCATCTAAGTTTTCGCGGTGAGATTTTCACAGAATGGACTGGCTGAAGTGAAAGTTCGATGATCACAGCAATGAGTTTGCCGTCGTATTTTTAGAGTATCTGTGGAATTCTTAAATCGGCATTTGTTCTTCCGGAAGATAAGTTACGATGATATCTAATGAGGAATGTACATATATGGCTCTCATTTCCTTTTATTTGCAATTGTAATCTCGGCTGAAACTGGAGAATTAATAGCTGTTTATGTTAGCATGTTTTCGAATAAATTGTTGGAGATAGTGACACTTTTTATACAGATATGGATGTATGGAACATTTTGTTATCAGTGTATAATCAAGGTTGACAATAACAGAATTCAGTTAATTGCTTTGAGTAATACACTGGCACTGAAAACAACAATTAATAACTTCTTTACTTATATTTGATTAAATTCTCGTCAACATGACAACAGTGGATCAAATTAGAGTAAAGTATAACTATTTAATTTCATTTGATATGGCTATGATATTGGATTAATTAAGAATGTTCGAGAACTCGTCTTGTAGTGACATTGAATTTTAAATATATTTTACTTACTAGTTTTTGCAGTATCTATTTCCTGCATTCCTTGATGAAACTTACCTTGTGTTATCTAGGATACAATCTAACTTTTACTTCTTTACTAAGTTTTATTGGCAATATTGCGTTATGCTGGGTTCAGCAGACCAGGTCATGAATCACCAACAAAAAGTCTAGCTGAGTTTATCCGTCCGATTTGAACAGTAAAAAACGTCAGTCAGAATATTGGCGCATATTTGTAAACCTTCCGTGTGTCGTGCATACCCAGCATAATTTAGTACCAATATTTTGCAAAATTTTGTAAGAATTAGCGTGTAAACTATACCATACCTCTTGAGCATACGTTTCTCCTCCTCAGTATAAAAAGGCCAGTCCTCATTGACGTCATTCCAAATGTTTCTTTTTAAGTGGTAACAGTTATCCTTGAGCGTACTGATTGAAGGCAAAATCTTGTTCACCAAACTGCGCTCCTTGTCTTTGATACCCTCTGTAATTGTATGGCGAGCGTTAATCAAGTGGAGTATGTGCGAATGCACAGGGTGCTCGAAATCTCGACTTACCACTATAAAGCCTCGCGTACAATTCGGGCTTCTTGAAGGGTTTCAATGCTAATAACTGTATAAGTCTTTCTCTGTAATAGAAGAAAATGTATTTTATGTTAGTCGTGATGAAATATAAAAACTTTTATATGATTGGAACAGGTTTTTTTTTCTAAAGATGATAAGACATATGGTTTTGAGACTGGCCGAAGAAAATGCATTGGCATTAAGTCCGCCTCTGCACAATATTTAAAAAATCCGTACTTATTCATAACCTTTACATTTTTTTTTATTATATGCCTGTGTTGTCCCACTGCAGGAAAAAGTCCCTCCCTTTATGAATACGGAATAAAAAGAACTAAAACTTATTAGAACTAAACGACTATTAGAGATATAAGTATGAAAGAAGATTATGTTGCGACAATTCCAATTAAATAGAGATTAGGTAACGAGTAATGACTATTTTTTTAATATTAATAGGATTACTTGTTTTGCCAATGGAAAACTGGTTATCTCATTGATAATTTCGATGCATTAGGATCGGGTATTTCCTAATTGAGGTTTGCAATACCCAATAATGTTCATTGGTCTTTTCCTAAACACTGAGTAGGTACTACTGTACTTTCCGGCGGTTGTTATAGAAGAAGATTGTTGTTTTTTTTCGGTCTTTTGTTGTAATATAAGGTTGCTAGTTGTGGCCCGCAACTTCGTCAATGATCCAGGATGAAAAGTAGCCAATGTCCTTACCCAGGTCATGCTCTATCTGTGTGCCAAATTTCATCCAAATCCGTTCAGCCGTTTTAGCGTGAAAGTTTAACAAACAAACTTTCGGATTTATAATTTTAGTTATGTCACACCGGTTTCTTAGACCGAAAAGTTCAAGGTAACCTCAGTAGTCAGATACAGATATAGCAACATTGTGAGTTTAGAAAATCGTGATAAATTGATCCAATTATTCTCTTTTAAAGACTTAGCATTGGAAATTACCTTGTGAGCTATTCCCATAGTACAATACACAATAATTTATATTGTCCTTGACTCTGACTCACGTAATCCTATTGAATACTGTCCAGTTACAAGGAAATAATATATGGGCATAAGTCAATATATCCATGATTTGTTTGAACACAAAAATGCTTTACTCGTTTCAGCACCAATAAGACTATATATCGCCCAAATTGGTTAAAAAAAGGCTATGTTTTGTGTGGAACGTAGCTAAGTACATTACAAAAAAAGGAAAGTTAGATTTTTCACTAATGCGATGGATAATTAAAAGTAACATCATAATTAAAACAAGGTCGTAACCGTACTGTTTCATAGACAACTACTTTTTTTGTTGTTGTAGGTACATTTTTGTGGAAAATTATATTTAATTTGTAAATATTTTGTAAGTACATAATAATGTAGGTACCATAAACCGCTGTTCCTTTGTGTATCAGCCGCAAATTATCACTTCGGTTTTATTATGATAACGATGTGGCAAATTTATCATAAGAACGTCCCGTGAAGCGGACACTATTTCGATAGAATATTTTATGTCCCGTACCTACGTACGTAATTTGTTTTATTATTTAATAATTAGGTGTTCATTCCTGAAATTGCTAATTATTAAATCAAATAATGCAACAGTCTGAAATATTGAAACCATTGATCAATATTATTGTGAAAATGTATGAAAATCTAAATGATTAAGCTTCAGTATGATGTCATCAACATCGGTAATACCCACTCAAATTCCAGGTAATGTTGCATACGTAATGTTACGTAAGCAACTATATAAACTACGTACATGCATTTGCATGGTTGCATTTCAAATTATGATGGTAGTGCGCAAAAGAGAGATCATAAAAGTCGCACGTAGAAGCCCCTCCATTGACCTCTTTGTATAGAAGTGGTAGAGTTGAGAATATTATACTTTCGCCTCCTTTGCTAAGGTGATGTTGGGTTTCTTCTAATATTGTACGGTCAGGGTTATAATTTTTTGAGCAGCTTGCCACACTACGCTAATTTGTTGTTGTGATTCGAATTAACGGACAGTTTGCTATGCCAAGCATTCATTTCCCCTGATTTGACGTTCCTACTGTGCTAGTTTACTTAGTTTAACGACAGTCATGCAAAACTTACTTCAGGGACCGCCTAGTGAGATCCGGATTAGGGGGTAACCGCTGCGGCTGGTGTGGGTTGGGCGGATTAGGCGGGTGTTGCGGGTGCTGTTGATGCTGCGGGTGTTGTTGATGCGGCGGGGCGGCCGGCGGGGGTTGCGGGCGCGATGCGGGCGGTACAGGCCGTTCTGCTCGCTCGGGCCTATCCACCCGCTCGGCCCTTTCGGGCCTGTCAGGTCGCTCGGGCCTTTCAGGCCGTTCTGCCCGTTCAGGCCGCTCGGGCCTTTCGGGCCGGTCGGGTCGCTCAGCCCGCTCGGCTCGCTCAGCTCGCTCGGCTCGCTCAGCCCGCTCGGCTAACTGGGTTGCTCCCGCGGCTGAGTAAGGATGCGCTGTGCGCACTTTGACGCGACGTCCGATGTCCGTCTGGTTAGGTTTGATCACGCGGGTGCTGGAATAGGACCAGTTCAGTGAGTTTAAGCGGACTTTGTTACAAGTCGAAAGTTATAGATTTCACTTGAGGGAGTTAAACAGTGACTATAGGATCTAAGTGTATTCCTACTGTTAACATTACAAAATACATTTTTTTCCAAGTGGTAATGATTTAAATGACGTAATAATCATACTTTAATATTTTGATTTGATAAGCTTTCATTTAATCAAGTTTCCTGTTTATTTATGCTCATTCCAATATCAATGTTTACTAACTACTATACCTAAAATAGAAGAAGGTAAAATTATTTTCAAAAACAAGGAAATAATGCAAAAAGTCCAGAATTTCCGGGAATATAACTGACAAAATGACTCTGAACTAAGAAAAGGAAACTCAGTTTTAACAAACTTGGCAAGCAAAACGGTAAAGCGGCTTTAACGAGGTATCGATTATTCTTTTAATAACTTTACTGAGGTTCGTTTTAGGAAAATCAACTAATTAAGTCAAATAATGCTCTTGCTTTATTATGACACGACCTCTCGTCCTTTGTTCTATTCCCAACAAAAGCGAAGGCAGTTTCTAGGCTAATTGACTACACGTGCAAAAACGTGTGGGGTGCAAGCAGTGTAGTACTCTACTGACCATTTACTCTGCTCCGCGGCGACTGTTCTCGCCATACGGTCCTTGGTGGCCTCGTACGAGTCGTCATTGGCCTGGACACGCATTCTGCGTGGTAATGGCCCGCACGACTCCAACCGCCGAGCACCGCCACCTCGGACGCACTCGAACGAACCCTGCAACACAAATGGATGGCTTTAAAAAACTACAGCTTGGCTAAGTGATGTAGAAATGGCCTTCAGAGACCAACATTTAGTGATTACAAGTAATTGCTAATCTGTCACTTTCCAAGATGACTGGCTCAGAGGTTTTCCACTTGCTATCGTAATGTGCTGATTGGAAACAGTCATGATTTTTTGCAGTTAATGAGTTCTTGCAAATCACTAAATACGTTATTATCTACATATAGTGGAAGTCCACTATAGATAAAAACATATTTAGTGATTTTTTGCAGTTAATGAGTTCTTGCAAATCACTAAATACGTTTTTATCTATAGTGGAAGTCCACTATAGATAAAAAAGTATTTAGTGATTTTTTGCAGTTAATGAGTTCTTGCAATAAGCCGACGATAATGTCTAAGAAATGCTCAATGAAATTTATCTTTTACATTATTACTCAGCTCTACGGGCAAGGCCGTTCGATTAAAAGATTTACCGGCCGCGGAAATTGAGTTTCTTCCTAATCTCATTAAAATCCAAAGCCTCTTTGTTTAAAAGGAACCTTGCAAATATAATTCACCAAGAAATTCTGCTGTTTAAGTCTATTACTGGAAACTATTATTTCCATTCCATTTCTTAAAACATCATTAAGTATTTACTGGAATTTGATCGTAGGCCGAAAAAATAAAGGCGAATTGCCTTATATAAAAGCTTTTTCCGAAGCTTATTGAACGTAGCTCGTGGGAAGGTGAAATTACTACGCCTACGCGAAAAACGCTTATAGAGGCGATGAATCGTTTCGGCTATTTGTGATACCCAACACCTTTAGGGTTAATATCAAGTGTCTCGTTACATTGTGGGTTAAAAAAAATCTCTGAACTGTAAAACGGCCCCCACAACAGTCACTGAGATCTAATCATACCTACACAAGACGTGTTCCTACAAAAATATCTGGTTCTATTCCTGTAGAAGAGAAAAGAGTAAATCATTTTGGATTACAAATTAAAATGAAGCTACCTCATGATGCAACGTGTGCGTTCTGCGACTGAATTCGCGCTTTCTAACGGCTATTGGGTAACGTTCTAAGTACGGCCCGTACCACCGCATTCCGAGTCCACGTGAAATTTACATTTTTGCGAATCACGACGACTGAAGAATTAATATATCTACAGATTTACAGACATGTTTCTTGATAATCCTGTACTAGTGCGGAAGTTTGTAAAAGATGCAGCGTCATCATGTGTGCAGCGTCGTGCCAGCGTTCTTGTCTGAAGAGTCATCTCGTCTAATTTTAGTTTTAAGATAATAATTGCGATTTAACAAAAATATACTTCTTGTAAAAACAATGATTAGACCATATATTATACTTCTATTTTTTTATTTGTTACTAAAACTGATCTATTTATATTTGAAGTCACATCAACGTTAGCCAAACCTTCTACAAATAATACCTGTCAGTCCTGCACATATTAAAAATAAAATAATTGACCTGATCTCACGAAAATATTCAGGGCATAGTAAAGGCGCCACACGTAAGTTTACTCTTACGAATTTGTCGGTCACGCAATTTATTATCGGTTGCAACTGTTCCGCGACCCACAAACCCACGAACGCGTCACAGCATGGGAGAACCATGGAGAATAATAATCACCCGCCATCTTGAACCGCTGATTAACACATCACAAATTATATGCTTCAATTTTGATCTGCGTAAGCAACATCGAATGTAAGTCGTCAAGTTTCTTATCTCGGTTAGGTCGTAAAAATTGACCGAGATGTAAGAAAGACGAAAGCGTGATTGTATATACCACATAGGTACCAGTATACTACTCAGTTGCCAAGGGCTTTGTGTCGTTAACCCAACATAGGATTTGTGTATGTCAAGAGACTGATAAAACAGCGCAATATTTTATAATAATTGATGTTGACATTGAATGGAAGATGTAAGAGGAAAGAGGATACAATATCATGTAAACCCTGTTCAAAGATAATTGATAGTGACGCAATCGGCAAAAATATGTACGATAATAGGCCACCTCTTTCTAGTCATGGATAGAAGAGCAGTAATCCATAAGACACAAGTACCATCCACTTACATGATAACAACATACTGCAAAAACCTAGTTACTGAGAAGAAAACACAAGTGGTAAACTTCTTAGCGTTCTAATAACGGAAGAATCTTTTTTTATTGCATGATAGACGGTGTGTTCTTGACCTCGATCTTGCCTGATGAAACTTGGTAACTACATGGTTACTGTTAATGAAGTATTTTTTTTAACTAAATCATCATTATCATCATCAGCCACAACCTAACTTCACCCACAACTGGGCATAGACCTCCCTTTGGTTGTATTAATCCTCACGCTCGCTCCTGTGGTAACATGAGATCCTCCTTTTAACTAAATACTTCTGGCAAATTCTATAGGTATGTATATTACCATAGAGGCCTTATAAAAATGTCCACTGCATTTTATAATCAGGTTTTCAATTTTGTCGTCTTGATGTTTAACCTTGATATTTGTTAAGATGACTGAAGTACCTGTCTGTACTTATATTATACTTTGTTTATTATAAAGAAAAACTCGTTTATACGTGAAGGAAAAACGCTAATTCATTTCTGGAAAAGGTTTAAAACATAAAATGTTTTTAGTATTTTCATCATAATTAACAATGATGAAAAGGCTTCAGCTTTCGGCGTCAATGTAGCACTTTTAAATCCATTACAAAGGAAATCTAACAAAGTTAAACTAGAGCATGTGGAAAATGGTTGCAGTATTATGGAAAAGATAAAAATCCAAGTAAAATAGAGATTATAATATTGGCTATGCTTGTTTTGATAATACCCGCATGTCGACCAAACCCGTTTTTATCAAGGTGATCCATCTAGAATTCGTTAAAATAGGCTCATTACAATATTTTATAATGACAAATTATTTTTGGATGATTCTCCTGTTCCAAATTATTTTTGGCAAGCGATATTAACTAAGAACTGAAATAATTAAAATTGTTGACATTAAAGTTGCTACTACTTGTATAGCATGAGAATCTGAATCATGCAATAGTTTTAGTGTACAAAAAGGCACTTTGTAATCTGAGGATCACTTTCATTTGGAATGTTGGTCACCTATGAGTGTCAAAAGGTTTGCGTTCCACATGACACACATAACAGCCCGTAGATGTCAACTCGACTACTGCACATAGGCCTCCCGCATACACGAGAACAAATGTTCTTGGGGGAATCATGTCATCGTTATCATGCTTGACACGTGCTTGAAGATCGCAGATATTATCAGTCTGCCGTAGATGTTGCCAATACGCCCGATAGGAATCTTAAAGTAACTGTTATCGATCAAAATGGTCTGATATTCTGTTCTGATCTCTTACTAGCAAGAGGTCTTTAAACCCATTGTACTTCTAGAGACTAAATTATGATGAGTATGAACTGATTGGTTACCTGTGGACCCTCCATTTCTGCATTACTATTAAAGCTGAAGTGAAATGTAGCCTCGCCTGATTGGCCATTGCCACTGGCTGGCGCCGGAATGGAGATTTTCTGAAATAGGGAGAAAGACCATATTAATTAACGAAATAAGGTTATATGTATAGATAAATCTCGATAGTCTCCATGTTAACTGTTTAGAACGAGCCCCGAATTAATTGGTCTGAAGCCTAGCATATTAACAATTACTTCAGCAGTATTCTTAGATTAGGCTCTATTTGTAGGTTTGCTTCAATTGGCTCATTGGATAGAGTTTAAAGCCAAGGTCCTTACAAAAAAAAAAAAAAGAAAATTGAGTATTCCTTATGAATAACATCATCACACAAGTGTTTTCTGTCCTTATCAACAGAACAAATGTAAACAGTGTCATTCAGTTAAGCACGTGACGACATCTTTATGAAGACATTAAAATATCTGTTAACACACATCTGAATTCTGCTCATAGTATCAACAGTTGGTTCAACAAAAACGGTCCTTGGATTTGTTACACATGTAATTATTCCAACCAAGACCATCTCACTGATCTCACTATAACCAGATACCTGTATAATCAAGTAATTTTTTACAGTGCCCTTGAGCACTATCTCAGGAACGCTGTACTAATAAATATTTATTTAATGTTTTCGTTTTTATAGAGCAAAAATAGGATGTGCGCGCAACGTGTGAATATATAATACTTAAGTCGTAACATGATTATGACTGACGTAAGCAAATGATAAACAAAATTATTTCGGCGATACAGTAGAGAATGTACCGATTACGTTGTGCTAATCGAAGGAAAGAGCCTGAAACTAGATGCAGCACGTGAATAATTTGAAAAGAATCTGTTTTATCGCGTGTCTAAGATGTTAGGAGTTTCAACGTGGGAAATCTGGCACGAGATCGCTGTGTGAATCACACAAATAAAACGCCAGATTACTATGGGGGCTGTTTGACGAAATCAAGCATCATGCATAATGAGAGACCAGACTTTTATTGTATTACATACACTTATCCACCTGCTATGGGATTGCGCGTAGTTGATAAAAGAGCAAAGTAATCCCATGAGAAATCTACGTTTCTTGTTACATTTCCAAATAAGGCTGACCTGGGCCAGTAAGCTTAACGCAATTGCAACCGCGTACGTACATATGCGTCTATAGACGTACACAACTCAACAAGTGAGTAATGACTTTCATCGTCTGGTATGGCAACGTCGCGACTCCACAGCCGATGAGCGTATCATACCGTTTCACCATTAAATACATCATGTTTGTAAATAAATCAAACTTTACAAATCAATATTTTGCTCATGGTATTTTTAACAATATTAATACCTGTATCAGTATACGAATATCGTTAAAACAACACTCAACTTTCGGAATCTGTTTATTGAGGTCGCTACGAGTTCTTCATGGTTCGCTACGCAGTGCCAGAAAAAACAAATGAACTCGATTTATGTTGTCCAGATTTTCCACTTCCCTTTCACAGACAGTCAGACACTACAGAAATGAGTTTCTTTTTAATGTCTGATGAAACATGACTACAAGATGACCCTTTTTGACGCAAAGGCGGCGTGTTTGCCAGCGGTGTGTTCTATTATAAAATAGTGTACAACAGCAAGACTAGTGTCCAGGCGTGCCTCATTTGGTGACGCGCACACCTACATGCGTGGCCGCGAGCCGCCGTAAGGTCGCGGCTGACGATGTGTGCCAGCCCCACAATGCCAGGCAATTAACCTATTAAAGAGTGCGCCGCGAAGCGGACACCGATGGAGCAATAACCCAACAAGTCCCGCAGCTAACGTGTTAATCGATACTCAGATTGCTCATTACATCCTTCTTCGTTTTCTTCTTAGGTTTATTCCCTGAACCAGCTGTTATAATGTGGCTGTGGCAATGACTTAATTAGGTAACAGCGTAATTTCCTGTTCAACAAACGTGACTAGTCGGATTACTAAATCGTAAACTACTGTAAAATAAAAAAAATGTAACAGTATCTTAACATTTGCCCAGATAAGTATTTGTAATATATATGTTTAGCCAGTTATCGTTTTCTTCGCACTATGATGTAGAATCTTTACAAGTATTCCATACAAAGTAAGTCAATAATGCACAAAGCGTCGTCGTCCATCACGCGATTCAAGTCTGATAAACACAAGGTAAAGGCATAGAGCATAATATGGAATTATGGAGCTAATGAGGAAAAAACCCGCTACGAGCGGTGCGGGCAGCAGACACTGCGGGGGAGCGCGGGGCGCGGCTTTCTCTGCGGTACAGCCGACCGATATAAAGAGCGCCTCGCGATGGAACACTTTGGCATTCGGTGAACAGCCGTCTCGCCCGCATCGCCTGCTGCTCTTTCCACGGTTCCCTGTATTGTTTTGGCTTGCTGCTTTTATTGACCGATTTTTGTGATTGTCACTAATACAATAACATAAACGATTAGATAGTTATTTATAGGTAAATAGTCTAACCATCTGCAAATAGTATCATGTCAAGGTCGCTAGTTTCATTGTGTCTTCTGACGAAGGTCGGCCAGTGCGCCTCGTTTGGACCGGAAAATAGGAGTACTCGAGGAAATCCGTCGTCCGTTTTTCAAGGCATTATTGAAATGCCGCCTAGCCGATTAATCCGTTGGTGTCTTATCAGACTTCACATCCCAGCTGTGCCAGTAAATCTTTTGATTACGTCATCCCGAATGCGTAAACAGCTGTATTGAGCTGGATTCTTTTGATTTTTTGGTCGTGGTAGGGGATTTCTTTATTGTGTATTGCCGTCGTGCGCAACGACTGTGGCTTTTGTTGGTTACCTAATTTCACAGCAAGCGGCGAGCGATACACAGGCTTGCGAAGTGAGAGGCCGTCACAACCGGTCCGTTCGGCTCGCTCGACCGAGAGATATACAACTGCGTCGCAGATAGTGTTCTCGGTTGTGGATTGGCATATATGCTCACACATATATAGAAACCTTAAGCCGCTTTGTTTCTAGGTAATCAGTAAGAAAGCATTGTAAAATATAAAACATATAATGTATTTTACAATTCCACGGGACAAACCCGGACGCAAACCAGCGGTCGTGTGCCCCAGCCTCGAGTTAACGTGTTGTATCTTATTGACGTAACATCGCGGAGGTGGCACCGTGCGTGCGATGCAAATTGAACTTTAAATATAGCCTGCTGTTGGTACAATATTCGTTCTACCGATGTTGGCATACGTCAGTAGTGTACGATAATAAATGGTTCACTTCAACACGAATCGTAGCGGGAAATCCACGCGACTGGCTTGTGATCGCCACCATGTTAATTGCTTGCAGACTTGTTATTTTTTTTACTTTATGATTTAAGATAATGTGTATTGGCAATCATTATTGCTAAGTTGTTTACAGATCAACCTTCAACCCAGAATGTGCTGGACTGGAATGGAATGAAAGAGGAAACAACAAACTTGAAAACAACAAAGAAATCTGACAAGTCAAATTACAATCTTCCATTTTGTATAATTTAACCTTCAATTTTAAATACAATACAGTGGCAGGAAGCAAACCATTATAGTAATGTATGGAAATTCTACTTTTTAGATAAGATACAGACTACAGAGAGCCACTTTAATTAATCCAAGAAATAAATTGCTATTAATTCGTTTTGCTATCGCGCACTCATATCTAGGACTTATCAAATTTAAATGGCAAAATAATCGCGTAGTTAAAAAAAAGATAACCAAGCGATTGATCAGTTGAACAACAAGCAAAAACGAATCTGATCTCAATATGAAAAGACCGCGTGCCCTTAGAAAGACAATAAAAAATAAAAAAAATGTTACAAACCTAAACTCGTACTGTCAATCTTGAGATTATGATCTACAAAATAAGGAATCGTAAAGGAATAAGTACTAGGGTTATTTATAAATAAACATACGAATGTAAACGTTCAAGTAGTTGACGTGTTGATAAACAATGTTCTGTTTGAACAAGATGTTTTCCGTTTTGATGATACGGTACGAAAAGAACAGTGTCAAGAAAGGAAAATTTTAAATCCACTTCATGGAGAGCAGAGAATTTGGCAATGCGTCCGCGGAAGAAATTGTTCTAACACAATTTACTAACGGTAATAGTCACTTTCATCGCAGCAGACACATTTAAAGGCGAAGTGAGTGGCCAGTTATTCGTGAGGTTTCTACGATACTATTTGCATATTCGCCGACTTTCTAATGGACGATGCGGCCGCTCTTGTCGCAATCGTCGGCAACGGTGAGGTAACACTGATTCATTTAATTATATACTTATGTTGAAAAAACAGTATTCGAGTCTCGCGCATTGTTGCCATTGAACACTGTTGTGTATGCCAGCCAGCCTAGCTTGGGGTTTTTCGCTCGCTCGGCACACGCTCATTGGTCGCAGTGCCACTTATTAAAAAGTCGCATTCGAAAACCAGAATACCTTGTCTTTACGTATATTCGATCGATTAAGATTAAAGCCAAGCAATCGTGGCACGAATCTACCGAAACCACCGAATCGAATAAATTTCAAACTTAGCAATTTTCTGTTCTTAGCAAACACCTAGCACTGATACGGTTGCGAAAATTTTGCGGTTGCAATACCTAATCAAACTTTGTCTTGTCGACAAATAGGTAAATTCTATTTTACGTAAAGCTTCTATTGCGGTGAATGAACTATGTTAATTATTTGCGCGTGGTAAATGATTAGATTAGTACACCCAGGCCACTTGAGCGTGTATTTTGTTATCGTAGCTTCCTATACTAAAGATACCGTTGATTACGTCAAAATGGATATTATTCTTTGGGAGTGACAAAATTACAATTTTGCTCAATGTTACGTTAGATAAAAACATTGAAGTATAAATTATGTGCGTTGCATTGTAAATATCACGAGCGCTGCGGTTGACGGGTGGGTCTTTGCAAGGATTCATTCTGGTGCCGTTCTCCTTCGCGGCGGCCGTTCGCGACCTTCCGCCAGAGGAGGGGCACCTCTCACCGGCGACGTGACTGCAACCACGGCCTCACGTCGCGAGGCTGTATCGAAACCTCTACGTAACGAAGCTCTTTCCAGCCGCGGTTACTCAACGCCCGATAGTTCCGTCGATACATACCTACATACTTGCTTCGCCGTATAAACCACCAGCAGATCACGTGATTACCTTGCGTAACGAATTATTGCCGGCACACCTTTTGATACAACGTGAAATACATAGAAATCTTTCATTATTGAGACACATAATAATGTTGAAACTATTACTTCAGTTGCGAAAACAGAATAAAATCAGCTAAGTTTCCTAGTATCTAATCATAAATAAGAATAACAAAAACATCCAAAAAACCTGAATGCGAACAGTTTCAAGACAGTTCATGATAATTATTATAACGACGATGATAAGTAGTACATATGAAAACATGATTCTAGAGATCGCTCCGTCAAAAACAATGGTAAGTAAAAGGCGAGTGGATGTTCCCACTGCGAGTAAGACCGAGTCATTGTACAAAACAGAGTTACTTTTACTAACTATCATCAGAATAACAACTTATTGTTTCATTTTCCACAAACATAATAACCAACATTCCCCCACGCATTTAGGCTGTGTGATATTTTGGCCTATTACATTATTTATTAGTTTAGTTATCACTGATAACTAAACTAATAAATAATGTAATAGGCCAAAACCATACATATACTATAACTAAACTTTATAAAATATCTATGGCGAAAACCTTTCTAGATGGAGGTCTTACAAACTCTATAGCCATATAAATGAAGACGTAAAAACACAAGACACGAAAAGTGCTGTTTCGTAATTCCGCAGTTCTCAGCGAATTTGGGAAAAGATCTAAATCGAGGCATTATTAGAGATTAGCGCGACCAATGCAATATAACAATGAAAGGAATAAAAACAAGAATATATCGTCACAAATAGGATGTTGACCCGATTGGTAGATATCTCGCCTGACGTCACAATATTAGGGCAGGAAACTTGTAGCTCGTAGTGTAGTAAATTCTGAGAAGACGACGTGCTTATGTGCTCCACATGATTTAGTATTCGACACACTTCACGTATATTTTGCATGGACGATACCTACTAAGATTACCTGATAATATTATAATGTAAAGTAATCAATTAAATTAAACCTTTTTGGATGTTACCTCTCGTACAAACATACGTGAAAGGAACAATACAGATTCAAGGATAAATATGTTAAAAACAAATAAGAGGCGAAGCAATGAATTTATGATTATGAGATTCAACGCTTCAAAATGTAGCATACTGATGCGAAAGGGGATTGACCGAGGTTATTTCCCTCAGGACTCGACGCTAAGAAAGAGGTTAGCCGGAAAAACAAGCTCGTCTAATAAAAGTCAGATAAATCACGATTTTCTTTACGAATAAGGTTTCCCCTGTGATTTCTAGTCATTAATTTAGAGGACAAACATTGTTCAACATGACACCAACAAGATATTTTTACTTTTAATTTAATTTTAATGTAGTTAACAGTACTTCAAGGCAGTCGAAACTGTCGATGCAGTATCTGACGCACAATATAACGACGAGACCAGATAATGTCGCAAGTATTTAGATCAAGGTGCGAAACACGCGTTCGAGAGTCGAGATCGGATCCGAGGAATTTTTGTTGAAGATCACGCTCGCGCTCATGTTGAAGCGCATAAATTCATAATGAAACCAAAGCGGAATAAACAACAGTAGAAATTAATGTATAAAACAAGAAATCCACACACGATTCAATTGAATATTAAAACGGAAAACAATTTCAAATACAATCAAAAGGGAAATTCGCATTGCGACGAGCTAAAAATGGAGGATTTAGATATAGGGTCACGAAGGGGACATAGTTATACTTTAAAAGGCATCTTATCAAAACCCGGTGTGGTGTGTAAGAGACAAGAAAATGTACAGCTGATAGTAGCAACAATAATATTATGTTACATTTACATACAATTATTAGCGAAAGTGCTCGTGATTTCGAGAAGTCTGGAATTATGACTAAGTGTAAAACTCAACACTGCAGAAAAGTGCCTTCCGATATTAGCACTGAAACTCGGAAATAAGAGTTTTAAGAGTGCAAACTGCCGGAGAATGAGTTGTGTGTGTGTGAACGTTGGATCCAGAACAATTCAGTAGCAAAGACGCGGCGCCGACGCGACGTGACGCCGGCCACGCCTCCGACGCTACGGGTTTATATTACGTCTGCTACCGACGCAATTATTGATGTAGAAGGAATACAAGATCTATTCGAGCCCCACTGACATTTACATTAGGTTTGAGATCATAAGGAATTTGTAGTCCTATAGACGGACTAATGTACACATTAGGTACGTTCTCTAAAATTATGGGTGGTGTCGGAGTTAACAATAGGTTGAGCTAAATGGTAATAGCCCAGTATATTATGAGAATTGGCGAAGTACAACTAAAACAAAGGTGCAATGAGTAATTAAAATCTTTGTTGAAACTAAGTTTGAAGAACTGGGTATACTATATAATAGGTGGTACAGAAATCGTTTTTAGGGTTTCTTTGATTCGTATTTACATTGATGGATTTATATGAAGTGTCAAAGCGTTCTGGAACAATAACCCGCCAACCATCTACATAACGGCTCTTTGCTTTAATAATGTGTTATCTTGAAAATTGAAATTGTCGGACTTATCATGTTATTGAAGCAAACAACAGTGCCAACAAGGTTGTAAATAAATTAGCCATATGTCAATGATGGTTTGAGACTGAACGGCGAACAACGACGACGGCGCAAAACACACACAATAAAGCAGACAAATTGACTGCGAAACCACGCGCAGTGGCTGAATTCAATATGCTGTAGGCAGATAGGTGCGGCTTTATTGTTTCCGGGCGGATATGCTCCCGATCAAATTATCGTTTATTTTAGCTAAGATTTGTGGATGGGTTAAAGGCTTTACATAAATCACAATGTTCAATAAGTAGATGACTATTGAAAATAAGCCTTTTGAACTTTAGACAATTTTATAAATACAAAGGAAGGTGTAACTAGAAAGCCTGAAGGTAAGATAAAAGATCATGTTAACATTGATTGTATAGAATTTAAACCCGATTATGCTGATGTCTTGTTTCCAATTTACCTATATGAAACCAGCATTAGTGTAGACATAAACATAATAGTATAGGTCAATAGGGCGGCGGCAGGTAGGATTGACTATTTAAAAGCTTAACCACATAAAAGCAAATTAGAACAAAAAATTCGTTTGCTAAATCAATATTTTTGGCACGTACAGAATTGTGACAAAACGCAAATGTTGCTCGTGAGCCTAATTTGCGTCAAGTTGCAAAATTTTCACTCTCAGCAAACACAACCGTTACTTCGGTGGTGTTAAATTCGCGATAAAAGAAGATGGGAAATTGTGCATGGAATAAGATGATAGAAGAAGTTTAGTTATTCATATCAATGAATTTTGATTCAGAGAAATGAAACTTAATCCTCTGACTAAATTGGTTGGAAATGAGATTGAACAAGCCAAGATTTGCTTAAGTGTATAAAAATAAACTCCCAACCGTGCCGTAGATGATCAATAGAAAATTGTACACGACGCACAACTAACTGTTGGCCTCTAGTTTAGCTAATAAGATTTGTTGTATAACGGGCATTACGACTCGAGCGGCCAACAGGGCGAAAACAATTGTGGACAAGACCGGTTTCGTCACTTATCCGTATGGTGTTTGTCCGATTTTAGATACACTTGACTTATGCCCAAGCGAGAATAAAGTTATATATATTAAATTAGACGCAAGCTATTCCAATGAAGTGTTATCATCATTTATGTTAATTTGGATGAAAACAAACGTCATATGCTAGATCTCTAAAATGTGAAGTAAAGTAAAAAAACCTAACCAAACGAGATAATGCACAAGAACAGGAAACGCTTCGATCAGATGCATACATTATAGCTGAGGCGGAGAGCTATACCTACTCCAAATATTAGGCATTTTGTGCGGAGGTTGATTAGGTAGGAAACATATTTTCCTGACTGGTCATGCTTTTGTCTTAATTATACTTTCTTTTTATTTTTTCATATCAATGTTGCTAACACTAAACTTATTAGATGTTTGTAATATTAACAAAATATGGATCACTGTTGTCCGAAATAAATATCATAATAATTTATTGACATCACAAATATAAATATAATTAACTATTTTACAATTTAACACTAAAATATACATATTATATAGTATACACAAATAAATAAATGAATTTTATTTTTTTATAAGAAGAGACAAAATGTTTGATATTATAAATCACAATGACATTATATCATAAAACAAAACATGATAAATGTAGAACATCATCATGATACTAGACAAGTACCTATAGGAAAGGAATATTTTATAATGTTAAACGATTCTGTAAACGTTTCTGAAGTAGAATTGTCCCAGCTGTTTGTTCCTCACGTCATAGCGAATAATTGTAAATGGATATCGGTTCAATACCCCATATTTTACATTCAAATCGATTGTATGAACGAATGACGATTGAGGTTTGTCTATAGTCTTTTGGGATAACATTTTCTGTGAATTGAATACGGAATCGTACTGTATTTGCAGTTACAGTTTATTTTATTGATAGAACTTTGAACTTGTTAGAATATAATCACTAGTGTATTTATACAAATGTCGATTGAAAAACACTTAAAAGTAAATTTTAATAAAAATACATGTGCATTGATTTATTTACGCAGATATAGCACGTGTATTAAAAGACTAATGTATTGATTCCGAATATAGGTGCTATCAGTAATGAAGACTTGAGCAACGAGGTTTAGTCACATTCATCAAAAATAGGTTTTGAGGTGAAGGCCGTACAGCTCTTGCTAACATTGCTTTTTTGGAACACAAAACTGTTTATAAAAGGATACTAAATGGTTTCTACATTGCTTTGTACCTAGTTTAATTGTATCAATTGACTTCTTAAAGAGTGGACAAGCGAAATCCTGAAATTGAACTCAGAGACGGATAAATTACTTTACATCTTTAAAATATCTTTATCTTGAAAATTTTGAGTTACCTTCAGACCGGGATAGTGTCCGTACTGGATAAAAAAAACGGTGAAAGCGAGTCTCAGCATATTGGGGTCTGATAGCGTCATCGGCGAAAACGGTAGTGCATCATGGTAACAGTAACATATCAGTTTTCCTTTGTGGATAATGGGCGTGACGTCAACTTATAAAAAATCAATTGTCCAGTGATTGCCTACCCAGGTGAAGTTCAGAATAGTGCTGCGAACGAGCGGTAACTTTTACCTGGTTACGTAAGACTGCCAGGCACAATTTATTATCGGCTCCATTGCGAGCTTTCGTAATATAAGCCAGCACTGCTTATGCACTTTATGTCTACTTGTCCTCTTTTCATAGACACCCGGATGTTTTGGGCCAGCTACGAGTAAATCCTTTTAAATCATCTTAAATAGACGTTTACTTGTTCAATTCTTGTTGAGACGATTGTCAGTGCATCTTTAGATTAGCTGTGAGTTAAACTGAGTAGAAATAGATCATAATTTTAAGAACTATAAAGTCTTTTTGAATGTGTATTAGAATTGAGAAGTACGGAAGAAAAAGACGTGTTGCGTCGACCCGAAATAAATTGGGATAAGGACAGGAGAGGATGAAAGTCTTCTTGAATGGAGTCAAATGAAAGCTGCAAAATATAGAAGTGTTCAAGTGTTCTTGTTTATTTTTCTACGTCAACTTTTGCGATAGATATTTGAAATAGTTATTTTGAATGACAGCTGTTTGAATGTTCTTGCTTGATTATTGTGTAATGCTTCTTTTAGTGCTTTGCAACTGTTGAAACGCTTTGAAGTAAGTAATCAATTTTAGATTTTCATTTTTTGTTTGTTTTGTATTTGAAAATGCGACTCGATTCACGAGGGACCCAGCTGATACATATTTCAATAGGGCAGTCAATAGAATGAAATAAATGAATGCTAATGTATAAGTGAAGTTAGTCAAATGTGACGGGCGCAGGCCGAAGACTTACAAGCGTATGCCTGATCTTTTGACCTTTTAGCTCAACAATTCGAAAGTAAATATAGTATAATGAACGTTAAATAGAATTTACTAACAAAACACTTGATGAAAAACTAGAAGATACGAAGATATTAGTAAAAAATAGATACACTTCTTTTGCGGAATACTTGTCTTAAAAAAAATTCAATTTCATTATTTTCTTACGAATTCTTCCAAAAAAAACCTAAAAAAGATAGGTTTTTTTTGGAAGAATTCGTAAGAAAATAATGAAATTGAATTTTTTTTAAGACAAGTATTCCGCAAAAGAATATTAATATTCAAGTATAGCTTTAATCTTAATAATCGAATGCAGTTTTTTATTTCGACTATAATAAGTTATTATCAGACAAGGCTTAGTTAAAGACAATTTAAAGAAGTTACTGCTAATCGAAATGTCAACCGGTAAATCAGCCACAAAGACAAAGATCGTACATGTGCGTAATTAATTACCTATTTGTTATTCAACAATAACACTGCAACTATTATCAGTAGGTTATAAGTACAAATGGCCCGTGAACTAATTTGTTGCCTTCGAATCTTATTACGTAGCAATAAGGTCGAGAACGGAAAAACACTTGAAACCGAACGGTAAGCTAGCTGCAATGTCACATTGCACGCATCATTGCATACAGTGATCTCATTCGGTGCCAAATTGAGTAAATGCCGCAAAGTATTTTAGATTAAAAAGCGTTTTCACAATTTCCAGATTTCTATTAAATAAATTGACGTTATGAATTTTAAAAATGATACCGTTCAAATAAATGTTTAAGGCTCGTCGCGTCGTGTGCCAAAAGGGCTTGTTCATGAATTTATCGCTTTTAGTCCAGTCTTTTAAAACTTATGGTATATTTGATCGTTCTAATTAATGTTATCAACATCTGTGTCAGAGCGACGTTACTTAGTTATCAGGATGCCAATAGCAGATACTATATTTTTAGTTGATACTACAATATTTACTTCGCAGCAACTGTTATATATTTATTCGCTACCACATTAATTGAAAGCTCCATAGATTTTTACAGAATTCTTTAATGTACACATTCATCACAAGCCGTTGACGGAAAACATCTCGAGGAAACCGGCATTTCTGAGGAGAAATTCACAGCGTGTGTATCATAAGCGGTGGATGTATAGCGACAGTGGCGCCACCCATCACTGGCCATAAATACGGCGACATGTGGATGTTCTCAGTGTCAAATATTTACGAGTACGAATTCTATATTAGTAACTTCGGTCGCGTTTATTTAGCACAAAGATGGGTGGCTATAACGACACTAGTATTAAAAATAAACCGGACACTTTATGAAGGAACGATCGCCTTAACAGAGGCATAAAACTGAAATGCCAGTTTAGCGAGCAGCGCACACAAGCAGATTATTTTCATTTCACTGTTTGGTTAAAAAAGCATGCAATAAATAAAATAGTGTGTGATTTTACGCATTTATTGACTTGAGCATACAAGACATACAAGCTACATTTTGCGTCCACTTCCTCGTTGGGCATCGAAAGCGGTATTAGCTATGTATGATGGACACGCGGCGTCGGCGCACACGACAACTTTCCCTTCTTTAATGGAAAAACTGCATTAAAACGGGAGCCTTAAGGATAAAACTCGAAAGGCACAAGCGTTACGCGTGGGATACCGGCTTGACCACAAGCTCTACTTAGTCAAGGTGTTGACAATGTTTAATATAATTCTATTCTCAGTCAGTGTGCAAGGACTGCTCTGTTTCTAAGAAATCTTTAAAAAGAAGCGACATATAATCATACATGTCATGCACAAGAGGCTTTTTGTTTAAATCAAAATGGTGATGTTGGTTTTCAATGTGCAGTTTATTTACCAAAATGGTAAAACGGAAACCCTTATGGTGAGACTCAGTCTGTCTGTCTGTCACAGCTGGATATCTCAAGAACTACTAATGCTATCAACTTGAAATTTGGAACAGTTTTAGATGACATTTGCCCAACTATTTTGCAAATAAGAAAGAAACCAAAATATTTGTATATTTTTTGCAACAAGGACTGAAAGGGGGTCTGAAAAATTCGAAGTGGGGCTACTAGGGCAAATGGGGGTATCATATGAAAGAGCGCAGTTTGCACATTCTCAAACATTTTTTCTTTTTCTTTTTAGGCCGCATAGTTTTCGACTTATCTTATTACCTTATCTCCGAAGTTTGCAAAGAGAAAAATCTGAAATTATTCCATGATAGAAATTTATGTAAAGATTACAGGAAAAATAAAACAAAGTCTCTAAATAGCACACTTTTTCAGAAATCTTCAACAAAAGTTACATTAGTTCCACTATCGGTCAAGAGATGGCGCTGACATAAAACTGCAATATTCTACACCGCAGTGCAGTGTTAAAATTCTCTGACGAATATGGGCCTCGCCGATGAAAAATTAAAAACATGATGGTACGGAACCTCCGGTGCGTGAGTCCGACTCGCTCTTGACCGGTTTTTTTACTTTTATACAGACCTTATAGAAGTGTGACAATCCGCCACGAGTTTTCGTATTTATTTACATAATTGCTATAGCGCGGATCACGCTAAGCCTTACCTGACCATCATTTCTACGAATATTTAGATAAAGAAAGACAGCACGTCGGATATCGATGTTAGAAAAAAACTTATCGACAATCGACAGCGAATTAAGCATATTTTTGTTTAACATGAAGACTGTTACCGCGTCCTTTATGCTATGATAGTGTTTCGGCAAAGGTCGTTAATCAAAATTGCCTCAATTAATTTTATTTGGGTATGGCAAAATAGGCCAAGTAGGTAGTAATGACTGTCGTTAATAACTATGAAGACGATTGAACACCATTAAAGCCAAAAAGTGAAAGCTTGCGAACGAAGTACAATAATTATCGGTGCAATTTTTTTTTATCAATGGCCGTATTATGGGGCTTGATAATTCATCAATTTCGATGACCAAAACAAAACATTTTTTTAAGGAACTACAAGGGAAGAAGTGGAATAAGAGTAAGTTTGAAGTAGATTAAGCTGTGTCCTCGATTTTATCTAACACAAATTTATTCATGTTAGGAATAAATAAATCCCCCAATTTCTTCCAAGTAGTCGATAACGTATCAGACAAAATTTAAGGCGACTTACTGTACTTATAACAGCTGTACCGCACCCGTCATCGTTGCGTGGTTCTATGAGATAGATATTATGTTGACGTTACGGTATGTTTCATTGTTAGCATGACGAATACGCAGGATTTTCCTGGGGAAGGAAAATGTGTCAGTTTTTTTTCACTTTTGCGTAGTTTCTAGTTATTGACTTTTATGGTTCTAAGTCGTGGCGGCCCCAATTACAGTCCAAGATACGCCCAAATCCACATCGGCGTGCGCTCAGGTCCAATAGCAAAAGCACGCGCTGCGAAGTGAAAGTGAATAGCGCGCACGTACGGTCGGCCCGCAGCCCCAATAAGACGACACCGCCGTCCGCATACTTCAGCAATTACCACGAGGAAATCAGCACCGTTCCGCCAAGTCGCCCCCAGAACCCTGACTGAAGACGCCGCTGAATAGACCAAATCGCTGAATCATTCTTAAGCGCACCCCGTATTGCACCTGTCTTGCAGCAATGACAACAATCATTTCTCGAATAGCACAACCATACAAAGTTGAATGATTGATCTATGGCACCAATAAAAGTAATGGTAATACACTTGCATTTCTAAATGATCAACGATTTTCCCACAATAGTTACCTTCATTGTAAGCAGATTTTGTTTCATGTACGACACACCTACGCTCAAACAAGTCGACCTAAACAATATTACATTTTATCTTCACAGGATATCAAATGAATGTACTTCCAACCCTGACCCCAAGGTTGAATCGAGCACATGCAACCAACCGGCCTCAGCAGCTGTTGATTCTAAGGCTCTTCTACATTTATTTGGTTCCGTTCCGCAGTAGATCGTGGATTTGCGTTACGTAACGATTAGTAACGTTGTTAAAACATTGACTACTGTCGAATCTATTCGATGGTAACGATTTATTATTTGTATTGAAGTGTTGCGTGTGAATGTCTCAAAGAAAATGGAAAGTAACACAAGATTAAGTTTACGCGCGTAATTTCCAATAGTTAAATAATTCGCGTAAAAAACAATAAGGCGATGAGTGAGTAGCTAGTCAAATGACGTCAATGTCCAATACGCAAGTAAAATTAATGTGAACACGTCAAACAGCGCATTAAATGTAAACTGAGTCAAGGGTTGTTGTTCTAAATGAAAAAAGCATTGCTTAACTACATAAACAATTGAAAGAATAGATGGTGATTGGGTAACATTGACTGAAACATTAAGTAAACTCGAAGAAACAGAACCTATAATGAGAGTTTCCTTTCAAAGCAAGAGGGTTAAGTTTCCAGAAAAGAAAAAAGAAAATTTTGGAAAATTTGTTAAAAAAAAAAACGAATGAAAATCATCGAAATGTGTTTGCACATATGATTTTAATGTTGTGTGATGCATAATGAAATCTAAATTGCTTGTTTTGCAAGTAAAATTATAACTTTTTGATGTAACAATTTTTTGTCGGACACAAGGCTTCCGTAGAGTGGGCCAAGTTTAACGCGAGACATAAAGACGTTAAAAACAATAGGCCTGTATTCGAGATCTTTATGAACTGGCCGTAGGTACAACAAGTCGTCCTTGTAGCGAGTGTAAACACTATTGTTTGATCACGTGGCTGCACCCATTATGATCTGATAAAGGGGTTCACGCCAACACACCTTTGTTCTATAGCTACATTCGTAACAATGTCTGTCATAGAAACGCTTATTCCACTGAATTTGCATTATTCCCAATGAGGCCCATTTAAAACAGATATTGATTATTGGGTTTCGTGTTTCTTTTAAACTTTATAAATTCAAAGGTTCTGATTTAATATTGAAAATATGTTAATAAATCAAGTCAGTGTCACGTTTCAAGTCAAACAAGGTTCTAGGGAAGGTTATATGAACAAAATCTACAATGAGCAATTCAGAGAAATCGACAATCGGCTACTAACCTTCAGTAGTCAGTCAGGCATTACAAGATGAGTAAAATGTGGCCGGGAAGCAGAGCTGAGATGAAGGTTAATGAGTAAGTGGGCCCTAGAATATGATCGTTACTATGTCGTTGTCTTGTCTGTTGCTATGTGCCATCCAGCTAACCATAAATTTCAAAATTTGTCATACTAGGTATAAGTATTTAAACGAATACTGAATACTATTATAACAACAAGAGGTAAGTGGCCTGAGTCTTGTCTGATATTACATACGACTGTTAAACAACGGTATATTTTTTCAATCCCTGTCAAGTTCAATTTAAAGATTATTGTGTACATAATGAAAGGAATTTATATTCGACACGTGAGAGTTATCTTTATATCAAAACATACATTTTCGTTTAATACAAAATCGAATCCTGTTTTCAAGGACTGCGATAATGTTCCGTAAACCGTTGGTGAAGGTAGTAAAGTGTTGGGAGGACAACGACCTGACCGAGTCAAGACGTATTCCAACTTACATTGTGAAGAACGTTCAATTTTACAATGCAGAACATTGGGTTCAATGTACATAGGAGGATGATTCATTGGATGCAAAGATAACATCGATACTAGAGTTGGAGATATTATGTTGTGTTCGGAAAATCAATGCGGATAGTACCTGACTGGCTGACGATTGCATTTTGTATAAATGTATATTTTTTCTAATCCTTTTTAACAATTTTATGCAAAAAAATATGAAAGTAATACAATTCCGGAGTCCCGATTCCGATGCGTGTTAAAACATTATCGCGAAAGGGGACAACGGCCGTCGCACCTGTGAGGTGCAATCCACATGTGCCCACTAGCGACTGGAACTGTTGCTATTTTTACACACTCCACTCTATCTTATTTACTATTCTGGTCTGCGACTCATTGAATTGTGGTTATTATGTGCAAGTTGGATATGTGCCAGCGAGTCTCGGACCTAACACACCGATACAGAGATATTCGAGGAATGATGGCGAAGCGTTTTTAGAGAACAGCGCTTATCCCAAACATATTCTTAAGAAATAAGAACACAAAAAAAAATCAAAGCCAAGGTTGACTCGCTATTAGGTTTAACAGTGTTACAATTTACATAATGCCTTATGTTGTTTTTTTGCATAAAATGGCTATGATATTTGCAATGTAGAACATGTCCAATCGTTAATTGGCATTAGTTAACTCAGTAATACAGGAAAATATTGAACCGTGACGTTTTAGATTTCGAATGAGGTGGTCGGGGTCGTTTACATACGATACGAGCAAGTGACTCTCGACGAGCAACAAGAGAAGAGATCATGTCAAACCGGCAGGCGAGTCGAGCGGTGGCAATAAGCAAACCGGTCGAAGGCGCCGGGCGTCGGCGTCGGGCGCGGGGATCGACCGGGGGATTAACACCTTGTAAACAAAATTGCATTAGCCACGTTTTTTGCAATGACTGAACAGTAAGTGTGACGTTAGCCGTAATACTTGTTGCATCTAACCAAACCAAAAATAATTTACCAACGCTCTATATTTCAATTTCACAGAGCTTTGCACAAATTCGCCATCTCTTCTTCATGGTTGTACGGTTTATACGTGACGTAATTTATCGACGAGCTCCACGCGGAAAGTTTATAAGTAAACAAGAGGCTGCCGTCTCGTCACAGGAAAAAGCTTGAAGGCATAATAAATAGTGCTAACCATAGACGTACTGATACAATGTCACTGACTGTCAGTTTATTCAAAGTCTCCGAGTTCGTGTTCGATCAGCCTAAATGTCGAGGCCGCTTTGGGTACGTGACGGGGGGTATGATCCGCGTACAATTTGTTTTTCGAAATAATTTAGGGTAAAAAGTTTAATAGACCACCGACCGCAGCGTCAAGCAGCAAATCGAAATCGGCTAAGTGGGTCATCATATAATTTCGCAAGCGTATCGAGTGCCGCAAGCGTTAACTGGTACGCCCGAGGCGAGTCAAGGCCCGTGTGACGATAAGGCCCAGATCCTGACGAAGCTGTACTCCTTCATTCCGTTCTTATGCATCTTCAATATCCTTATTCGACATCGACAAGTGATCGACTAACTAATACTCCATGTTTAAACTAGAGCAACACGTTTGCTTTTATAGCCTGCACTTGCATAATAAGTTTGAATGTAAGTTGGAAATTATAAATGTTTTGGTGTTGCACTTGTGTTTAGTAAAATCTAAGCTGTTTTCGAAACACGTCAATTGTATGTTTACTCACGACAACCATAACGAGATATACGCACGTTGTTATTAATAAAATGTTTCTTAATGTACATTCGAAACGTCATTAATGATAAGGTCATCGAATTATGTAAAATGTACAGAGAAGTACGTGCAAAGCAGACAATTGTTATATCACAACATATTAGGAAATGTAAAGGTAGAAAGATTCCGATGAATATTATACTAAAGATGTATTGAAATGTGTAGTAAATGTTAATATTATATTGCATCAAACGTGATAAAGATCAAGTACCGTTTATTACAAAAAATTTAGTATTTAAATTGAGGGGACAATTTGAAACCTTATACTGAACTTGACTCTTTACAAAGCTACACGATAAAGAAGAAAATATATTCAGCGAACAAAGACGCATAATATTGAATTGATCTCTCTGAGAAATGAAAATTCAGTTTCGCAAATTCACATTTTGTCTACCGTGGTTTTGGAACGTTGTTTACATACATCAGTGGTTGTTTAAACAATTAATATCTATTTCATATACTGGGGTATGCTAATTAATGGGTACAGTTTTATCTCTGCCGTTAAATACATTTGCTAATGAACCCAACCTTAAGTGCGGTACGCCTATAGCCAATACTTTCTCAAATGTGTTTATTAAAAAAAAATCTAAGCTTTTAATTCTACAAGGTATAATTGCATTTCCCTATATCGATGACTCAAACCAAGAGGGATGTCGTTTAGACATTTTTTTTGGGTTGTTCTTTAGATAAATGCACTTTACTTATGTCGGTGTAATACTAATATACAGCTTTTTTGTGCGCAAATGTTCTAGTACTGGCCGAATTACATATTGCTAATAGTTTATAGTCTAGTCAACATTTATGTAGGTATATCGTAATTTTATATTAATATTGGTCCATGTGCACTGCCCTGTGGAACCCCAGCAGTTAGAAAATAATACAGGTATGCAGCAGCTTTGCCAACCATAAAGAAATATTAAGATACAATTTTAAATTTAATTAAGGCTACTTGGAAGGTATTTTTTTATAATTCAATAATTATCCTTCAGCGACTTGTGCTACCTCTGTCAAAAGCGTGTGAAATGTCGTGAAATGCACTACACCTTTTACTATATTTTTGTCGCTTTTTAACACATCTGTATTGTTGGTTTTTTTTAATTATTATTATTACTAATGTATTCATAAATACTAAATTATTGACTATGTACTATTATAATGTTAAAAAAATCTTTAATTATTGTATGCCTTAAGGCGGGTCATAGATGTACTTCACTTTATAAACTATAACACCACATTTTTACCTGTGTACCACAATAAATAATTTGAATTTGGTCTTTTGTGATTACTGTGCTGTGGTTGTCTGCAGATAACTTAAGAAGCTTACGAAAACATATTTTATCTCCCATATCCATGAAGTGTTGTATCTTTAAAGAGTTTATTTTTTCTTGTGGGCTTAACGTTTTTACGGTATGAACCACCTTAGGTTAGGTATCGGCCTTCAAAAACAGCAGTTAAAATGACACAATACATTACAAACTCTTTAAGAAAATTATTGAAACTCACCCCTTCATTTCCGGGTAGGAACTGTATTTTAGGTTTTGCCAATCTGTCCTGAAAAAAGAAAGAAACAATGGTTAGTATCGTGTCGAGTAAAAAAACACTTGTCGAAGTTCGACCAATCAATTTGTTAATTCAAGAATGTCAGGTCGACTACAAAGATATTGAACACATCCAACGTCTTTAGTTTCAGAAATAGGAATTATTCGGATTTACTCAATTTTATTAATAGTGCTGTTGTTTATCAAGTGTCTCCCACAAAGTCTGCGTAATATTCTTTGGCGAGTCATTTGGTTAGATAATGATAATTGAAGTTTCCATTTTAATGTTTTTAGTAGAACCAGAACAATGCTCAACTGCCATACATGATACAATGCTATAAGTGTGAGAGTTACAAATAAAATAGCTAAGTAAACACTTGATTTTATGACTTTTGAAATATAGTTTATTTGAATTGTTTGTTTACTGCAAAATATAAGACAGACGTTTAATGTATTGACGTGCGAAATATTTCAGAACTGATTTACGTAGACAGGAAAATACATAATGACACAATATTGTTGGGTTTACAAGGTAAAACTGTACCTACATGCAAATCGTGAAATTAAGAACGACGAACAATCATAATTCATAATAGTCTTGGATTGGGTGCTAGAATATTTTTCTAAAATACTAAGTACTTACTTATTAGTTTGTTTTTATTACTAGCTATAATAAAAAAAAAACCTCAGTTCTGAGCAGGTCATTTGAGGGATTTATTTTAATAATTAAAACAATGTATGATAGAGCTGTTATCTCACATCTGCGTTTACGTATTCTTTACAGTTTGATGGAATATTCAGATAGCGAGTGAGATTACAAACATTCTGTCAATAGAAGCGGAAGTTTACATGAAAAGTTAAACATTTCAATAGTAGCCTGGTCTACTTAATAATTAATGAAATCAAAATATTTATCTGAGATGAACACTTAAGAGTCAAATATTTCACCATTATAAGGCATAATCTAATGAAACGTCGTAATTAGACGACAAGAAGCCAAACTAGTTAGGCAACGAGTTGGGTTGGCCACAATAAGCAAGTGTCGGCAAGTCGTGGCGTTGCACAACCGGCGATGGTCGAACGCGAGAAATATAACTAGGCTGGGCGGCAGTGCTGATGATGTAAACTTAAAAAATGCTTTACTTACTTACTTACTTACTTAACCGCTAAACTCAATGTGAAATTCAACTAGTTGAAGTGCCGTCTAGACTCGGAGCGGGAAGGGATGACCCGGAACTTGCCGTGGTTAGCTTCCATGGCCGTGACTCTCGATCTATCGAGGGTCAACCAATCACTACGCCAATACGAGAACAATTTTTGCTCTATACACTTTATATGGCCATTAAATTGTATTTGAAAAATTAACACATGTGAGTGAAATTATAATGTGCGAAAACAGAATCGTCTACTTTGATTAAGATTGAAATCAGTCGCGAATGTCAATACCTACAGTTTTTAACTGGCAAGGTCATACGCTGTTTTAATTTTCCTATTCAAACTTAAAACACTCCAACACACCTAAAATACTAAAATGTAGTACATTACATAGTTATTGATCGGGGTGAAGATGTTTTCATTAGTCTTAGTTATTACATTACGTCATATTATTTATTTTAAGTATTAATATGTGTACCTAGGGTGCCATTTAAAGATAATGACTATCATTAAAGTTAGAATCTGAGTGATTATAGTTGGGAAATAACTAGAAGTGATAAGCAAATAACAATATTTATCAACACCAATACTGCGCAAAAAATAAACAGCTACGTCTAGCGTAACGTTCAGCAAATTCGCCCAAATAGACGATTTGTAGTAGATAAATATACCTAAGCTACATGTAGTAAATAAGTATAATTTGTCGTGTAAAAAATACAAAAGCAATTTTGGCCTTGCGTTGAATTGCTGCGTTGTACGGAGTGAGGCAATAAAATACCTGCACAAAGTGACCTTAGCGGAATATGCTGGTGACCTTTAGCTAAGTAAAAAACTTTTACAAGCTTTACCTTTTTAGATTAGTGAAAATCTTACTTGATTATTGAGATCATTAGCATAGAAATAATAATCAACTCTCTTATCCTAGATTTCAAACAGCTTTGTGAACTTAAAAAGCTGTTGTCATCATTTTTTTGGTAGAAATTCGCGGTTACAAAAACATCTCAATTATCTCATTATCTACAACAGTTTTTATAGGTAAAGAGAAAAACGTATCAAGTTTTGGACATTACGTAAACTGGCAACTCCACAAAGTAATGATTTGTCAATACAAAATGTGGTTTTAATAAACCATTATAGAGGGTCAATCCATGATACTCGTATGTTTGAACAAGATAAGAATTCGTCAAATGTGATCAGTGAGCCCGTGGAGTTCAGAACCGCCTGTACGAAACGTTCTGATCAAGACCCCACTTAGCGACACACAATTTGAATAACAACACCGTTTCCAATACTGCCATATTAGAGGCCTTTTGGGGCTTGGGTTGGTAATATTTGAAATGAATCTTTGAGTTTTTTATGTTTTACGAAGTACTGCAAAAGTGATAAAAAAATATGACCGGCAAAGAAGAAAATAAGTGCAATAAAAACTATCTTCAAATACACCGTGAAAGGATCTGCCGTTGGAGAATTAATAATATTAGAAGTGTCTGGGCGCCTACCTGAGCCCCGGAATCCGAGAATTATAAAATGAAAGTTGTTCATGTCTAGTTTTGTATTGCGTTGTCTAATACTACTATGAAGTTTTTCCTGAATCATGTACTTAATTATCTAGAGTTACTTTCAAGAGAGGAATGTAATTGTCTTCTACTGACCAATAATTTAGGTCTGTAAGAGAAATAATCAGGTCTCGGCTCTCTAAATTATTGATACATTATTTGTCACGAATTCGATTGATTCTTCTGTAGTTTTAGCTGAACCTTTACAGATACCAATTAGTATCTAATACTTAAGAATATTGTTATGTTTTTCTAAGTTTTTCATATTTAAGTGTACTGTTTGTTCTTTTTGAGAAATACATGCTTTAAACCGAGATACAGAAAGGCCCCTTATGTAATGATTGAACATAAATAGTTTTATCATTTAAATCTTAATTCTAATCCGGTTCCTTAGTAAGACACCAAGGCTTCCTTTTATAAGTTTTGATTGCCAGACCTTGTAATTACCGTTTTCCTTTTTCATCGTTTGATTATTTCTTTAAAACTTATTGATACATTTGTTTGTGCACACTATATTAAATTCTCTCGAAATACACCCACCATTTCCAGTGCAAAGATTTCCAAACATTTTCTGTTCAAAATTCACACCAATCTGTGTTAGTTCATTGAAAGTTATGTAATTTGTAGTTCCACAGGTGGTCCAATAGTGTTGGCACTTGCGAGGTCTCTTCGGAAATGAACTTAACCGAAGGCTTGTTTACATTTTAATTAATTGAAGTTAATTGAAGCTAAAATTAGAAGCACATCGGAGTTCGTACACATGATTGATTTGTATGCATCGTTTGTGTAATTTATGTGGTAACGTAATTTAGATCAGATCAGTCAGATTGCAGTTAATAGTGTCAACGCTGTCAACATTCTTTATACAATTATTTTATTTAATAATACTAAAAACTAATCTAGGTTATCGACTCAGTCTATTGCAGTCCACTGCTGGACATAAGCCTCTCCTAGGCTGCACTGCACCACAACACCCTGTCCTCCGCATCCAGACCGCTAGATGGACGGAAGACCTAAGGAAGGTGACTGGGACAGACATGGTTATCTATATGGTGCTAGGAAATAAGATTAATAAAGTTTTGAGTTCGGCCTCTTTAATGACCATTTCACTGTCATCTTTTAATTTTTCCTTGGATTTGAGTATTAGAGCATCTTTAGCGGTTCCAAATAGAACATTCTGTTCATGTGTATAAGGAATTACATGGCTGTTTCTGTTAAAGCTTTTATGATTTTTTACTTTGAGCACTACGTGAAGAGATTGAAAAAAAAAAAAAAATTGGTCATAACTTTTGAACCGTAAAAAAATCTCTCTGGGGTCTGCCGCGACGTCTTCTAGCTGTGTCAGGGCTCCACGTGGTGGTTATTTTGTCCCACAGATACGGCAGATATGGCCAGCCCAGCCCTACTTCAGCTTAGCGGCTTTTTGACCAGCGTCAGTAATCTGTGTTTTGGAACGCAGTGTGGTTGCGAATATGGTCTGTCAACGTTGGCAAACCTTGAGTTTGGACTTTTGAATGTTTGTCAAAAACCAAGTCTGGGATCCATAACTTAGAATGGGAAGGATGCACGTTCCCAAAATTGTTCGCTTTAGTGTCAAAGGCAGATTTCCTTTCATAAGCTCTTTCATGGACCAGTAGCTCTTCCAGGTATTTTAGGTTCGTCTTAAGACTTCCTTGTCTTGTCTGGACTGGAAAAAGACTAACTGGCCCAAGTAGATGTATTCATAGACATATTGCAATTCCTCACCATCCACATTCCTATATTTAGTTGTGTTTGACATCAGCTCGGTCTTCGACATGTTCATCGCCAGGCCAGCCTCAAGGCTTGCATCACTGAGTTGGTTTAACATTAGCTCCAGTTCTGTCGAAGTGGAGGAAAGACAATGTCGTCAGCAAAGCGGAGGTTTTTTAACCGCACCCCGCCGACTGTCAGATATTTTATGGTTGACAAATATTATACATATATACTATACTGTTAAGCTGTGTTTGAGGAACTTCCGTTGCATCTATTGATAAAAAGCATTAAATTTACCCATATTTTATTAAAGGTAACCACACGAAGCAACGCTGCACAAACATGCATTATGAAAACAAGCAATTACAGGCTTTGGTCGTTGCCGCAACGTGTCTGTGTAACATTTAGTTTGACGGATGATTAAAGTGTATCCAGTTATTTTGACCTCACAAGCAAGCCACTCTATTTCAATATTAACGAACTACACACACGTCCTATACGTTGACTCTGCCATAAGGTTGGCGTCCCTAACCGCCCTATTTCTAATCGTCCGTCCTTTTCTAAAGCACGTCGCCTTTCATGGGGCGGTATACCCCGTCGTAAATGATGGCCACCTTCATAAAAACATCACATGATTCGTAGATCCATTTCTGTATTTTACTACCGTTTTACGTCTTTATGGGGACCGTGGTCCATCAACGGTTTATGCCTGCTCAAACAATTAAATATATCCCCTTTATATCTGGTTGCATCATGTAAGTTTGCGGCACTTGCTGAACGGATTGGCTGACATTTTGCAAACTGGTTTGTTCTAACTTTACACGCTAGTAAACAAAATGTTAAAAGCATTTTACGATGATGTAGAGTCATTGAAGTAAACAATATTTAATTAAAACACCGAGGATAACTGTGCAGTTAAAATGTTCACGTTGTAATCAGAGAATGGCCTTTTTGTCACGGTGTATTTTTACTTCAAGCGTTTTAAAACAGCCTCTTGGTACGATGGCATCTATTAAATTAATAGTGGTTATGGATTCCATTTAATTTTTATGGTCAAGTTTAACGTATAGAAATAAGGTTAATTACAAAAAAATACCATGTATTTCATTATCAAGATATAAATCGTTGACTAGTGACTACTTATGGACAGAAACCTTTTTCGTTAACATCATGTCGTACCTGAAGGCTTAATACAAAAAACTTGAACGAACAATAATTAAAAAACTTAGAACAAAAATAGAATGAAGGGGCGGGCGGAGGGATTTCTCGAGTCTAACATCTGTTCGCAAGTAACTGCTTAGCAAGGGACAACCAGGTGCCAAGGCTCGGGGGGACCAAGGGTGCGACGACCTCGGGCCCTATCGCTCGTGTTCATCGTCATGCAGACGTCACAACATCTATCACACACAAATATTGACTCTCCTTCAAACAATTTAAAGATCAATTTGGAATTTCTTACAGGCTCCTGACATTGCGAGAAAATCTTCAATTATCCTTAATTTATACATGCGATATTTAAACTTTTAAGATTGCAGGTTTGTCTTTGTGTGTAATAATTTGATATCTAGATGTTCTCTAGCAGAACTTACTTTCATCATAGTAGCCGCCGGCATTTTTATTTTACTAACCAGATGACCCTGATGTCAAAGTGGGTTGATAAAATTATCTACATTGTCAATGCCAATAGGTACGCTGCAAAAATACTGTGCGTTTTATATTAAAGTTTATAAATAGATTAAATTCTATTATTTGCACTTTTATTCTTATTGTTTGTAAATTAAGAAGTTTGCTCATCCTTTGGAAATTAGCTTCAAAAATAAATGTTTTTTTTTGTTTTGGGTCGATTTAAGGTAAGTGTCGAGATAAGATGGAAATGAAACTAATATTTTTTATTTTTTAGTCCGGTAAGTATCACTAGCAAATATGGCACACTTTGTACAATGTGGATATCCGGTACTGATACCTACTTTTAAATGCACGTGACAAAGTAGGTACTTGTACTCCATAAAGAGTCATTCGCTACAATCAATTCTAATAAAAACTGAAATTCGATCTCAGCATTGCAGAATGGACTAGTAAGTAAGCACTACGTATTTCTTTTAAAACGGCCATGATTCATTCAATCAACCCAAAGGTTCTCTAAGGCGATTCGTGGGACACTCATTCGGCAGCGTTACAATAGTGATTCATGGCTTTCAATGGACTCTATGCCCAGGAAAAAAGGCCAGGTGGCACGCTTACAAAGCAGCAACAAAAAAACGGCCACCAAACCTGCAGCACATCACATGTAAGAGTGTATGGGAATTTGGATTTAGGCAGTATAAAGAGAGTGTTGATAATCGTTTAGCAAAGTTGGATAATAGTTAGGTGCCCGTGATCTTAGGCCGAAACAAAATATGTATCGTTGTTAAACACGTGCATCGCCGGGGAATCATAATCAGGTGGGCGACCAGTTTTGAATGACGCTACTAAATTGTTTATATTGGCAGCACAAACTTTTTGGTATCTCGATTGCTTTGAAGCCTGCTGCTTCGATAACTTTATGTAATTTGTTTGCGTGACGTGAACAATGTCATTGCGATTGCGTTTTTATAATAACCAAACAAGGAAATGGGGCTGACGTTGTGGTCAAATGAGTGATCCAATATTAGTATGTATTACGCTTTCCGTTCTAAATACACTAATATAGGCGTTTAGCAGTAAGTGTTCTATTTGTAATGGACATTCAAGACAATGATGAATATTTTTGGGAAGTCGAATGAATAAGTATAATTGCAACAAAAATGTGTACCTACATGTTATTCAAATTTTTGGTGAAACAAGACAAAATTTGTTACTTCTTTTTGGATTACTAGGTTTGAATAGAATATTAACTCTAGTTAGTAATCAATTAGGTAATTTGGTGTTTTGTATCACAAACAATACAACAATGAGCTTGTGAACATTTCCGTTTTTGCACACTTCTGGATTGGTCTAACCCTTCATTTCTATAGAGTTTTCTATTCTAGGTATCATCCATACTAATATCACAGCTAATATTATAAATTCGAAAGTAACTCTGTCTGTCTGTATGTTACCTTTTCACGCATAAACCACTGAACGGATTTCGATAAAATTTGGCAGAGAGATAGATTACACCCCTTCCCGGGGAAGGACATAGTATAGTTTTTATCGACATACTTTGCGGGCGAAGCCGCGGGCGGAAGCTAGTAATGTCATAGTTTCAACTTGTTTTTATTAACTTTGCGTTCAATGTATTCTCGGTATTAGGGTGATTTACTAATGATGTGGATAATTTGACTAATTAATTAATTAAGTACTTAATGACTTTATCTAAGGGTAAGTATAATGATAAAATTTCATCATAAGTTAGTTGGTTACTAACATATTTTTAAGTGTACCTACTAACATAAATATGGATCTCTGTATCTGAGCTAAATAAAAATTATTATTATTATAAGTACACACATATCAAAAGTGTCTAGGGATCAAGTACATTTTTAACTATAAAAAATTATCCAATTAATATTTACCAAATCTAGTCTTCCAGACTGGCTCCTTACTTTAATTTCTATGTTTGAGTTAACAACTTATCCCTATATTTTGTAAAGATTAAGAACAATTGCAATTTTTGCAAATTGTGGGAAATTAACCTAAGTTAATGTCGTCAATTAAATGGCAAAAAAGGCAAGAATGAGGATTTTTTTATTATAAATTAAAAAAGTGTTTCCACCATTGACACGAATAACACAATCACAGCGATTTGGCATGCTTAAAATCAGTTCAACTAAAATCACTTTGAGGAATGGCCGCCTACGTTCTTTCTGACAAGTAAAAAAGTTGTTGTGGAGTATGCACGGCATCCGTACTCGGCAGAGCTCTTCTATGGAGCATATCCCATGCGGTCTGGCGATTGAGCAGGCCACGGCAGAACGTTGATGCGAGAATCGGCAAGAGTGCGTGTTACGACTGTTGACTGACGTGTGGACGTGCATTGTCGTTCATTAGTCGAAACTAATCACCCAACCGGCTTCGCAAAGGGATGACCACGTCTAAAACAATCCTCTCCGCATAAATCTGAGCATTGAGGTTGCCCCTGATCCAAATGAGATCGGTTATTACACCGATCCAAATACTTACCGGCCCAAACCATTATTGTTCCCCCTCCTTATGAATGAACTTCCTGACAAAATCAAACGTTCTTGACGTCCAGAGGTCCTACAAACTCGAGTACCTACGTCTTGTATCCGGCCTCATATCGAAACGAGATTAATCGGAAAGCAAACGCAACGTTAGTCTTATTCCTCCCAATTTCTGTGTTCGCGAGCCCATTGTAAACGGGCCCTACGATTGCGGGGTGCTATAGGTGGAACTCTCAGCGGCCTTCGGGAACGCAGACCCACTTTACGTAAACGATTTCGGATGGTTTGGTCGCTTATCAGCAAGCAAGGGCTGTGGAGCCTCGTAGCCAACATCATGGCGGTCATGGTACGATTCCGTCGAGCAGTATTTTGGATGTACCGGTCCTGTCTGCGAGTGGTGACGCGACATCGTCCTCCCTGTCGCTCGATCACGCTGGCCGTGATATGATAGCGTGCCCAGAGGCGGCTTATGACGCTCTGTGTAGTGTTAAAAGCGACAGCCACAGTACGTTGCCCGGAACCAGCTTGCAACATCCTGACGGCTCTCATCATCTCGTTTCGTGTCAAATGATGTCGTCGCTCCATATCAATGCAATTTTTTTTCAGTTCCGATCACTTCCGGTGCAGAAATTGTAATGGTTTTGCAAAAACGCTATTACATTACACACTTTTATAGGAATCCTGATTGACAGTTGATTTTCTATTTTTTTAATCAAAATTTAAAGATTTTTTTAATTCAAATAATAACTACAAAGATCCAACAAAGTTAAAATAATAATCCTCAATTGCGGCGATACTCTAAAACGTACTTGATCCCTAGACACTTTTGATGTGTGTAGTTGTGATCATTAGTTTGCTAGTTATCTTTAGTCAACGACAACTGGAATGGCTAATGTGACAATGTTGAAGAAAATCGAGCACAGCGCCATTATTAGATTCCTTACCAAACGAGGAAAAAGTCAAAAAACTATTCACGAAGAGATGGTGGCTGTTTACCAAGATTCTGCACCTTCGTTATCTACGGTTCAGAAATGGTCAAGTGAATTTAAAAAGGGGGGTTACTGCCGCTACGCAAGAAAACGTGAAAAAAGTTGAGAGAAGTGATAGGTACTGGAGGATGCCCGAATGAAGATCAAAATTATAGCAGAGATGACCCATCTACCATAAAAGACGGTATAAAATGACCACCCGTGTGTGTTGCTTCTTCATGACAACGCCCCGGTCCACAAGGCGCGTGTTTCCAAGGCTGCTGTGCGAGATTGCGGTTTCGAAGAAATTAACCACCCACCCTATAGCCCGGAGTGATTATTATTTGTTCCCTAATTTGAAAAAAGACCTTCGTGGGAAACGATTTTCCAACAATCTATATATATAAAATGGTAAACTGACTGATTGTTGATATATCAACGCACAGTCTAAACCGCTGCTCCTAGAGACATGAAATTTGGAGGGTGTGTTCTTTTTGAAGAGTAGGTATCCACTAAGAAAGGGTTTTTCGAAATTCCACCCCTAAGAGGGTGAAATTTCACGCGGACGAAGTCGCGGGCAGAAGCTAGTGAAGGATAAAGAGCTCAAGGCGGCAATAAATGCGCATTTTTCAGAGAAAGAGGAAAGTTATTTTTTACAGGGTATTGAAAAGTTATTTTCGAGATGTAATAAATGAATTGGGGTAATGGGGGATTTAATATTGTATTGTATGTGTTTATATGCTTGACGATGCCTGAAATAAATGGATAAATAAATAATAACTAAATTACCGGATTACATTGAAAAATAAAAATTATTTTAATTGAGTTTACGTCTTTTTTCATGCCGATACCGAGAATACATTGAACGCCGCTCGTAAGTATTATAAGTTTTTCTTTTATAATTTATTAAATACTATATTATGTTCACTATTATGTCAAGAGAATTCAAAGGATTTCGACGGGGTAATTCCGTAACACGCTATCAGTAGCAATGATTTTCAAATTGACAATTCAACAATTACTTACGTTCTTGAGCAGATAAATTTTCGAACATAAGAAGCAATAGGACTAGCAATATCCTTCAAAATGATTAAGATTATGATTGATAGCGTGTCACGCAATTATGGTGCGGAATAGGGATCCTACAGATTCGAATATAAACTTTTGATATTATGTCAGTCTTGATATATTGTCTATTACACGGGGAAATCCAAAGAGAACATAGGAAATCACATGTATTTAAAAATAACTATCAGCGGTAGATTGATATCGGTGATGTGCGGTTATTAAAGTCATATAGAGTAGTTACAGTTATTTAATAGGAAAAATGATGTCGTTCATTTATTATTATATCATTTAATTTAAATAACTATGGTGATGACAATTATGGTGATGACGATTTATCGTTAATTGTTAACAATTGTATGGTCTAATCACCACTAGATAGAATCTAAGCTATTGTTGTGTAGCCTTTCACGTCAGAACTGGTACTTTACTGGTACTTTTTTTCTGTTAGCCTACATTATCCCACTGCACCTTTCCTTGTGCTGTGCCTTTTCCGTCCAATCGGTTAGGAATGAGTCCAAATCGACACGCCAGCGTTTCTTAGGCTTGCCTCGGTGACGACGCCCGTCTTCAGGGGCACCCACTGTGTGACGACTTTGGCCCATCTGTCTGGATGCATCCTATAAGTGTGACCTGCCTAGTGCTACTTCAGCCTCGCAGTCGCCAACATCGGCGATACCTGTCTTGGAGCGTATGTGGTGTTGCGAATTTGGTCGGTGAGTTTAAATGTTTAAGGTACTACCTTCGCTCCATCGCTCTTTGGCAAACCGTGAGTTTGGACTTCTGAGCCCCTGTTAAAGACCAAGTCAGAAACGCCATAGGTTAGGATAGGCAGGATACACATGCCGACAAGCTTGCGCTTTAGTGAAATATGAAGGTTGCCGTTCATTAGGTAACTATTAAAAAAAAACATCATGGGCGATATCCATATTTGCCTAATTTTCGCCCTATAGGAACCATTTTCCCTTTTTTTTTCTTTCCTGTATTTAATTAATTTAATCCATACCTACATTAATCACAGATATACTAATGAAGATACTTATACAAAGGAGAGACATGTAAGGATGTAAATGTAACCCATTGCCGTAGTAGGTAGATGGATAGGTGAGCAAAAGACAGCAGCAGAGCCGTATGAATAGCGAAAGATGACAAAGCCAAGCTGATCAATTCTTTTCTTAATTCCGTTATGTAAGTACCTACAGGCGCCAGCACATCAAGGTACCCGAAACTGTCAAATTTTAACTTTTGAACCTTATGCTATATAGCGATAAAGTTGAAAATCTATGAAACTTTTGACAGCCACGTCAAAAAAAAACAAAAACTTACCTACAAAAGTCTGCCATGTAGTCGTGAGTTTGACCGTGGCATGCTGGGCACATTTTGGTTTGTTATCTATACATGACTGTGGCGGTCAAAAGGTTAAAGAAATTCGACAGATTGTAGTAGCTTGATGTGCTGTCGTCTGTACATGATGTAGGTGCTCCTTTGACATTCCTTGTTGCAGAGCCAATATTAGCAAGTGTAAACAGAAGTCACACGTTTACAGTTTACGCTATATTTTCAGCTCGCCATAAAAAAACATTACAAAGTAGATAGGTCTACGTAATTAGTTGAATAGCTAATTGTGTTGATGAACACGAAAATCATTGCAGATAAACATTATGCAATACTGTTACTTATGTTATCATTGGAAACAGTAATGAACTTCGAACGATATTCATACAATGTGAAGTTAGTGCCATTGCCATCATTAATCATAACCATAAGTCTTAATGATTTGGAATGGTGGAAGTTTTAAGGAGCATAGGCGTAATTACATTATCTATCACTGGAGAGCATAACAAACTATCACGTTTTGCAGAATCATCAGAAACAAAGTATTCATTATGTTATTTACGTACTTAGTTAATTGATTAATAGGGTAATAGGTACCTACTAATATTATAAATTCGAAAGTAACTCTGTCTGTCTGTATGTTACCTTTTCACACCTAAACCATTGAACGGATTTCGATAAAATTTGGCAGAGATATAGATTGCATCCCGGGGAAGGACATAGGATAGTTTTTATCGACATACCTCGCGGGCGAAGCCGCGGGCGGAACCTAGTTATACAAGGTGTTGATTTGCATCCTCGTCAAATTTCAGGAGGTTGTCATAAAATTCAGTACTTAGTAAAGTAAAAGGCGTTTGTGTGTGAAAGCATAGGGCTAGTAACAGACGGGCCGCGTTTAAATACGGCTGGTTCACACTTACGGATATCCGTAAATAAGAAAAAAAAAAAAAACCTACCCATTTTATTGTTGATTTGGGTCGAGAATCATTAGCATAATTACGTCCTTGAATTTGACTAGGATGCAAATCAACCCCTTGTATACAAAAATCAATAAACAAAATATCAATGGAATTTATGAACGAAAATTACGTAAGTGGTGTCTACCGCAGATTTGTAATAACTTTACCTGTACATAATACGTCTCTAATCACATGTACAGCTATGATAGCGAGTGCGACCTTTACATAATTTCAAAATTCAATCGTCCTCATTCTACTAATCGTTGTGATTTTGATAATGACTACCATATCAATGGTAATGAAACAGATGGACGTTAATGAGGTGTCGTAAATCACAAAACGAGGTCAGACTACATGTAGGGAGAAGTAGATTATCTTTACAACTGTCAACAAGACATCATTCTAATACTTGAGAAACATTATGATGTTGAAAATTGTTTTATAAACGTTTTACTAGGTATTTATGTAAGACAATTTAATTAAAGGTTGATTATAATAGGATAATAACACTAGTTTTAATTTCACAATTTGATGAGCAAGTGGTAAACAAGTGGCCATATGGTTTAAAATTTAGAGGAAAGATTTTTTGCACTGTATAAGTAATCCGGCAGCTGTTGGTACTTTCACCTGCGCGGGCGGCGCCCGAACATTGTCATTGCGGCTATGCGCCCGATTCGCTTACCTAATATACGGAGTTTGCGAAACTGGGCCCAAACGGCTAGACACGCGCTGAATGCCTACGGTTTAGAAATAGGAGCAATCTGATGTAGCATTGGAAATGGTAAAATAAACTTTAAGCATTCATTTAATTACCAGAAAACGAGATTTAATGTTACAAAATGTGCCAAACTAAATTCAAAAGACTTTTTTTTTTTGTTAAATTCGACAGCAAAAAATTCGGGTGATCAATACAAAAATATACGACGGGCCTGAAGTGTTTTGTTTATGCAAAGGCAATAAAACATTATCCTGCTGATATTTTTTTCTGCCATGCAACAGCAGGAAACACTGCTTGAATAAAACTCACCCAAAACTGGTTTTTAAATTTTGTGAGGCGACGATTTTATTATCTACAGACGCCAGTTTATCAAGCTACTACAATCTGTCAAATTTCTTTAATATATTTTCAATTTTATCGCTAACGCTTATGGTTCAAAGTTGATTGGGAAAATTTTACAGTTTCGGGGAGCTTGGTGTGCTGGAGTCTGTACAATGACTTGATTGAGAAAACTATTGTTTCTAGTTGTTTTCAGGCTGAAACAGGTTTACTTTCTTTTTTTTTTGCTTTGAAAGGTGTCTTAAATTATACTGGCTAGACCAGTATAATACTAACATCATGTTCAATTATAACAGACAATTAAGCCAGCAGCTTATATAATATGAATTTAGAATAATAGTTTCATTACAATAGATAGACAGAAAGTTTATTACTTTGGAAATTAGGTAACTACCTAATTAAATATTGTTGCTTAGTTAATTAAAACTGCAGAAATTGTTCAGGAATTTCCAGTTCTTAGATTGTAAATAACTTTCCTGTAAAAAGTCATGAAGTAAAAAAACATTAATTTACCGAAATTGTTAATAAAAGGGGAAGTATCTACTTGCAATCATTGCAATTTAAACCTTACGCCAATGGCATTATAAAAGTTAGTGTTGATGATTTGCAATGACTACCTATATTAAATTTTACTATTTTCCTTTATTGATTGCACAACATTTTTTATTTGTTTATAATTTCTGGAGCTACCATCATCGTAGTATGTTAGAACAGTTCACTGTCTGTTGAGTCAAGTGAAGCAACAAGTGCTAACCTTGCTCTCCAAAATTTCTGCAACCAAGTATAATTTGCAATTTTTTATGAATAATGCAAGTATTACATAAATACAATACAATGCTTGGAAAATAACTGTATTACAGACATAAAAGACTAATTAGGAGTAGGTACAATTTATTAGAAGAGTTTTACGTACGTGTTTTGAGTAAATAACTTTCACCAGCAGTTAAGTGACCTACAGGTTTTTTTTTCTTAATTTTTCGACTTCCTAGTGGGTATGATGTTAGTTAAATGGACTTTGTTTTCTTTCCCACAGTTCTTAGTAATACATCATTGTGTACCTACCAAGCATTGTCAAATACATGGAATATCTTACAAAACTGTCAATTCCATACTTATGTAGTACCTACTTACTTTAATTTTGTTTTTATTAGAAAGTAAGGATTATGTTTTATTATATTGATTATACAAATTGCATAACATTGAACTTAAGTATGTCTAACTATTTAGTGAAGAATATCTATCTTGGAACTACAAATTTCTTATCAAAGAAAATAAACTATTATATTCACAGCACAAAATTACACACCATTACGAAATAAATTTTAAGATTTTAAAATAGTATTTAATATTCGTATTAGTGTACATCAATTACCAATATGGTTAATAATGTTGTGAAGTTATCAGAAGTTTCTCAACACAGTTGTTGCAATGACTCGTAACTCATTCATTAAACTATGCAACATTACCTTGTCTACATGAGTGGCTGTTATAGCTTCTAAAACTAATATTGGACACATTCATCATTCATTCAAATATTCATTGTGAAAGATTCAAATGCACAACCTGGTTCTGTTAGTAATTGAATGCTCTAGAGCGGGACAGCATAGTCGTTCACCTGTTCTGATCGATACTTCAAGTTGACTGGTCTGTAAGGTGGTAATCAACTTGGTAAGTTGATGACCTAGATTAGATGCTTTAATATTATGCAAGTAGGTTAGCAGTTTCTTTATTAAAATTTACAGTAAGAAGTTTTCAGTGTAGATATTATCTGAATTACTTTCTAAGGTTTGATAAGACTGGAATTCAATTGGCTAAAAAGGCAGTGTCATTCATTTGTAATTTTGTACTATACTCAAAGTGGTAGGTATCACAATTGGTTTGCTGGCCTTGCTATAAAGTATTTCCCCTTTTTAATAGTTCTCAGAATATGAATTCTACTAATTCTAAGAAACCATTAAATCCTCAGATTGTAGGTGTTGTTTTTTTCTTCATTACTTAATCACTGTTACATCAGAAATATTTTGATTATTAAGTATGTCAAAGTTGAGAGAATGAAGGGTGAAATAATAATAATGGAATAATATAATTACTTTTAAATTTTGTTTCAGCATTTAATAATAGGATAAACTTCTTAATAGGTTACAAAAATCCTGAACTAGGAACAGTGTTTTAATTAAATAATGTAACACTAGTGGCACTTTTTACGGCAAACAGGATGTTATATTCATTGAATAACAATTTCAGTTCTAATAACCTATCCTTACTTAATTCTATATTATATCATTAATAACGTAAGATACTAAATGCCAATATTGTTTATTAGCAACTTGGAACTATAGTTCATAAATTAAATAGATAATTACTTGACCGTAACATTATCATTAACAAACATATAGCGCCATCTTTTGTCATAATGTAGTACTAAGTAAAGAATTGTTGATTTGCTAAGAAAAAAATGTTGCCTTGAAATATAATCTTTACCAAACAGTACTTGTCTCTTATTTTTATAATACTGAATAACTGAAGGAACCGTATCCTGAAATCCTTTTAATGAAAGCTTAAAGAGAAACTGTCATAGTGCAAATATTATTTTACAATGATGAAACTAACTTCGTGGTTTAGAACTGTTATGTTTGATTTCCATTGCTTGATGCAATCACAAGGCACAGGCAATACTTTTAAATTATTGCATGATCCTTGACATTGAAAATGTATTTCCCATTTTCATTATATTTCAACAGAACCTTTACTGAAGAATGATTCTTGTTACATGTTAAAATACTGCTGAAATGTTAGAAATAATTTGTAATTGTTCATTATCAAATTATAGGCAACATCAGTGTGCAAACTTGCATAGTCAGACAAAATGTTGACAATATTTTAGAAATGTGTAGTCAGCCATTAACTGTTTCTTTGCATGAAATATGATATCACACTATGTTCCACTTATTTTTCAGTTCTTAAATCCATGATTGAGAAATAATTTCTTTTAGAAACCAATTCATAGTTCCTGCAACACAGATTCTACAGAAATATTCCTTTACAAACAAGTTGTTGTTTAATTTTCTGGTGGGAATGATAATGCAAATCTGATTGCTTAAAAAACCAAATTTGACTAATAGAATCAACTACATCGACAAACATTGCGCGGTGTTTTTCCAGTAGGTAAACCCGATAAGTAAGACTTGTTCGTCTTGAATGTTTATAATCTGAATTCAATTGATATCTCTCGCAGGGGCACAATCTCTCCTAACGTAAAACGGTAGCGAGGAAAAAAAAAGTACGATTTGTAACATAACTCCACGGTAAACGTCGAATTCCGCAACAATAAGTCCGAATTCTCTAATTATAGCCGTATGAAATGTAAATCTGTGAAAATAACAGAGCAAATTTTCTACATGTTGACGTGGCGTGACATTGGAGAGGAGTATAAATCGCAATGCTACCTACTTAAACTTGTTTGGAAGCCAATTATCATAATTAGAAAACTGATTTGTTGGAATAGAACTACTAAATTTGCAGTTTCATTTCAATTACTGTAATAAAAGTATGGCGCCTGACATTGTTGGCTTATCTTTATTTTGGTCTAACAATATGGCGATTGGACTTACCCTATTATTCCTAAGGAAGTCTTCAATAGCTTTCAGCGCTGAATCCGTTAATTTCACAAACACTAGTTCCTTGTTTTCTTTATAAGTAGACTCCGATGATAACCCATACTGAACACCTGCTGGCAAGGCCGCCATTTCTTATTCACTATTCGCACTGTGGACCAGCTGACTCCTTTGCTAGTCGTCACGATTCATATCAATCACACATTTTCTTAACCGTAATCACAAATTCACAACCTATATAAAATTATAATTACAACAACAAAAGGGTTTTAGAAGTCCAAATTAACAATCTTTTTGTAACCCCATCGACTCGGCCTTTGTTGGCAGCGCTCTCAGTCTGCAAGGCCGCACTGACTGTCATGCGCAATGGCGCTTTTGACAGGAAACGCGAGCATTCACTGAGACACTAGCGCCAATAAGCAGTTGGTAACAAGTATTTTGAACTGAGACTAACTTCAGATCTGTCAAAATTTACAATATTTTTTAAATTTTCACTCAATAACAAATGAAAATCTGTGATTTCACAATGAAAAACTCATGAAAAGTGTTTACTTCGTCTTTTTAACTTCAATTAAGTGGCAATGCGTTAGTTTTAAAGATTATTTCATTGCACAAAATTTTGGAGGTTATGTTTCATCTAGTTTCGTAAGACACCTCACTTATTGTTTGTACGTGTTATTGCTTCTCGTATCTGTCGAGTTCAGTTTTAAAAACTATTTATGGTTGTAAACCGATTTATTGATAACACATTTGCAATTCCATCACAAACGGTGAGTACCTATCAATTTAGTACATAAACTTTCTTGTGTGGTGTTTAACCTAAGAATGTGGTATGTTAATCTACAAAATCTGTTCTAGATTTGGCAAAAGTTTAACCTAGATTTTTTATATTTTTTCAGAATTTGCTTATTTAGCCATGGCTACTTGGGAAGAAAAGAAACAACTAATAACTCGCAATTTGCAAGAGTACCTGGGTGATGAAAAGCTCACTGAAATCTTGAAGCAGAGAGATCTTAAAATCTATTGGGGTACAGCAACAACCGGACGGCCTCATGTGGCTTATTTCGTCCCTATGTCGAAGATAGCCGACTTTCTAATGGCTGGATGTGAGGTGACTATACTGTTTGCTGATTTACATGCTTATTTAGACAATATGAAAGCACCTTGGGAACTTTTAAACCTCCGTACTCAATATTATGAAGCTGCTATCAAAGCAATGCTTCAATCAATTGGTGTACCACTAGAGAAATTAAAGTTTGTAAAGGGTACCGAATATCAGCTTAGCAAAGAGTACACTCTTGATGTGTACCGTATGTCATCTGTCATAACAGAACATGATGCTAAAAAGGCAGGAGCGGAAGTGGTAAAACAAGTTGATCATCCATTACTTAGTGGGCTTTTATACCCAGGACTCCAAGCTTTAGATGAGGAATATTTGAAAGTTGATGCACAGTTTGGCGGAGTTGATCAAAGAAAAATATTTACAATGGCTGAAAAATATTTGCCACAACTAGGATATGCTAAGAGAGTGCATTTAATGAACCCTATGGTACCTGGTCTCACGGGTGGAAAAATGTCAGCATCCGAAGAAGACAGTAAAATTGATCTTTTAGACAACCCTGCTAATGTGAAAAAGAAGCTAAAAAAAGCTTTTTGTGAACCTGGCAATATTACTGATAATGGTGTTTTATCATTTACCAAGTATGTAGTGTTTCCTCTAATGAAAGGTGATGAAACCTTCAAAATAAGTAGAGCATCTGAGCATGGTGGTAATGTTGAATATACAAAATTTGAAGATCTTGAAAGTGCATATGCTAAACAGGAAATTCATCCAGGAGATTTGAAAGCTAGTGTTGAGTTAGCTATAAACAAGCTTTTAGGTCCTATTCAAGAAATATTTAAACAACCCAAGCTTCAAGAGCTGGCCAAAAAAGCTTACCCACCTCCAGCTAAAGTTAAAGGAAATGCACCTGCAGCTGATGAAATAACACCTGCAAAACTCGATATTAGAGTTGGACGTATAGTGGAAGTTTCTAGACATCCAGATGCTGATGCTCTCTATGTTGAAAAAATTGATTTGGGTGAGGAAGAACCAAGAACTGTGGTTTCTGGTTTAGTAAACTTTGTGTCTATAGAAGAGATGCAGAACCGAGATGTAGTGGTTCTCTGCAACTTGAAACCCGCTAAAATGCGTGGTGTCGAATCCAAAGGTATGGTTCTTTGTGCTTCTGTTGATGAACCTAAACAGGTTGAGCCACTCTTCGCCCCAGAGGGTAGCAAACCAGGCGATAGAGTGGTAATAGAAGGATATGAAACAGGGGAGCCTGATGATATTTTGAATCCCAAGAAAAAAGTTTGGGAAAAGTTGCAAGTTGACTTAAAAACTAATGAGAGCCTTCTGGCAGTTTGGCAGGATAATAAACTGATTAGCAAAGTAAATGGAAATCCTGTTACAACTAAATCTATGAAGAATGCACCTATAAAATAGATGCTTAATTTATTTAAATGATTGCTATTTGCTAAAACTGGCATTTTCTTAGCATTTGCTACACAGCCCTCAATATTATACTCTTCCAACAGAATTATAATTTATTCATTGAACATTTAAAATAAAATATTATATTTTTCTTAGCTTTGTATTGTTTAATTTGAATCACAATCATACATTTTTTAACAAACAAGTTGTTTTCTGGCTTTGTAGCCGTTTACATTGAGCGCCATCTTTTGGATATATTTTGGTGTCTGCAATAGTCATCAGATGGCGCTTTTGTGCTGAATAAGAATAAAAAGAAAAATGAAAAAATTTTATGTTCATATTTTCCATCATAGTGGTTCCTTTTTAATTATATCATTTTGAGAGCTTCTTTGTGCCTCCTGACTAATAGATTCTTTTTGCCACTGAAGTAAACACATTTCGTATTGACTTGGGCTATCTACAATTTCGTCCAAAAGTAATAAGATTTTTCTTCGAAAAACTCTCATTTGACATTCGGATAACGCATTAACTTCTGGCAACAAACTTATTAGAAACATTTTTCTTGAGTCGTCGACCACCTCATTGTTATGATTTGGTCTTTGTTGCAAATATTTAATGAAGTTGTCGCTAGTCCTAGATTTTTTCCTTGAAGGTTCCGGAATTTCGATTTCTTGATACTGAAGTTGTAAGGGAGAAGTGTCTTTATCATGATCGTGGTAACCATTTACTTCTTCATCTGTTTCTACATCTATTTGTTGCAAAACAGTCTCTTGTAGTTTTGAAGATCTGATGTATGGTAATACAAATTCCATTTCATCGTGCAAATAATACTTCCTCTTCCCTGTTCCATCTGGGTTTAGTCTCAAACTCCGCAACAGACCATAACGCAGATTTTTCCACTTTTCTTTACATTCGGCAACTGAAACAGAAAATAAAACCTCTTTGTTTAATCTCTACAGATATTATCACAAAAATCACATTTTTATTACCTACCTACTTAGCTATGTATAATAATCATAATCTTGCTTTCATATTCAGCGTACCTACCTACCGTAAAACCTGGCTACTTTGCCACTTTATGGTGACGAAAAAACTTTGAATATGTGTTTCTTAAAAAAACTCTATGAGGATATACAAAGCAACTAATGAGTTAAATAGTAAATTTTATATATAATTGAAATAGAATCTAATATCTATTGTTTTCTCATTCATTAATGATATTTTAGCCCAAAAAACTTATATGGCAAATTCAACCATCACATATGGTAAGATTGCCATACCAAAATTTTAGGTAAAATCAATCAAATTACTACAAAAAATCATACTCATCATTGCCAGATGCTTGGTCCCAGTTAAAATATACTAAAATGGTATAATATTTTGCACAGGCAATAGAAATTTCTACAATGTGGCAAATTCGCCCGCCTTGTTTGGATTTTTTCAAACAAAATTGAAATAACTGTCAGGGTTGTCGAAGGATTAGAAAGTAAAAGATTAAAATTTTCTTCTAAAATATTTATTAAAATAAAAACTTCAAAACAATTATAATTTTTTTATGAGATCAACAACGAAATAATTAAAATTAGCTTCTTAGAATCAATTAACACAACATAAGAGTGGTCTATAAGTGGTGGAACATCGCATTTTATTGAACATTATACTTCGAGAAGTCGATACAGTCAAATTTTAACGTACCTCTACGACCCTCACGAGGGATTCCTAAAATAATTTCAATGTCACTTTTTATTATAAAACTAATGTCATCGATATGAGGCCAATAAAATTCTCCCTTTCTTTTCCTCATAAATTTAATATACATACCAGAATCATCGTTAATATCTAAAACTTTTCCAACATAGTATTTGTTGGTTTTTAGACCACAAAATTTAACCAAAACGTAACTATTAACCCGGATGGGCGAAGTTTCACATTTTTCATCTATTTCTCGTTCAGTCTTTTCTTCAATATCTTCATATTCTGAGTCAGATGGTATGAAGCATTCATCTTCAGAAGTATCTCTAAGGGAATAATTATCGTCTTCGCTAGTATCGTCACTTTTCCTGTCGTCAAGATTCTTGTTTCTTGGATAACATGGTTTAGTTTCAAGTAACACCATTTGTTCATTTATGTTTAAATTACGAGTATCTGCAGACGTTGATGGTACTGGGTTTTCATAATCTATATACTCAAGTTCTTCTTCTTCAGGTTGGACGACGGACCGATTCTCTTTACTGTGCGATGTAAATATGTTGAAGTTTTTATCAACTTTCTTAAGGTGTAGCGTATCCATAGTTTTTAAATCAGTGTAAGCGTAATTAAATGGACTTAATTTTACTTCTGATAGAATAGTAACCTTTTGTCTGGTTTCAGAATAAGGCGCATCGGTCACTTGCTCTGCTTCAAGACTCTCTCTAGCTCCGGATATATTTTTACATTTTTTTTCACATACCTTAGATGATTTTTTTGTCATCAATAATTGAACTTCTTGGGATGAAACAGATTTACCTGGGGCAATATTTACTTTTTTGTTTCTTACCTTTTGTAATGGGTTCGCAGCCCGATTTGCTTTCAAATAGTCCAAAAGTGTGGCATCAACTGTATAGGTGTTTTGCTCTTCATAATCCGGTAGCTTTCGTAATATTTTCTGGGGATTAAAAGGTACTATGCCTGTTGCCTTAAATCCAGAGCAAATATTTGCTTTATTAGTTATTTCTATAACCTCTAATAAAGATTTTAACATCATCGGGAAATGTGCCTTATTAATTTGTGTTTCTGCTGGATTATCTATTTTATACTGGGTCAAAACCTGGCGCCATTTTTTCTTTAAAGGGCCGAAGAACGCCACATCCAAAGGTTGAGATATATGAGTTGAGTTTGGTGGTAAGAAAGTAAATCTTATGTTCCGTTCTTCACATTTACGCACTATGTCAACATTAAGATGGCTTGAAAGATTGTCGCCTATAATTAGTTTTGGTCCATCTAGTTTGTCTGCCCAGGGTATGATAACTGAATTAAACCAGTCTTGGAAAACTGTCGAGTCGAACCAACCAGACTTACTCCTATTATATCGGGCATTGGTAGGCCCATTTTCACACCACGTCGTCCATAAATGTTCAGCTTTGTAAACCGTGTAAGTAGGCAACAGGGTACCGTCTGCCGCCGCTGCAAACATTATCGAAATATTTCCTTTGGTAGTATTCATTACACGTTCCGGATACTTAACCTTACGTTTAAAAATACACTTTGTTGACCCTGGATTATCTGAGAGATTTGTCTCGTCATAATTTAAAATACTTTTAGGCGGAATATTCTGAAGAGAAGTTCTTAAATTTTCGAAATAATGTTCAAAATCATCAGCGTTAGTAGCAGCGCGAACCCTTTTGATGTTCTGCACGGCTCTAACCGTTAGCATCTCCCTATGGCGGGTCAAAAAATTTTTGATCCACCATTTTCCTGGAAGTTTTCCTTCAAACAAATGTTCCTTATTATTATTTTTCAAATAATTGTAAACGACGAAGCTTAGTTCGAATCTTGATAAAGGTGACCCAAAATCTGCTGCAGCGATGAGGACTTTCACTATTGCATGTTCTTCGGCAACGGTAAGTCGTTGCTGGGCTCCTGGTTTTTTAGTATGTTTACTTTTTACTTTGTTATCTATTGTTCTACGTGGGATATGAAATCGTTTTGATGCCTCTAATGATGAAATAATTTTTCGGCTTACCAGATCTACTGCGGTATTTAGCATTTCTGGTGAATAATTTTTGTAAACTCTGCTCCCCAATTTACGCCTCGATCGATCTGCCATTTTCTAAAAAAAAAATATTTTAATGAAAATTTTATTGCACATAAATTAGGATTGAACAACTTACGCATTCAAATTGAATAAAATTTGAAGTCAGTAAGTAACAAACAAAACTTAATTAAATAATTTTAGAATATTTTTGTGACAGCCCTAGCCTATAACAAAACATGGCAAAGTTGACATCACTAAAAGTTTGCATTGGGTTGGTAAATTTGCCAACAGTGATTTCTAAAGTTAAATTACATAAAAAGACGTAAATGATCATGATTTTAACTAAAGAATACTATTAAGAACGTGGTATTAAAATTTGACTTACCTACACAACGTTTATCCCACTTATTTTCTTTAAAGTTTCGGAGCACGAAATCACCGCACAGTTAGCACAGGAAAAAAATAACTGCTAAAAATGACAGTTCTTTGAAAGCTGGGTTGTCATATAAAATAAAATGTTGCCCGTTAAATATTCAAATTTGATTTAAGGGTGTTACACACGTTAAAAAAAGTACGGCCTCGTTGCAACAAATTATTTTGCCTTGTAAGTCGGTTTATGGCAAATTTAACAACCTTTGGCAAAGTTGCCAGGTTTTACGGTACCTAAAGTCAAGTCGACTATATCTCCATTTATTTATTATGCGCCAAATGCATGCGATGCCAAATGCAACTCTAGTAAGTACCTACTTACGTCTCCTCTTTTGTCAAATTAATAAAAACGTCTTACCTGACATTAGAGTTTGGCTAGCCACATCGTGCCACGCTTTGTCACTTATATCCTTTTTCAGGTACTCAGCTAAATTATAATTGTACAGACAAGGAAACTTTTCAATTGCTTTCACTAATTGCATGTTTTTGTCACACATGATTGTGAAAATGTTGCCGCCTTGTTAGTGCTCGTGCTCGAGTTGGACTGGCGATGGCGTCATGTCAGCTACGCGACATGGCGCTATTCGTGTTGCGTCGTTGTCGCGGTGACGCAACTGCCATATCGAGCTCCTATTGGTCACTGTCATTTACCTCATATTTGAATACATTCACTGAGTGCAGTGGCCAGTGTCGCGAGCGCCGACTGGTGTTTGTTGTTAGTAGATTATGGAAGCAATAGGAAAACAATGATAAATAAATACAAAACTATCGCTATGCCTTTAGCGTCACAGGTAGGTATTTTTAGTTGTCCAATGCCCATCTCGCAGCGTTCGTTTATAGTCCATTGATATTATATTTATATTAGGTATTGTATCCGATGTAGTGTACCTACCTACGGGTACCTTATTTTTGAAGCAACCTAACTTCAGTAGGTAGGTACTTACTTGCTTTTGGAAGGTTCAGAGAGGGGGAAGCACTATTTTCAGCAGTAGCGCTTTAAAAATTCGGATAACATGCATAATAATCTGGGGCTAAAAGTCACTATTGACCTAACTTAGTTATAGGGAACTAGGTAGGTACACCAGCGTCTACAGCCATAAGTAGTGTATGATTTGAGCAGTACCTTTAAACTAGCCATAGCTAGTATACTTACCTACCCCCTAATTGCGTAACTGTTAACACACTATCAATCTCTACCTGAAAATAATTTTGAAGGATATTGCTAATCCATTGCTCCTTATAAGTTCGAAAAATGTGTCTGCTCAACAACGTAAATAACGCAATGAATGTTGTAGAACTGTTAAAATGAAACCCATTGCTACTGATAGTGTGTTTGTAATGTAATGCACATCTGCCCAACCCATCGGGGAATACAGGCGTGATATTATTATTTATTTATTTTTATTCATAAAATTTCAACATTTTTTATAGCATTTTTACAATTTGACAATTTTATATTTGACATTTTATTTATTTTTATTCAATTCTGACATTTTTATAATTTTATTATTATTATTTTAAATTTAATGAACCTATTAATTTTTAAATGTTCACAATGTTGTTTTTTACCTGTCTTGACTTTTAATGTTTTTAATTGTAATTTTAATGATGAATGTTAAACTATGGACTAGAATTTTATAATGTCTGAAATAAATGAATTATTATTATTATATTATGTTAATCAAGTAGGCTTTATAACTTGTCGCGTTTGAGTTTAGATACTACAATAACAGGCTTTATTGTTTAGAGACAGGCAACGCCATCTGTTGAGTTCGGTTGGATTTACAATCACCTAACGTATCGTACTTCGAACGCTTCACAATCTTGACTAGGTAAACTTCAAAGAACTTGAATTAGGTTTTTGTTCATTCAGAAAGTAGATTCGTAAATACTAAACCTGGGGTTCAACCCAATGTAGAGGTGAGAATTCCATTCCCTTTCTTACGAAGGTAAGGTAGGACGCCCTCAGGCTAGGTGGAGCAACGTTCTTCGCAGGGTGGCTGGTAACAGCTGGATCACAGAATAACTGATAGTAGGTACTAACGTAGCTGGATGAGAGTTGCCGAGAATCGAGGTAAACGGCTTGCAATTGGAGAGGCCTATGTCCAGCAGTGGATTGCTGTAGGCTGATGATGGTGACCGAATTACTGTCTATAGTATTCTGATCAATGGTAATTGGACACAGAAGGTATGTTATTGAATTAGCAATAACTGAAGCCAAACACAGCCTGAGTAAGTCAACGTATAGGTATCGCGGATATTTTTGGGAAAGCGAAGTTTACCGAAAAATACCTATTTAGTAAGGGCTGATTTTTCCATCGCCAGAAAACTTTTATTCGAGGAATAACAGTTTGACAGTTTTTGTATGAAACAACTGTCAAAATTGACGTTTGACAGTTTTTGTATGAAACAACTGTCAAAATTTCAAAATTTTTCCTCGAATAAAGTTATCAGATGATTGAAAAATCAGCCCTAAGTAGGTTAAAACGTCATGATTATAGGTAAAAGGTAAAACCCACCACCTATCTATTCATTAGTTAAGGCGAAAGCGGCAGGGTAGCCCGCGATATTATTTTTTTTTTTACGTTTTTTGCTGGTCAGTATTAAGTTGTAAGTACGTTGATTAAAATATGATTCGCGACCGTAACAAAATAATATGTATTTACAGAATTATAAAAACAACACTACAAAGTGAAAAATAACTTTAATTTCGGAAGTCGGTGTCTTGGATCTGTATTTTAGTTTTTGCCACCGACTTCCGAAATTAAATTTATTTTTCACTTTGTAGTGTTTTTTTTGGAAGTCGGTTTTTTTTTGTTAAAAAGTTTTTATTTCTCGCTTTTAGTGGGTGTTTATAATGTATCTAAGTTACAATAGCCTAATGTTAACTTGCCCGTCGCCTTAACAAAATATTGCTTTTACCGATGCAGGGACGTTTATTGTTGACTGTTGAGGAGTTCTTCTAGTATTCCACCATCAGCTCCGTTTCACCATTCGCATTGTGACGAGCATAAATTGCTTAGCAACCATATTAAAGTACCTAATCGAATCGCAACCCGTAAAATACTTATTATTGAGTAGTTCCGGTGGCCATCTGTGTTCTTCTTCATCAGTTCCACTTCACCAAATGGTGGTTTTCGAAAGCAAATGCACGAGTTACTATAAAAAATACCCAAACCGCTAGATAGGTGTGCCCATAAAATTTGAGGGTTGCCCTCGATTTCTCCAGGATCCAATCATCAGATCCTGTCTTGGTGACTATGCGACCACTTCAGAAGTATCTCCTTTCGAACAAAAAAATTATTTTGAATTTCGGTCCACAATTGGCAGAGTAATCGTGTAACAAACACACAAAAAAAACATACCGTCGAATTGAGAACCTCCTCCTTTTTTGAAGTCGGTTAAAAATAGAGGTCTAAATGTTATAGCTTGTTGGCGAAGGTACACAACACAGCTACACATCAAGCTATACTTTCCAGTTTTAGCTGACCTCGCATAATATAGGTTTTTCGTACAATCAGGAGTCAGCTAATACTGGTTACGTATATCTTGATATGTAGCCGTGCGTACAAACCTGTAGCATCTAAGTATCCAGATCTGTATTTGAATGTAGATAGGTAAAAGGTGAAAAGTAGAACTGAAACATTCAGCATTCACTTAAGTCAGAATAGCTGGAAACGGTACTAGATTAGTATGGTTGGATATTAGAGACAATCGTCTGACCATCTCGTCGTACCCACACTAGGTACCTACCTATAACTTCGAAGGTAAGTAGGTACTGTCTGGTTTAAGAGGACAGAAATACTTGTTGATTCTGTTAGGGTTCCGTTTGGATTTTGCCGGAATTTCAACAAATAATCGTCACATTTCCAGAAATAACAATAGCCCGGAATATTCTGGACATTAATTTAATAAAGCTCTGAATTCATTGTGCTACAGTTGGCCCGAACTGCCGCATTTCATACATAACTTATGAGGCGGGCCAGGTAACTGGATAATAATAAAAGTGGGCCGTGAATGCATCGCAGCTGAATACAATAAATGCATAGCGATAAAATTAGATATTCAATAACGGGAAGGGGTCGGAGGTCCGCCATTTTGGAGCTTCGGTCAGACGGGGCTACGGGTGAAGGGGGATCGCGCATGCGCAAAGCTTGCACCCGCACCCTGTTGGGCCGGGACTTCTGCAAGTGCGATGTCAAAAAACACGTTATTCTCTCCCCTAATTCTACTAACCTTACTACGTCTTAATAAGAGAAATTAATGATAGACGCCCTGATTCCAGTGATTTGATCATTGACACTTAATCTCTGACCGGGAACCGAGGATTTGTGAAGGACTCTTGAAATATTTATCAGCCCGAACAATGACAGGAAACGGCTGATTGGACAGTGATTCATTTGTGTTAATATTTATGTGAAAACCTCGGACATCTTTCGGTAATAACCTGTGAACGATTTTATGATCCCCGAGGATTTCATGTTTCGGGAAACGTTGTGATTGTGCGTTCAGTGTCAAGTGACTTTCGCGTGGAAATTGCGACTATTAGTGAGCATAATAATGGGATGACATTAAAGACAGATGGAAAAGGTTTGGCGTCGGGTTGGTCTCCATTCCTCCCGGAAGAAGAGGGATGGAAGCGGGACTAGCACAAGCAAGGAAGTAACGCCATCTGCCGCCCCACCACCGCCACAGGAGGCTGAGTACCAGAACATACACACACTGAGAACAGCTGACTTGATAAGACAAAGGCAGGGCGAGGGCGACAAATCGACTCTACGCTCATCGTACATTATCAGAAACGGGGATAATTTTATTTTGGTTGAGAGGAGACGTCGCAGGCGTCGTCGAAGTGGAACGAGGGCTTCTTCCGGGAGCAGACATCACACTCCGCCCGTCGAGGAGAACACTCGAACGGAGCAGAAGAGGCGTCCACCGGCCAGATTGAAGATATTCGGGATACAATGGCCGTTGCATTCCAGCGATTCTAGGTAACTGTTAATTATTAACATCAGAAATATGTTGGCCACTTTATCAACCAGGTTCATTATACTGCAATACGGTAGATTGCACGACATGATTACAGTCCGTCTTATGTAAACTTGCAGTTAGCTACGGACGCAACAATGCAACAAGCGTTCGAGGTAAATAATTTGTTGTTTACGCATAAAAAAATTAACGGCGGGTAATGATGAATGATTAAATATAAATTAAATTCTCCAATGATGCGCAACTTGTTTCTTACGTGTGTTGAGATTAGGTTACATGCAAGCTGCGGAATAGGTAATTTTACTAAAAGAATAATATTGTATGTGTACAAGATTTTGAGCCTTAAAGACTGTACTAAGACAAACCTATTGTTATAGGGATAGAACATGAGTCATACCATCGGTAATTGTATACTAGGAGATTCGTGTGACTAAGCGATTTCGTCTAAAGGATGGGCAGAATCTTCCTTCTGATAACAACAAACTGAGATCATAAATCCGTTTGATCATGGCAGGTCTCTTTTGACCGTTAATTTCAACTGTCATTTCATCATTTGAGCCCCATAGGCCCATATTAAACAGGGGATGCTTCTATGAGCATACCTGTTTTTAAGATAAAATGATGACTTCCTTATACAGACCGGTTCGTTTACCTATCTACGTAGAAGCAAACACACTCCTACTAGAACATTCCCTCTTACATTGACACAAAACCATAATTAAGTGATTCTCGACCTAAAGTAAATAGAAATGATAATGTTGTCATAAAACAGATAGGGGGCACGTGAACCACACGTGCCGGTTTTAGTACGCTATTGATCAAAAGGGCTGGACTGAGCCCTCATCGAAGGTATAAATAAGTTATCCCTTAGGGAAAAAGCTGTAGTACACATAAAAGTGGGTCAGTAATGTCAGAAGACTTAGTCTCTCTCTCTGAAGAGCAATGTCCTCCTTTCGTACAGATAAGGATCGAGCATTGATCAGCACTCTTGTAGGTTTTCTTTCTTTTTTTTTTTTTAGGTTTTAGGTCTTTATTATTGCTTGCCCGGTCCTCATTCAGTCTTTTGCTCACTGCTGATCGTCGGGATGTGCCTGACTACGTTTTTTGAAGATAATAACTTAATATTATCGTGTTTTGGGTTCAGCCAAGAATCTTGTCATCATGATGCTCCAGGACTATAGGATTCTATCCGACGTAATAAAACAAACCTTCTCTTGTAGCCATCTTTATTGTGTCTTTTTTATTACTAGGGGTGTACCACTACAATAGTGTTTGACTATTAAGTAAACTTACAAAAAATCTATAGACACTACAAATATCACGTTTTCTGTAATTCCCAAAAGGTAGGCAGAGGTGTACTTACCTGTTTTTGAAGACCTCACTTTACCTATTTACTTGTTGTAGTGCATTGGAGATCTTGTTGTTTAGATATTGCTTTCCCTAACTAACATCATTATCAGTCCATGTTCTAGGTACTGCGTCGTCTGACGTCTTTATAGATCGCTGTGACGGACGTCAGACGAGGTAATATTTATGGTTTCAATCCCAGTATTGTATACTTGGCAAAAGTACTAGTCATGAAAGTCTAATGTTTTAATCCTCTCATCTTTCTCATAAAATTTCTATTTTTGCTTCAATTCAATTTTTTGTCTGGTAACGATCAACACAGCAAAATAATTACTGTGTTGATTTCTATCAGTGATATTCATGTGTTGTGATGAGAAGGCAAAAAATTATGACTTCATTCACATTCATATAACTAACGGCTTTATGATATCGATCAGGCAAGCCGGTTTTAACAGACGACTTACTTTTTTATATTGGTTCTATGTTAGGGGATTTGGTTTCCGCACTTAGTCCTACAGTGGACCATTGTGCGTGAAAATATTTTATATTGGTAATGGATTGGCAAAGGCCTTTCGGCCACCTTTGCCAATCTTATAGACATTAAAGTTTATAATTATCATCTTGATCTATGCCTTGCTTGTATCCTAATGAAATGAAATGAAATGATGAAATGATTTTATTTTTTTTGTAAGTAGGTTTCCTATGACTCCTATGTTGTTGAGTCTACTACGTCAAAATGAGGTAGACTTCATCAGAACGGATAGAAAGCATGTCTCGGTGATCAACAGGTTCAATACAGGCAGTGACCACAGACTTGTCCGGTCCGAGGCTCTCTGAATATCAACTTCAAGCTTGAGTGAACTCGTTTGATGAAGTTTAGGCTCCGTCCAAATATGCTCCAAGCTGTGCTAAGAAAATAAGAAGTTTACGATATACCTACAACCCGCACTGAGCCCGCGTGGTGGATTACGGCCCACTCCCTCCCACAAAAAAAGGAGGCCTGTGTCCCAGCTGTGGGAACATTATAGGCTGATTATGTTATTAATGTTCCCACATGACACAGGCCTCCGGTCTATGAGAGGGAGTGGGCCATAATCCACCACCCGGGCCCAGTACGGGTTAGCCATTTGAAAATAATTGTAGTACTAAATTACTTTTACTTCCTTAAAGTTAGCGACGAGTTTTGCATTGTCAATAGCATCCCTAAGTTTCGTTAGTGTAGGTTTTTTTTTGCGGTACTGGAACCATTTTCCATTTTCATTCGCAGACACACGTCGATAACTCGCCGGTTCTGCCGCGGAAGACGTTCCCGTGAGGACAACGAGCTCTACCGCTCCAATAGCTTCAAGTTCGAGAGGTTCACCAGGGAACCACCGGCTGATGAGTTTGCTTCAGGCTCACAGGTAAGTCCACAAAAATGTTAATACTGAAATGTATTTATAAAAATATTTGTTTTCTTAGGTACCTACCTATAGTAGGCGCGCACGAGTCACCAACCACAACCACCGGTGCGGTGGCTGTCGCAGTACTGTAGCGGGTGGCAGCCACCAGCCACGCGTGTGCGACGAATCCATACAAAACGTATGAAAACTGGCCAAGTGCGAGTCGGACTCGCACACGAAGGGTTCCGTACCACAAGGCAAAAACACCGAAAAAAGACACGTTTGTTGTATAGGAGCCCCCCTTAAATATTTATTTCATTTTGTTTTTAGTATTCGTTGTTAAAGCTGTAACAGAAATACATAATTTGTGAAAATTTAAATTTTCTAGCTATCGCGGTTCTTGAGATATAGAGACGTAGAGCCTAGTGACAGACAGACGGACGGACGGACAGACAGCGAAGTCTTAGTAATAGGGTCCCATTTTTACCCTTTGGGTACGGAGCCCTAAAAAGCATGCTGCTTGTTGCTTGGCAACCGGTGGCCATGGTCGGTGGTTCGTTTGCGCCTAGCTAAGGCTAGGCAACATGTAGGTAAGCATGTTAATCATGTTTACAGTCTTACTTACACGATGTATTTCGGGTTATGCCGACTACTTTCGAACTCGAAAGAAGCTTTTCTCTATCCCCGACAAAGTCGTTACATCGTATAGTTACATCGTATAATACGTGTAACGACTATGTCGGGGATAGAGAAAAGCAAACAAACAACAAATATAATATTTGTTTAGATACGCAGTTTCTTATGATAATGTAATTAGGGAAGTAGAAGCAGCATAGGAGGAGTCAGTTCAAGAGAAAGAAATATAAATTATGAATGAAAACTGATCATTTCTGTTCTCGGATCAACAATGTAGGTACTTTTAACGTCATCTAACGTCAGTGCTGAAAGTTTTTGCTTTTTGTATTTGTAAGAGTAAGTATTTGCCATTCCGTCGTTCATAAAATATCAAGACTTCCATTGAATTATGTTCGGCACATCGCACTTTGTATATGCTAATACAGGTTTAAATCTAGACATTAAAATAGTTATAGGGGTTTTATAAACAAAAAGTTATCTGTAGGTAATAGGTACCTCGTACCGGTATACTGTGGTTGGAAAGTGTAATGAACTTTGAAGTGACTAATAAGTGGGTATCTACGCTGAAAAACCTGTTAGTGTCGAATGTATCTATACTTTTTAATATAACTGTCGTCGTTCCTCACCTGTGTGTAAACTATCCATTGTTATAAAATGCAAATGCGCATTTATTTAAAACGAAAGACACGCCAAATCGAAGAAGGTAGTTCCACGTAGTTCCTTAACTTCACAGGAGCGGTGTCAAAATTAATTTTGGTACCAAACGCTTTCCTATAGTTGTAAAATCGAGTTCCTTAGAAAAGCCGTCTGGAGTGCCAATGTCAAAGCAAGTCAAGGCTCGCGTGATACCGCCGCCGTTCTCACCATGAAAGCGTACCCACTTATCTAGATGAGCCATCTATTCCACAAAGGGCTCACTTTACAAAGTCTGCGAAAAAGGATTTCCGTAAAAGAACTCAACTCTATTGAACTTCAACACCATCAATACAATGTGTTTCGCAGAAGTTGTGTTAGCGACCGTACCTATTGGGTTTTATCTCAGTTGAAAATCGTAAAAAACTTTGAAATATTTTCCTTATACAAATGGATGGAAAATGTATAATGTACTTTACAGATTTACCAGAAAATTGCTGTTCCATATTTAATTTTCCATTAGCATAATTTACAAGGTTGTGCGACTTGCGGGTAAGTAAACTAGTCGTCATATTTTCTTTTATTTGTATAAAGTACATACCTACTAAAGGAAATCGTTTGGCTTGGTATGGGCATGTGATGAGAAGGGACGAAACGCATGACTAAAAGAGTGATGAATATGTTGGTGGATGGAGAGGGAGAGGAAGGCCGAAGAAAAGATAGATGGATTGTGTGAGTAATGTTATGAAAGAGAAGGGAGTGAATGATAGCGTGACGGTTGACAGGGGAGAATGGAAGAAGAAAACGTGTTGTGCCGACCCCAAGTAACATGGGATAGGGCAGGAAGATGACGATGATGATGTATAAAGTACCTATTATACTACTTACTTCATAAATAATACCAAGCAACATAATAATAATACCTAGGTAGATGACTACGCATACAAATAAATGCATTTTTAAAATGAATAAACAGACTAATTGAATAGCGATAAGCTATTGACACCTTTTGTAATTGTACAGACGGTAATTAAAAACGGCAATGATGAAACTTCAATGATGATTCATTTTGTTATGAAAACAAACAACACATCGCTAAAATACCGGCCGGTTTTTGATACACTTAGCGCCATCTAGTGGTGCAGTAGTAAACCTGAAAAACCCTGAGTAAGGAGACAAGTTTCATGTATGGCGCAAGCTGCTTCAAGCCGCAATGAGTAGATGGCGCTGTGCGAGAGATTTGTAGAAGTTTCTGATTACAGACATAGAGGGCGCTTTACCAGCACAGCATGATAGTGTTGTTTCTGGGGAGTTAACTTAATCCATTATGATTTATTCAATAGAAATTCTAAAAAACTCATAAGCCTACTATTTATAAGTAGCTAACACCTAATTTGAGTAGTTAGCTGCTAAATTGATATAAAACAAGCTTTTTACCAGGTGAGGTGTGCCATTTTAACCTTTTATACAATATAGAAGCACTTCTTCCTTAGTATATTAATTTTGAGTGTCATTTCATACAACACAGGAAAAGTTGTTACCTATAAATAGGATCGGCAGAATATTGTTGGTGGAATCGTCGTTGGTATCCCACAGGGACTTGTACCGAGACCTGTGCCTTTGGTCTAATCAATCTATTTGTTTCATTCATGTTTTAGATTCCCCGGAAGAGCATCTGTGAACACTGCAATAGTAGCTCAATCTAATTCATGACGAGCTAATAACCAAGAGCTCCTGTCATTAAGATTCAAGAAACTGATTAAAACTGTATTTTGATTGATATAAGATTATTCAAAAGTGTTAGAAAGGTGAAATTAAGTACATTTGATTGATTGGTTTAACTACATAGTAAAAGTGTTATATTGAACCAAAACGTATTTGAACGTTAGTGTAACAAGGCACTCAGGAAACCCAAATCCTGTTGCGTAACTTCGTTTTCGCGTCAAAACAAGTTGCGTGAATATTCGTGTACAAGGGGTGCGTTGTAGTTTGTGTGGTATTGCAACATAAATTGTGTGCACACGTTGTGTAGGGGAGGGACATTAATATCATCTGTCCTATCAATTACACCGGCGCGGTCACCGACGCGCCGACAGCCTATCGAAGGAAAATACGTGAAAAATTTGACACACGACCCTAATTTATCCTTAGAATATGCTTGTAGGGCTGTCTCTTTGGCTTGTTTTGGTATATCGCGTAAAATGAAATACTCTTGTAAAAAGTTTGTTTATTTTATGAAAAACGTAGACGAAGTATTTATTTTGATGTCGACAAAGTTACTGTTGTCCAGGGACATATCAAGGCAAGGTTATGTTTCTCTGAGGTGTCATACTCTTCAACTTCCGTATGACAATCTCAGCTTTTGTTGGTATAATCCATCTCTTTGTTTTTCGAGTATTGGAGATGGCCAGCTAGCCTAGAACACAACATTAAACATGATGTATTCTTAAATAAGTAGTCTTATTTTATGTAGGTGCAGTCACGTTAAACGAAGCGATATATTCAATCACATAATAACTCTATAACTTCCCATTTTCTCTCAAAAACCCTCCAATTTTAAACAAAGTAGATTGCCACTCATATTATTATGTTCAGCAGCAACCCTATTCGTGATATAAATCACGTTATCCCCGCCGTGATCGCGATTGCCTCATCAACATACTAATGCGGACGCCAGATGTGCTCCCCAGACTTATAAAAGTCTGCTAGACTTTGAAAATGTTGGAAAATAGATTTCCTTATGTTACGTCCCGTTTGTGGTTTACGCTTGTCGTTGACTCTATACGGTTTCAATAGAAAAGTTGGTAGTGTTATGAAAATGTAAAATTTTTCAGCTTTTTAGAAAAGATTTTCTCCAGGTAGGTTCGGCTCTCATAGTTTAGTTTTTTTAGGTGTGTTTCTAATTCTTAAAAGTGATTAAAAACTGTAAGAACTTGTAATTTTAAAGAATACGTTAAGTAATGAAGAACCGTATCATGTTCTTTTTGTAATATCGGTTTATCATTCATCACTATATAGATATATATCTCTATCTATCTATCTATATAAATAAAAAGAAAAGTCCTGACTGACTGATTGACTGACTCATCAACGCCCAGCCCAAACCCTTGGACCTAGAAAGCTGAAATTTTGCACAGAGGTTCCCTTTATAATGTAGACAAGGAATAAGGAAGGATTTTTCGAAATTCAACCCCTAAGGGGGAAAGGGGGAAATTTCACGCGGACGAAGTCGCGGGCAGAAGCTATTTTATCATATTTATCATCGGACTATTCTACAGTAAGTCCAGACAAGAGAGGCGATATAATTTTTACTATATTTTAGAGAAAGCCGTTAGATAACCTTTGTCATCCCCTCTTTCTTTATACCTAGTGAATTACGTGGTAAAGAGCTGTGTCGCTTGAGTGCATTTTATAGCACCTAGCTAGCTTAATACGTTTTTCAATGAGCCGTTTATTCATTCAGTTACTTACCTCCGCATCGTAGATTATGATTTAATTTTAAGTCTGTACTTTCTTTTCAATGATTTGTTATTTTAAATAGTGTAGGAAATTAAATTCTTCATTACTTTTATTGATACAATTGAATTCTTTTATGTATTTTGTATTTACAACTAGTGATAGTATTATAACTTCTTTAACAATATCCAGTAACGCCTTATAGCTATTCGTAAGCGGAAAAGTATAGGTACCCACTAATTAAAACAGCTAGCCTATTTACATATGTACGTTAGTACCGTACATAGAAAGGAAAAGTCTACAAAAACTGTAGCAACACTACTCAGTGAGAGCTTAAAGCTCGCTCTCCACTTTCGTTATGAGAAAACTTGGAACATTCTGTACCGCGACTCGTTTTAGCTTATACAGGTAGATTCACTTGTATAGTTAGTTTCAGGTGGAAGTTTCGTTATTTAGATTTTGAGATTATGTGTGTGAATCCTTTAGTGTAGGTATTGAAGAAACTTGTGAATTGAATTAATTACTATACTGTTTTTTAACTGTGTTTAGAACGCGGTTTATTTTATAATCTAACAATCAACTCCGGTCATTGCTCTGTACTTAGTTTAGGTACATATATTTCTTCTATATTTTTCTTTTGTACCGACTAAATCGCTTATTCATTCATGTTCAAAATTTTGTTGTTGTAATTATGTTTGATTTTATCTTTCTAAAACTCGATGTATTTTGTAAAATTGAGAAGGACATAACGTAGCAAAATTCTGCCTTCACCATTCCCTTAAATTAAATAATCTATCTCTTCAATTTGAGATTTTATATAAATGAGGAATTTAAATTAAATACAGAATTTATTAAACACCCGAGAGTCATTCGTCAGTCCACCACCGTCAAAAATCCTGTTTAAGCACCTCTTTAAAATCCGTTAATCATCCGACTGGGTAGTTTTTAACTCGATTACAAATGCGTATTAAAACCGCTCGACTATTCCCTTCGGCTACTGTAATCAACTTCAGTTTCGGATACGGGTTGTAATTGAAAATGTCGAGTCGTGCGATGTTCATTTTCCACTAATTAATCGCTGTGATGACATTGCATCCATCCCCTGTCCCTAGGTACGCATTGTTGCCTATATGCATCTCACGCTTAGATGGATCGGCAATTTTAGGCGGTGTTCGTCGGCGTGATATTAGGTATCTATATCTTAGGTATAGGAATTCTATGTGCATGTGTTCTTACTATATAAGGATTCCCTTTTGTTGTCAGAGACTATTGGTACTACGAGCAGTCTACGTAATCTTCTTCTTCGTCTGTATTTAAATCTTGTTTTCCCAAAACTTTGCCACTTCCACGGCGTTGACGGTGGCAGCGCAGAGGTCACTTTGACTACATGTTTTGGAACACAGAGCGCAGGATAGGATATTGAGCAGGGTTTGTGACATAGCTCCTCAATCACACCCTTCTGCCGTTCTGTCAAGGTAGCCCCATAATCTATGTAATGAGGATAATAATTAACTAGCATGTTTCATTTATTAAATCTCCTTTAATCAGCTCCTTTAAAATTATTTTATCGGTACAAGCTTCTGCAATTTTTGTACTTCTGGAATCTTAGGTTGGATATAACTGTCATTGACCTTTACTGTAAGCTACATGCATATTTCGTATTAGGTATTGGATTTGTAACCGATAAATAGCAATCACATAGCAATATTCTCGTCCCGTCACATGGGACCAAACATCGTCCTTAGAAAACTTCGGGTACGGAGCTTACCTTTTTCTAACCCTCCGGGGCTCTCAAGCGAATCAGCTTCTGTAGGTATATCTTTAGTTTTAATGTACTTGTATCTGCGATGTTTTAGATATATTATGTCATGTCGGTGTAAAGCCGCAAATACATATAACTTGCACAAAAATTTACAAGTAGCTTGCCATTGTACCATAACAACTTGTGATTGGTGAATGTTACAACGGCATACAAGCTTTTGTGCAAGCTTTAGGCATGTTTGTTACATGCTTAATAAATATAATATGATCATGTAACAGACCACTTAACTGTGCAAATAAACGAGGTTTCACACGATCCAGGCGTTTGAGGTTCAAGTTCGTACAAGCTATAAGTTATTCTGATTTACATTGTCTGTGTCGGTGTTGACTACAGTGATATTATCTTGCTTCGAGTTTTTGCGGCCCGACCAGTTTTTTGGGCACCGATGTATACTTAACATTATTAGGTTTAGGTTTCGTGTAAGTCATGATGCTTACAAGAAGCTTTATGTATCAGGGAAAACAACACACTGTCAGCTCCTGTGGTCAGCTCAGAGTTATTGTACCTACCTGTGGTTACTATGTATCTAAAGGTGATTATGTCTTCAGCTAAACCTACATACACATTGTCTTCTATTATTTGACCATTGCTGTGATCCATCTAAATCGTCAGTCAGAGCCAGATGCCAGTAGATAACATATTATAACTTTTTTCCTGATCTATCTTTAAAGACAGTCTTATAGGTACGTCGTTTTGGTTAGTTATAAACAACTAAATAGGCATTTACTGAAAATTATTAGTCTCCTTTAAAACCCCGACAGTAATGTAGTAGAATATTACGTGCGATATGGTGAGGTACTAAAAATATGATTTGTACACGTCTGCGATTCATAGAACAATATAAAAAGTGGTGTGACCGTCCAATCAGATATTTTTAACAATGGTCAATCAGGGCAAATCAACTAATATCAAATAATAAATTAATTTTTGTGATATATATTTTTTGTCGTAGTTATGACAACGTCGCATAATATTTGTCACGATCCGCGTTATCTCATTATGGTAATGAAGTTTGACAGAGTTTGTTCAGACGAAGCGATACCTACGTATGACTCGAGCGTCCATATTGTTGAACGCGTTTAGCGACTGACTAATGCGATACCTATACATAGTTATATGTACGAGTATCTTGTATGTCAATCAATCTGTCTAGCCTTTTCCCAACTGTGTTAGGGTCGGCTTCCAGGACTTATAACCGGATGCAGTTAAATACAAGTATTTTACATGGAGCGACTGCCTATCTCACCTTCACAACCCAGTCACTCGGTAATACGATACCCCTTGGTAATACTGGTTGTCAGACTTTCGGGCTTCTAACTACCCGTTACGACTGTCAAGGATCCACAAATGGCAGACCTGACCAACGGCTTAACGTGCTTTCCGAGGCCCGGCGCGGCGGGATCTTGGTATGTAAAGATGGTCACCCATCCACGGACCAACCGTGGCAAGCGTAGCTTAACCTTATCGATCGACCCGTGCGGCTGTTATTACTTTGCATTATGGATTACCCTCTCTAATATATAATTTCCCACTGATTCCATAAAGAACCCTATGTAAATGGTTAATATGGCTGCTTATTGCGTAATTTAGACGCTTATTGTGGACAAGCTCATGTGTGGTCAAGGTTAAAAAATAGACGTGGGTTATTCGAATCGAACTACTTGGACAACCGTGTACGTTTTACGCGCGTTTTTTTTTTTTTTGTTCGTGCTTCGTATTGATTATAACTAAGATACATACTTACAGAGATAAGCAGAAACTACAGAACCGACTACGACTAAGATATTTGAAGGTAATTTGGGTACGGTGACGAGACATGTGACGGTTTTTTAATTGGAGAAGTTAACAGCTGTTATTATTTCTCACAAACATTGATTATTAAAGAGATAAAAAAATTCCGTGAAATTTAACTGTATCAACAAACCAAAAGTAGATCATTGCCTCATACAAAATTGCTTACAAAACAAAACAACTTTAATACAATTCAATATAACCAATCCAAGAAGTAACAAAGCCCATAGGATTTTCGTAGCATCAGCACAATCGACTCGTATTGTTTAAACAACGCGTGTAAATTGATTCCAGCGATATTGGTAAAGTTTGTTACAGTAAATCCCGGGAAGGCCGAAATCTGGCTGAAGGGGAAAAGTCACGACATGGGTGACGTGTCTCGGGTATTTGTCAATGTTGTTCGACTGTTTGTCACTCGTAATGGGAGGAGATGTTTTGAAAACCTTTGACTAGGTTAAAATTATACAGGGTTATTGGTAAAACATTCACAACCTCTCAGGACTATATTACTTATCATAAACAACAACTTTTGTTCTATGACTTTTATTAATTCATCAGATTTTTGTACAAAAATATAATTATGTATTTCAATTCAACGAATTGAAATATTCGATTTTCTGTTACGAATTCTACGCGAAGCAAAATAAAGCGCTAGTTAGGTAAACAAACTGTCGTGTCTAGTACAAATCTAGTACAAAAAAAACTGCTGTTCCCTACATTTATGTTCGTACAACTCGTCAAAATGTAAGGAAGAGCTGAGTTTTTTTTTTGCGATTTCAGGTTTGGTCCCATAGAAAAACTTGTTCATAATGATGAGTACAATGACCTCTTAAGAGGTTGTGAATGTTTTACCAATAACCTTGAATATAAGAAAAAGATCCAATATTCGAAGAAGTAACTGTCCCGAAATCAATAAGTAACATGACAAACCATCAATCATTCAATTGTATTTGATTCCCGCACAAACGACACCGATATTATATGATCATGCTCAAGCTCAAGAGATTATTGACGGCTGCTTTATAATAGCATCATTTATTCAAAGTATCATATCATCTAACCCTTTACAGAATTTGCAGTCATCCTTTTATTGTAACGCAACAAAGCTTTGAGCCATCCATCTCATCATCATTTATATTTCTTTTGCTGCAGATCCTCTAGCTAACGAAGGGTTATTTGAAATTGCGATACACACATGCCTTAGAATTGAAAATAAAGAAGTGTAGCCCTTTGTAGATCTTTTCAGCGGATATATACCTAGATTTGAAGGAACAGTTTATTCCAGTCATAGCTCATTGCCATTAGACCAGTGCCGAATTAAGAATACTTGATGCCCTAACTAAGCAATCTACGCCTGTAGGCCCCCTTATACACTAGTCACCTTGTATTTTTCCAAAACATCGACGAGCGATTTGTAAAGATTGGTGCACATCACTAGAGTGACTTTTGGATCTTGTATTATCTTGTTGATAAACAGCCTTGCCATTCATGTGCTAGATGCAATAGCAAATACTGTTTCGGCGCTGTTTCTGCCTTATGGTGCTCCCCGAGACGTGATGCCCTAAGCAATTGCTTAATTTGCTTATGGGCTAATCCGGCACTGCCATTGTTAGGTATTTACTTAAAACCATAAAACAGTCAATCGTGAAAAACTGCCAGCTATCAATTTTTTTTGCTAGAGTACGAAAAACAAAATGATTTGTAGTTTACAGGGTGGCAGGTAGGTACATCGAAGCGCAAACCGAAACCATGAATTCAGATGTAGAAAGTAGAAGTAGCCTAGAAATTTTTCATCGGTTATAAAAAAATATATCATTTTTTACATAATTATAAAAGTGTGAAGTGTGTGTGAGGGGCTCGTGGCTAAGTAATAATAGCAGCACGGGTCGATCGATCAGGTTAAGCTACGGTTGCCGCGGTTGATCCGTGGATGGGTGACCATCTTTACATACCGAGACCCCGCCGTGCCTCGGAAAGCACGTTAAGCCGCTGGTGCCGGCTGTCATTCGTGGATCTTTGACAGTCGTTACGGGTAGTCAGAAGACCGAAATTCCAACAAGCAGTCTTACCAAGGGGTATCGTATTACCCAGTAACTCGGTTGTGGAGGTCAGATAGGCAGTCGCTCCATGTAAAATACTGGTATTCAGCTGCATCCGGTTAGACTAGAAGCCGACCCCAACATAGTTGGGAAAAGGCTAGGCGGATTATGACATAGAAAAGTGCAATACCTACGCGGTAAAAATGTATCGAACATCTAATAATAGACAAAAAAAAATTAAACGTAGGGGTGAATCATGTACAGAATTCATGTTAATAGGCTGCGCTTCATTGTTCCTGCCACCCTGATAGACTGACCCTATTTTAATTGGTAGGTTGTTTAGTTTCGGTTTATGTATGATATCTAAATGAACGCCCTTACTAATAAACTTATTTTATGAGATGAATAGTTACGCACCGATTTCTCTCTTTCAGTCGTCAGTAATTTGACTTTCAAAAGAAGAAAACAAACCGTTGTGTAACTATACAGACGATATACAACGGTTATTCGTAAGGCTCACCTCACACCAAAAGAGCGTCGAAGCGCGGCGAAGCGGAACGCAGTTTCAGTGTCATATGAATTTTAACTTTATTTTCATTACTATAATACTTATTATCGCATGAGAAACTCGAACGAGTCGCATGAATGCCAGCGGCGCCGCTGGAATTTCGGCGAATTGCCTTCTCTACCGAGCGGTTGCGATAATAAGTATTATAGTAATGAAAATAAAGTTAAAATTCATATGACACTGAAACTGCGCTCCGCTTCGACGCTCTTTTGGTGTGATTTGAGCCTAAGGGGGGAAGTGTTTATGTTGCTGATTAGCTTTGTGTAACTTACCTTATACGTAATCATTGCGATAACGACTATTCATGATGGTCACCGTCCATAGCCAAACTTCACCCACAGCTTGGTAAGGCCTCTCTTTATTCGTGCCAATATTCGCACTGCTGTGTCCTCATCCAGGTTCTACCCTATTGATCTCCTAGCAACTGTTATTTCACGTACCTAATACTTTTAATTTCGAAATGATGATCAAAATTCCCTTACCAAAAGTCTAGAATTAACTAAGGCCTGATTTTTAAATCTGACAGTTTTTGTATGGAAGAAATGTCAAAAATTAACAAAAAAAAAAAATTACCTCAGATAAAATTATATATTAAAATATCTGGCGATGGAAAAATCAGCTCCAAGGGTCTAAACAGACGAACTTCATTTGAACTGCATGCCAACTGCAACTTCGCAGTTTGGATGCAGTTGAGCTAACTAGGTTTCGAAGCAGTTAAAGTCAACTGCATCCAAACTGCGATGTTGCAGTCCGTCTGTGGGAAGCCTAAGAGACGCGAAAGTTGGAACAAAACAATGTGTTTATTGTTTTGTTCAAACTTTCGCGCCTTTACAAGACAGAAGATTAACTTCGGTAAATTGAGTACTTATTAGAATGTTTACATTTATTAATCTCAAGTCTAGAGCCTGTAGAAGTTTTACTTTTATAATTACTGAAAACGGTGAAAACTCTGGAACATTTCCCAGGCTTGTTTACTGAAACTTTACTGAAAGTGTTGAAAAGGGCAAAATTATGGCGTTAACTTCACAAAATATCCCTCGACACGACAAAACAACATTACGTAACCTTTGTGCCCACGTTGGTCATAACCGTTATAGGCAAAGTTTGATCGTTGCGCTCCTACGGAACCCCTAATGGGTTTAATGATTAACAGTCAATAAACGGGAATAGATTCTTGTTATAACACGTAATGATCTCTGAAACTATTATGTGCCGTCCGTTTTAATAATATAACCCTAGGTTCCAGTGATTATAAAGCGATAGACTGTTGGACTTTCAGAATGTATCGTATAGAATCTCTTGGAAGAATCGGGGTATTTTGTTTAAAAAAAAAAACTTAAATTTTTAGAAGAACGATTTGTAAGCACATGACTACAATAATCAGACTATAATGTTCCCACTGCTGGGACACAGGCCTTCTCTCTTCGAGAGGGAGTGGTCTGTAATCAACCACGCGGGCCCAGTGCGGGTTGTGACTACATGAAACAAAAATACTTTACACACAACCACTAAAATGCGGAAATATACCCAACACATCACAACGCAACTTTAAAAGCGGTGGAAATGAAGAGGGCTTTCACAATCCAAAGAAAAAAGGGAAACATGAGGCAATACCGATGTTGAGCGAAAATCAGTCGGCTCCTGTAGCTCCCACTTTGATCTTATGTAGCTCAGCATTAAAATTTACATATTTTCCGTATGTTCTTGTATCTATTTGTGTAAGCACTTTGATGTCCTTTTCAATGCGGTTCGAATCGATGTGGGTTTTGATAAAATGTTGTTTATGGTAAATAGGCAACTTAGTTTATGGTGGTTTGTTTTGTTTTTGGTGTTAGGCATTCGGTCTTATTTGATGCTGGTGGACATGTCGTTTGATAGATAGTAGGTGTACACACGGCTACACATCAAAGTATAAGCTGACTTCTGATTGTACGAAAAACCTATACAATGCGAGGTCAGATAACTGGAAATGTATCGCCGTGTGTACAGAGTATTTTTTTATTTTTTTTAAGGCGAGGCAGGACCATACATAAATACCTTAACCTAAACGTACATTTATTATAAAACAGTACTCCACTAGCTAACTCTTGAGCAGTTCTGTGGTACTTGCCCTCGGAAGCGACGGAACACTACGTCCTGCCGCCAGAAGTCTTCTTCCATGACGACGGGCAGATAGCAATTCGGCACGCGCACCACGAACGCCTAGAAGTTGACGTTGCGGTGCGACTCCAGTAACTGCACCCTCGGCGTGTACCTCGTCTTCTGGTCATATGGAGGTCTCTGGGCTACAAGAATGCAAAGAAGTATATGGAGCAGTGGTGGCCAAGTGGCAACGGCCGCGACATACGAGTTGTAGGTCGTAGGTTCGAACCCAGACAGGCGCTTTACTTTGTGTAAATTATTTCATCACCACTGCTCTCAAACCGGTGAAGGAAAACATCGTGAGGAAACCGGCATGTCCTAGAACCAAAAATTCGAAAACATGTGACATCTGCCAACCCGCACTGGGCCCGCGTGGTGGATTACGGCTCACTCCCTCTCACCAAGAGGAGGCCTGTGTCCCAGCAGTGGGAACATTATAATACTGATTATGTGTGTTAAGTATATGTTTAGAGCAGTGGCTCCCCAGTGGAAGGTAAAGGCCTCGACTTACGAGTTGTAGGTCGTGATGAACTTATTTACACAAAGTAAAGCGCCTGCCTGGGTACGAACCCACGAACTACGATTCGTAAGACGGGGCCGTTTCCACTGGGCCACCACTGCTCTAAGCATATACTTATTTGCATTCCTATAGTCCAGAGACCTCCATTATGTTATTTCCACATTCATACCCAGTATCATCATCATCTTTCACTGTAAGAATACGATAATGCCATCGAGGCATCGAAACTGTTCCTAAAACTTACGTATACTTCTGAACGCGACATCGTCCGCGTGAAATTTCTTGTTCCCCGCGCGTCGCATCGTATCGCCCGCCCGCCGCTGTTACTACGTTTTCGCATAGCGTTCGTTCACTCTTTTGTTTTGCTCGGTTTTTAAGGGGCGTAGAGACATGTTAAATAGCCTATAACCTTCCTCAAGAATTGGGCTATGAAATACAAAAATATTTTTTCAAATTCGACTGGTAGTTCCAGAGATTAGCGTGTACCAAACATCTTTGTTATATCCTCTTGAAATAAACACAGGGCTGAGAAACGGTAGAGTTCTAAATCAAATTCAGTTCATCCAGACTACGCTACAGCTAAAATTCAGTTCATCCAGACTACGCTACAGCTAAAATTCTCATATAAATAAGGGCTGCAGACACTATAGTATAAGCCCATACAGTAACTTATATAAAGGCTGGAAAACAGTGCAGACACAACCGGTACACAATACGCGCGTCTGATTGCGTCGCGCCAGACTACGCAAATTACATCGTATATTGTAGCAAACCTCGTTTGTATGATACCGTCTTCGCCTAATCATGGACGGTAATGTAAGATTTTGTAGACGCAAGTATATAATATTTAGTTTGAGGGCCAAGATATTGTAAGGACTTTCTTAGAACTACGACACATACATTCTTCATCATAATCATAATCAGCCTATAATCTTCCCACTGCTGGGACACAGGCCTCCTCTCTGTGAGAGGGAGTGGGCCGTAATCCACCCAGTGCGAGTTGGTAGATGTCACATGTCTTCGAATTTTTGGTTCTAGAATATATCGGTCTCCTCACGATGTTTTCCTTCACCGTTTTGAGAGTAGTGGTTATGAAATAATCTAAACAAAGTATAGCGCCTGTCTGGGTTCGAACCTACGACCTACAACTCGTAAGTCGCGGCCGATACCACTGGACCACCACTGCTCTCATACATGCTTAGTTTATAGATAAACCAAGAATATATGCTCTTAAAAGACCTACTTACTTTTTAAAACATAAACATGACGTGTTTGCCAACTTTGTCTAATAATAAATATTTCAGATGGTTATCATTTCTGATCCTACACCCAAAGGCCATCTAGACAATACATCAATTAGTCATTATCTAAGTAAATCAACTAATTACACAGCAAAATCCGCCTAGGGCCGCTATTTCCAGCAGTAAGCTGTGTCGGATTCGATAAGTACCATAAACCATAATCAGCCTATAATGTTCCCACTGCTGGGACACAGGCCTCCTCTCAATGAGAGGGAGTGGGCCGTAATCCACCACGCGGGCCCAGTGCGGGTTGGTGGATGTCACATGTCTTCGAATTTTTGGTTCTAGAACATGCCGGTTTCCTCACGATGTTTTCCTTCACCGTTTTGAGAGCAGTGGTGATGAAAATAATTTACACAAAGTAAAGCGCCTGTCTCGGTTCGAACCTATGACCTACAACTCGTAAGTCGTGTCCGTGACCACTGGGCCACAGCTGCTCTCATTCGATAAGTAATAAACACTAAATAATACCTGTGTACCTACCGGTATACCTGTTGATATATTCTGTACACCTAGCATAATCAGACTATAATGTTCCCACTGCTGAGACACAGGCCTCCTCTCTTCGAGAGGGAGTGGGTTGTTATGTACCACGCCAGATGTCGTGAGGAAATCAGCATGTCCTAGAACCAAATATTCGAAGACATGAGACACAGCCTACTCCCTCTCGAAGAGAGGTCTGTGTCCCAACAGCTGGAACATTATAGGCTGATTATGTCATATGTTTAGAGTCCCATTAAAGCTCATTATGGTTTAAACAAATTAACTAACTATTTTTTTTATGATTTGTAGAGCAAAGTGGAGTTTTTTTTGCGTTCTTCTCCAAAGGTACCTACTACGCTTTGGAATGGGCAACTAGCTATATCTTTCTGACTGACCGATCCCTTGACAAATAAAAAGTGCCTGGAATTGGTTTATTTGAAATAAATGCTTTGCGTTTGAGTTTTCAAATCCATTACACCTGTATATTATTCTTTAATACTGTACCAATACTCTACCATATAAATTGATTTCTATGATGGTTTAATAATCCTAAAAGGTTCTCGTTCTGCTAATTGAAACGTTGGCGTTGGCGGGATAGGGCTTAAAATAACGCCACCTGACGTGTTCATTTGTGCAGACGCAGCCGATGCAATGATATTATTAAAAGGGGTTGCCACTGACCCTATCTACTACCTAGATATTAGTTTCTATGTAAGGAAAAGGTTGTCTGCATGACATGTTTTGGCTGCTTACATTATGCTGGTTCATAGTTTAGTTTTGGATAATCAGATTTGTGTTCTTAGAAATAAAGGAAGAAGAAAGAAAATACGTTTATTTGAGGTAAACATGACGCACAGAAAGAACACAAACACAAAAAAGAACAAGTTGGCTGAAAATATGCGTCACATTAATGCAAAACGGCCATCGCTCAGCATAATGATAAGACCCCAGCGCTGGCCGTTTATCGACAGTGCAGCATACGATAGGATAAAAAATCAAAATAAGAACAAAAGCGACGTTTTAAAGTGCTTTTTATGTGAAATAAATGTTTTGAGTTTGGATCTTATTCCGTAGGTACCAGCCATCATATTCTGCCGAGCCTTTTCCCAACTATGTTGAGGTCGGCTAGGTATAGTATGAGCCAGAATGGGTAAAATTATATTAGGTTCATTCGAAGGAGATAATTACAGAATTATTCTAATTGTACTAGTTTATTTTCCTTTTATGTAGGTACTTTAGGTAATTAATTTCGGCTTAGTTTGTCTTATATCTTGATCTGAAACAAGCAATTTTCATCGTATAAAACTAAAACAACACGTTCATTAACATTCATTCTAAACCAACATGAGAGAATAATTTGAAGTAAATCAAAGGTTTTTATAAGAATGTTTCAAACTCCGCTTTGCGCCGAATAAAAAAAAAATATTCTTAAAAATGTACATGCTATATTAAAATATACGTTATTTGTCCGAAAACAGAGTCCTTTTTTGAACAAATTAGCTTATGAAAACAAAATGACGTGAAGTTCCAGGGTTTTACACCAAGTCGAATGTTTAATGAGGAGGCAGATTTTTGTTTAATTAAGTTTGAAATAAAAGCAAACCCACGTTATTTGAATCACAATAAGAAGTTTCGGTCGTTTGCGGATTTCAAGACTTCGGCGTTGGTTTATTAGGGACTTTCCTTTGTTTCTTTTGCTTTATTCAACGTTGCGCATCTGTTTTTATGTAAGTAATTGTATGATGTTATGATTAATTTTGCATTTGAATTAAGATTCAATTGTCTCTGCACGGAATAACTCGAGAATTGTGTTGTATGATTTGTTCACACTCACCAAGTCCTATTTGGTATTGGATAATTTAGCCTATTGATTGATATTTTATGAAATAGTCATTCAATAGGTTGACTAGAGGGTTGTGTTGACGATGATTATAATTCTGTAAATACGTACTTGATACGGTCGCGAATCATATTTTATTCAACATACCTGACACACCGGCAAATTGCAAAATATGTAAAAAAAAATAATTTCTCTGCTCCTAGCGCTTTCCCCATAATCGAAAAAATATTTTATTTTCTATCTTGTTAGTAGACGCAGTTTCTTCTGAAATACCAACAAGTGAAGGTAAATGTACCTAAGAAAATCTGGTTTTATTACCGAGGAGATAATGTAGAGGGGCAGATCTAGAGGCCTATCCTGCACCCAAATTGCGTAATGTACAGACTGTAAAATTTTTCCAATCAACTTTGAACCTTATACTTTAGCGATAAAATTTAAAATCTATTAAAGAAATTTGACAGATTGTAGTAGCTTGATGTGCTGGCATCTGTACTACAAGTATTAATGAAGGCGTTTGAAGGATATTGCTAATCCATTGCTTCATATGTTCGAAAAATGTGTCTACTCAACAAAAATAAATAACGCAATGAATGTTGTTAAACTGTCAAAATGACACCCATTGCTACTGATAGTGTGCTAGGCAATTACCCTGCAGTACTTAGTATGAGAAGGATAAAAAGTATGCAAAGATTTTTTATATCTTCCCAAACTTTCGTGTTAGCACAAGCTATGTTAATCATTAGTTGATCAGTTAGCAAAGAACTACGTTAGCTATTTAATCAAAGACTTTACATGATATTATTCTCAGAAGTATATCTATACCATTACGCTTAACTATTATAGTAGTATTTATTCATAAACGTTGGTTATAGTTAAGTAGTGATTAGCGACCATTTAACCATACATTTTTGACGTTTAAACGTCGATTAACTTTAATCATCGTTTATAAACAAACCCCAGTACCTTTAGAGTTCTTTTGTATTCCCGTTGATTTTTAACCAGGACTGTTTCTATCGGGATAAATAAGGTTCACCTTTATAAGGTATTATTCACTCGATAGTTTAGGTAATTTAGTGATCACGAACTAAAACCAATTGCAATCCATTCACAGGTTCGGAAAACAAATACCTACCTAAAAAATTTTCTTTTGATTTAAGGCAAATTACCTGTTTTTGCAACTATTTTAGCTTTAACTTATTTTATAATTGAATGCAAAAAAAACTATTAAATTATACGTGTTAAAGTGGTGAATTGTCATTTTTGTGTCGCTACTGTACAGTACCGGAGTTACCTCGACAAATTAATAGCGCTCCACAAACGTAGCTGAATACTAGACACACGAATTGGATTGCTTTGGTATATTTTGCTCCCTCAAAGCTTTCAACAACAATGATACAGAATGGGTATGAAAGACAACTTAATAGGGTTTTTAATAGGTTTTTGCCACACAATATAGACTGCTGTTGTCCAGGGACTTTCATTTGTTATATTAAGCAATATTGTTTTTTTAAAACACTGTCTAGAATAACGTTGCCTTTGCTTTTTAGAAACTTTATATTCTTGCTTCTGAAGGAAATCAAGTTTACTTACCTTTTCGTTCGTATTAGATATTATATCAGATACTTAGTATTTTAAGAAATAATACTTTCATTACCTCTAAAAACTTTCTTTTTACAATTAAAACCATACGTACAATCATTATGATTTTTTGTCAGATTATTCTACAAGCAACATACTAAAATACTAGTGTTTTAATTTTTTTAGTGCAAACAATAGATTTTTTGTAATTAAATAATTGCTTCATATTTTGCAATAAATTGCCAGCGTTGTGTCATCGCGCTTCTCTTTCTTTTCTATGCAGTCCGACAGTGACCGCGCTTTAGGTCATGTAAGGAGACGTGCACTAAGTTACTAAAACTTCACGAGCTTTGCGATGGTTATGAGTATGACATTCTCATGACGAAACAGTTTTTCCGCAATTTTTCCTGAAAAGTATCTCCTCAACATATTCTATCCGTATTTGTATGTTTTATCGTTTTTCTTCGCAATTCGTAATGGGATATCCACATACCCGAAAAGTAACGTTATTGGAATTTTATTGTATTTTAGACGAGCTGACAGGACGATATTTTTCCCAAAAATCCTACGCATTTTGTTGACGTGCCTACAACATATTATATGTGCTTTAGTTGATTTTATTTCTAAAAAGTTTATAAATATGTTAAAACTTAAAAGAAATGGACCTACATTACGTATAGCCAAGCATAATAAATAATAATTTAAGTTGTAGTTTATAATTGAACTAAGTTTAAAATTGTCGATTTTGTCTTTTAAATATTTTAAAGGTAACTTTTAAGTTGGAAATCCTTAACTTTTAAAATCGTTTAGGCTTAGAATTCTTGTCTAACGTTATCTTCATGCTTCCTCTTGACTAATGTTATCCAAACATTCGTCGATGATGGCGTCAATTTCAACATATTAGTAAGGTGTGCGCTGATTGTGTCAAGCCCATGTTGATTTAAAGTACAGTGTCAAATAATTTCTTAAAGTATGTTATAATTTTTTATGTATGTTGGCACCTTGTTTTTTATATAATCATGTAATTTGTTATCAATTAATTGTGCTTTTGTTGTTGTGCTATGTCTTTTGTGTGCACTAAATAAAAGGGTTTATCTATCTGTTAGACATCGATCAGTGAGAACAATAATGGCACACTGGCAGCGAAACAGTCTCATAGTTAACATTACATTAAAATGTTCTAAACACTGTTTTGACACAAGACTGAACAGTTGCTGTGTTGTTTCTAGTGTGCACACTGCTTTAGCAAACACTGTAGACTGATCGGTGAAAAAGAATGTCATTCTCGTCAATGCTTAACATAATGTTAACGTAAACGTCGGTTTTAATTGCCTTACTCAAAGATTTATCCTCATTCTTAACATCTATTAGGAGATAATGGATCGAATAATTCTTAGAAAGTTTTCTCTCGTTACGCTTTCAGTACGGACGGTGAGATGATGCATCTGAGATGCGCACGCGATCTTTACTTATGCTTTCAGCGCATCTTTTCTTAATTTCTTGTTACTTAGTTGTTGTTGTCATGGTATACAAAGTTGTTAATTTTCCTTTGGCAAATTAACAACTTCAAAAACACTCAACTTACTTTCATAAACGTATCAATGAAACGTCATTCGATGGTAAACTGCGGACGCTATGTGGCTGTCGCCCCGGTCCTAACAAATCGTAGTAGAAGCTGTTAAACGTGAACGTGAATCGATCAAAAGGGCGAAGGAAATCATCTCTTAATAAAAGGGATTGTGTTTTGTTGAAGTTTGAGAAATAAACAATAGGTTGTTTTTTTTATGTAACGTTTATTCCAAATACTACCCCTAATAAATGCATGAAATGGTTATTATGTACAAAACAAACATTAAAATTACGAAAGCATCTAAATTAATCACAGAATTTTGTTATTTACACGTAAACTGGCGGCAGGTAACTTTTCATGGACGGGCCTGCGCGCCCTAAGGGAGGCAAAGATTTTAAGTGTGGAGGACTTAAATTTCTTCTTAATCCATCAACGTCAGCTTGCTCTGCGTTCGCGAAGTTATTGTTTCGATGTAAAACCTTATAATTTTTGATAACTCCTCGTAGTTCTTCTTGCTGGTGTAACGTGCGCTGATTTCGGTTGTGGTTGTCTTCTATGATATCTTCAACCTGTTCAGGTGTATAATAACGCAATTCGTTCTTTTGTTTAAAGCTACTAGTTGTTTGTTTGGGTGCTAATTTTAATCTACTAGACTCAAACTGGTTTCTGGATAAGTAATTGAGTACGTCAGCTATGTCCACCGGCTTCTTTCTTAAAGCATTATTCTCATTGTGAGGTTTGATCGGATATTGGATGAATTTTTGATGTTTTTCGTGTCTGGTATCAATTGGCTTAACAAGAAGGTTTATTTTATTATAATTTTCTTCTCTTATGTTGTTATTGACTTCTTGTTCATTTTTATTGTTCCTAAATAGATTTTTCAAGAAAATATTATCTACAAATGCATTTTCGATGCTTGCTTCCGTTGTTGTAGTAGTAGATTCAGCCTCAGGTTCAGTAAATTTAAAGAGTGGTTTAAAATCTTCTTTATTTTCAGGCACAATAAAATCAGAGAATTTTAATTTATTGCTACTTATGGTTGATAAATCTGTCAATTTATTGGTAGTTGGTTGGTTTGTGGTTGGTTTGGTGGTGGTGGCGGCTGTTATTGGTGTTGGTAGTTGGTGGGTTTGGTGGTGATGGTTTGGTTGGTAGTGGTTGGTTTCTTGCGTGACAGTTATTTTTGTTTCGTTTTTAGATTCTCTCTTTGCAGGTTTATTATGATGATGAATATACTTTTCGTAATTTAAAGGTAAAACATTCAAGTTATCGCTATCAGACGTATCGTAGTTTAATATTTTAGTTCTTCTAGATTCAAAATTGTCGGCATCATAATTGTAAGTTTGAGTTACGGTTTGACTTTGAGGAATAAATTGTTCTTGTGTTATAAGTTTTGGCCGAGAAGTTTGGCTATCTTCATTTTGTAATTGTCTAGAATTATCATGGGTATTTTGAACATAGTTTTTGAATGACTCATATTGGTTTTTACCAGTAAAAAGCTGGTTGGCAGCTGAATGAGTTACAGGTAAATTTCTTTCTGATGAGTACTCGTTATTAGCATTAGTGTGCACGTGCATTTCTGGCTTTATGTTATCGTTACTAAAAGAATAATCAATTTCTGGATTCGATTTGTAATCAGCATAAAAATAACTTTCTTTGTTATACGGGATTTCCTCTTGTTGTGGTGTTTCAGGATTTTCTTTCACATTGGTTTCTAGTTGTTCTTTTATCATTTTGGTATACTGTTCTGAATTCATATCATTAAAGTTTATTACTACGTCATCTTCACCGAATAATGATCTTGAAATTGAATTTTTCTCCATATTTTGATTAGCATTTGCATTAATACCATACTGCCACCTCCATAATGCTTTATTACTATCTGGATCGGACTCTTTCAGTTTTGCTTCATAATTTACTAACTGAGGCATTGTGGATTTCTCAGTCGTGAAAATTCTGTTTGTTGGTTGTTGTTGGGGTGCAGACGGAACGTGGGCACCCTGCGAAGCCAGAAAAGTTATTTGTGGGGAAATTGTTCCACTATTTTGTTTAGTTTGCATTTGATCTGCGAAGTCAATAGCCGCTTGGACCGAACTCTGTGTACTAGCTGCGGCTACTAAATTATTTTGAGTGTTGGATGGTTGTGGAAAACTATGCGAGAATGATTCAGGAGTTTTTCCTGTAAATAAATTACTAAGCCGTGGCGGTGCGATAGCAAACTGATGACGTTTTTCGCTTTCGCTTAATTCGTTTTCCTGCTGTTCTCCATTCCATGATTTTAAATGCGGTGGCTTTTTAGACTCTTCGGCTAAGTTGTATTGAATTGCTCTAGAAAGAAAAATATATCCTTGTTAATGTTTAGAAACATTGTTTCAATGCAAAATCTACAACGTGTGTGTTGTATTCAGTAAGTAATAAACAGTTTCTGCTAGTTATACAAACCTCTGAATAATTTCAGGAACAGGTGGCGCGACAGGTAAGTGGTCACCGCTTGCTCTAAACCCATTCGCATCCGCAATATAGTGGACTGTGTATGTCTTCCCGTTATCTCCAACATAAGAGTATGACCCTTCTACAACTTGTTCATCTTTGCCAGTACCCGCATTCTCCACGCGACTATGTTGTACGTAATGGGTCTGATCAGCTCCTAAAGCCCTAAAATAGGATGTGATTAGTGCTGTGGATCTGTATAATGCATTAAAAATGAGGGTGCATGTCCTACTTACTCGTAACTAAAGCTTCCATCTAAATCCATTTCATTTGATAAACGTAGAATGGGTATTGCGGTTTCAGTTGTAGAAGATATGTAAATACCAGGTTGTGGTACATATTGAGCTCCTGGAAAACTTGCTGCTTTCATCTGGTCCATACCGTGATCTCGTTGAATGTCCATTATGCTTATACTACGAGGCGTCACTGTTTGCATTGCTCCGGTTTGTAACGGAGGGTCCGGGCTAGTGTTGAATTGATATGGCAATTTTGTATCTATTCTATCTATAGGATTTTGAAAACTCTTCGGAATTGGTCTCATTTCTCTTCTTTCTGCCATTTGGTTCGGCATTCTTTGAGTGCGATTCATTTTGTTACGTAAATAATGTGGGACCTGTGTTGTTGGTTTTTCATCTTCATCATCATCATCATCTTCGATTTGGAGCGGTCTCAGTGTTGATGATAACATCAAGGGAAAGGGTGAAGGGTACCCGAACGGTGCTTTAGTAGCGGTCGGGGGAAGATACGGAAATGGTAATTTGTTCATGTTATTCATATTCATTTGGAAATATGGGAGAGGAGTATGAGCCTCAGGAGGTAAGTAAGGATTTTTCTCAGATGTAAACATACCGGTTTGAAATTGGGGTGGAAAAGTAAAATGTTCATGAGCTTTATTGTCCACTGCTAAACTTATCATCAAAATTATCAGTGGTATCTGAAAAATAATATTATGTGTTAATTGAGCAACAACTTACGGTTTGAAACCATCCGAATAAAAATCCATGTTCACTGAACGACACAAACACTTTCCACTTACCAGCTTCATTTTTCTTGAAGCTGTGAATGTTTTTGATAACAATTTTCACGTCACACTATAGCACTTGTGGAAAATAGACTGGTAATGAAAATGAATTCCGCATATATTTATACGCACGCGAGATGTGTCCAGGCATTCGTGAAAGAGATCGTTTGGACAACGTTTCTCTTCTTCGATTCACGCTTTTTGCTTCGTTGTTGTTTTTATCAGGTACCCGATACTGCATCGACTCGGCTTGCAATTAAGGCTTCAAAGTAAAAGCGTCATTGAACAACGTTTGATTAGTAGTCTGAACGAGGGATAATTTACATAAGCAGTATTGGGCGTGTGTTCAGATACCTGTGACTTTAACGTTTTTATAACTGTATACTACTTTTTCGAGTCAATTACCTCAGAAATCGTGTGACTGTCGGTATAAAAACGTGAAGAATGAAATTTTCTTTGCAACTGAATTGTTTTTTTGATTACTAATAGGTACAATGTTTTCGATTGACAGGTTATAAGCAAATATTATCTCGTACGCTTAGGAGTGCATTTAAAACAGATTGAACAATGGATGAACGAATGCATTGTTTATGTATACCTTTCACCGTCGGCGAATTAAAGACGGTTGATTTGGAACACGAAGTGTTTCTAAAGGAAGAAATACAAAAAGAACAAATGAATCATGGAGTTTAATTAATTAAAGGGATCAAAAACCCCCGAGGCGGATACGGAGTGGCAGCGTTCGATAAATTGCACGATAAATTGAAGGTTTCATGCGGTCACCCCAAATTCGCGTGTTGTAAAGTGATGCAAGTTCTGTAATGGTCAAAGTCGAGTCAATGGCCCAAAAAACCGGTTCTGAAGAATTTTTGTATATACCTACCGCGGTTAAATTACCAGCTCCGTACGTTTAAAAGTGGTTACGTATTTTTTATATCTCGTTAATATTATCATGTGACTCTTATTTTAAGAATCTGTTTATGGTATCGGAAGTGCTTATTTGTTTTCTTTCGATTTTAACAATATTTTTTGAGAATTTAATTGCCCCATTTTTTTTTGTTTTCCTTTTTTCGTTGATATAAAGCCCTAATTGGGTGCTTAAATAAAATGTTTCATGATGATGTAATATTTATTTCTTGAGAGAATATTTTGTGAATGTTCTTTTCGAGACAAACTGCATTATATTTTAATGTCAGTGTACTAATGGGAACTGAAAAATCCAACAGTTTTCCTCGTCTTGGTACAAATTCATTACATTGTGCCCACATCAAGTTCGCAACAGGATGATATTTGGAATGAAACAACAAATTATATACAAAACTTATTTATTGATTACCGATACATCACATATGAACATACATTACTATCACAAAACCTGTCATACCTCGATCAGTGATCGAATTCACAATTCATAATCGTGACTAAGATCACTGACTCTATCGATCGAATCGATTTACATCACTAAAATCGTTCAGAGGTAATATTATTCGTATACCTATAGAGTTAAGCGTCTCTGTACATTAAAATTCATCGATTTAATAAGAGAACGATACGATATCCATACAAAGATACAACGAGAGAATACTTTTGGAGATATTATTTTTTACGGCTACTGCATGGAACAGATTTGGTCTCATGATGGCATTATTTTAATACGATTATGAGTCCAAGAAAGTTGTTTCTTATATTTATCACAGTACTTTCAACCAATGATTATAAAATATTTTATACGAGACGTTTTAATGTACAGAAGACAGCAATTGTCACTTTTAAAACATAAATATACCACAGGTTTTAGGACTACCTATTTATGAGTTAACTTGATTGGTTCGTTGCTGGGGTCTATTACCAGTGCTGCTGAGGAGGGTAGGAAGGCTGTTGAGGTGGGTACGTAGGTAACTGGGGAGGTATGTAAGCTGGCTGTTGGGGAGGCACATAAGCTGGCTGTTGGGGAGGCACGTAAGCCGGCTGTTGGGGAGGCACATAGGGTCCGGTAGTTGGGTGGTAGTGAACCGGCGCAGGAGTCTGAGTTGGGTAGTAGATCGGCACAGGAGTCTGGGTAGGGTAGTCGTTTTGAGGCTTTTGGTATTCCGTGTTGATGGCACTGTAACAAAGAGATTTTAATTAAACTTCAGTATAAACATCTGGCTTTTAAGCCAAAATATGCTAGTTTGGCCAAAGTGAAAATCTCTAACAACTTTAATTTTGGTTTTACGCAGCAAATCCTAAATCGGTCATCTTGAGGTTGAGCGATTGTCACCCACGAGTGCCTTAGATATAAAGCGACGAAAACGTCGTTTTTATAGCCAAGATAACATAAATGTCCCATAAAAATCTGTCTGCCAATAGATATTCACTTGCATGATTTTTATTTACCGTTACATCAGTTACAATAAACTATTTCCCATTTTCTATCGCTTCTACGAGTAAATCGTAAGTTATTGCATTTTGGCACAATCTTTATGTCCGAATCGTGTTTATTATGAGATTGGCATGTATCTTCTGCAAGCATAGAAGCATAGATTTTTTATTACAACTACGTCAAGTTCTTGTTTATTAACTGTATTAGTCAAATAATTGAAAGAAAACAATTTCTTTCAATTATTTGGATGGCAATATCCGACTTGTGTCGGATATTGCCATCCCTACTTTTTTATGTCTACCAAGCTTACTATACAATGTATTAGTTGGTATCGACGTGCCAATTAGAGCAGAAACAAATCGATATTAGAAAGAAACAAAAGAGAAGCGCTGAAGCAGCCGGTGATTCTCGTACCTTTCTAGAAGACTTATTTTAGCTACTTACGTAAACTTCGTTTTTTTTATTAGCGCACTAGGGCCAGACAATCAAAGATTTGAGGTGAACTTTTATTTCTGTGATTCTTTTATTTGTGCCAGAAATCTAGAAAGTGTTTTGGTTTATGACATACTCGTAACAAGCACGCCTTGTTTCTACGAAGGTTTAGGAGTACCTAAGCGCCAGTTATGTTTAAGTCCCATGTAATAGGGGGCGAGCCTATTGCCATCAACCGGGCATAAATCCAGACTCCGGGCAGCAACCGAGAAATTTCAGATGGAAAAACTTAATAACACTTTGCGCGTCCTGAGAATCGAACTTAGAACCTCATGCTCAGCTTTAGCAGTTGCAACCACTAGGCCAGCGAGGCAGTCATTGTTTGTTTTATGCTCTATCCATACTAATATTATAAATGCGAAAGTGTGTCTGTCTGTATGTTACCTCTTCACGCTTAAACCGCTGAACCGATTTAGATGAAATTTGGTACCTACAGAGATAGTTTGAGTCCCGTGAAGGACATAGGATAGTTTTTATCCCAATATTCCCACGGGATCGAAACTTACACGGATAAAACCGCGGGGCGCTGCTAGTCTATTATAACTTCTTCTATCCTAACTATATATTTTTATAATATTATAAATGCGAAAGTAAGTTTGTTTGTTACCTTTTCACGCCTAAACCACTGAACCGATAATCTTGAAATTTTGCATATACGTTGTCAGGTGTACAGAAACGGACATAGGGTACCTTTCATCCCGAAAAAAAAACTGTCCCCGAGGAAAACAACAATAACGTTATTATGCTAATAGATGGCGCCACGTGTCTTTCGAATCATGATTGAAATAAATTATAAATCACAGGATCGAGATTTATGCGGGTGAAACCGCGGGGTGCAGCTAGTTCTTATTAAACGTTTAACAAATATGGCAACGTATATTAATTCTAACAAGTTGATTAATGCTACATTTAAAACAGTTATTTAACATCTTTGACCCTCCATCTATTATGTTTTATGCTAATGCTACATTTGATGTGACAAGCGGGCGTACACTTGAACCTCTTAACTTACTCTGTTTGGTGGCATGTCATTTGTTATTTGTTCTTCTAACTGTATATTCGCCATGTTTATTTCGTTGTTTAAAACGGGCGTTGTCTTTGTGTGTTTGGCTTTGTAATTGAGATATGTAATTTTAGTGGGTTTTTTTAGCGGTGCATAATATTACTAGAGTTTATAGAATTACTAGCAGCGCCCCGCAGTTTCACCCGCGTAAGTTTCGATCCCGTGGGAATATCAGGTATAAAAAGTATATATCTGTTAATCCAGGAAATGGTCTATCTATGTGCCAATTTTCATCCAAATCTGTTCAACGGTTTACGCGTGATTGAGTAACAATCATCCAAACATCTTCAGAAACTTTCACATTTATTATATTAATAGGATATATACGATCATTGTTTTTTTAATTAATCTTTTAGACCTTGTTTTGATCCATACATCCATACTCCATTATATTATACGTTGTGGAGATTCCATTTCACAACTTATAATATAATACTTATAACATTTTCGACATTCATTTCTTTATTATTGTATATATTTTCTTTTCTTTCTTTTACAATGTTTGTTTCGTACAAGAAGACATTCTTCGTATGTTCGTTGTTGTTGTTGTGTTGTGTTTTTGTTGTTTATTATGTAATAGGTACACCACAGACTACCTACAGTATTTGTCTGTCCTTCCCCTTTTTAATCCATCCAAAGGTTGTCTTTAAAAGATCGCTTTTAGCGATAAGACCGCCCATTGTGTCACCCTATGTACAGTTTCTATTTTTATGTCTGTAATTTATTTGGTGTACATAATAAAGAGTATTTCTATTCTATTCTATTCTATATAACGGAACGGAGACTAGCTCGCTATCATATATATTTTATTTAAATATTTATATCTATGGACTAGATTCCTAAATACATTTTAAAACCAAACCGGTTCCAGTAGCAAACTGGTATACTCATAAAGTTAACACAATCGCATAAGACACACGCTACTTATTTCATAGAAAAAAAAAAATTACGGTCATCTTAACGTCAGAAAACACTTTCATTTTCACGAGAAATTTTCAAAACTTATGTTTGTTTTATGTTGTTGTTATTTGTGGCCATTTGTTACGGGCTATGACAAACAACTTGAGGCTATATTTCACTCAACAACACGCCTCCCTGTTTGGGAAAACAAGGGGAACAACAAACCACGAGGCCACAGGTCTTTCATAGTAATTCTAGGATTTCGAGTCGTGGAAAAATAATGGCTGTTTGTTGATTGGTATTTGAGTATTATTAATGAGCTCATTTCTATTATTCGTTTATCTTTGTTAGGGCATAAATGCTAATGAGACTGTTCAATCTTAATTCAATCCATAACAATTACTTGGTAGTTTGGGTGGAGAATAAGGCCATTTGCAGCTTCGCAGTGATTACTACTACCTCTTTAAGATACATCTTCATCTTTGTTTTCTTACTATGCTCAAGTTTATTTCAAGAGAATATGCAATAATTGAAAATCAATTCTTTTGCCTCATTATGAAGATCAAGATTTTGATTGGGGCTTTATAAAAGGTCTAAAGGGCTTTTGTAAATTATCTAAATGAAACTTGGGCAATACTTACGAGTGATATGCCGGGGGAGGGGTAGGTAGATGGTCTCCATACGCATGGTAGCCAGTGTGATCAGCCCAGTAGGTGACGGTGTACGTCTTCTTATCGGCGCCAACGTATGAGTACCAGCCCTTCTTAACCAAGCTCTCTTCAGTCTGTTTGGGGTCCGTGTACCAACCTTCTTCTCCGACCCATGTGCCGTCAGCGATCTTGTACCTGGAGAAAGAAAATTATTTCAAAGAAGGTTTGGACACCAAGGTTGAGGAGAAAATTTGACATGAGTAAGGAACGAAGAGGTCGCTCACCGATTGAAGGCTGTTTTAAGATTTTCCTGAGTCTTTAATGTTATTTTCCCTTTATCTGTTACCTTTGAATCTCGAGATAAAATATGTATTTTCCTAATTTTCGTTCTAACCATGTAGGTGCGATTTGTTATTTGAGTTTGTTAGAAAACATCACCCGTATTGTCTCGTGAGTAGGGAACATGACTTAATAAAACACCACAGATTCTCTGATAATACGATTGTAACGATCAGAACTTTGGTAATTTCCGACAAAGCATACAGGAGGTACATAACTTCGTACATACATGACTATACAGGTATGTACGAAGTTCATGTGTGATATGTGCCTTTATGTTCCGTGTGCTAGTTTTTTTCAAGGCCTGCCACACTATAAAGATTGCCATCACCGCGGGATGTGCTTAGCAGTTTTTTATCAACCCTATTTATATCATCCGTTTGAGGCAGTACCTAAATTGCCATATAAGGAGTTTATCTACACAAGAAATATACAGATAGAGGAACCATTAGTAGATTAATAGGTTAATTTTATTCACCGTTAATTTATTCCTTATTAATTCAACATTTCTTGTATTAGAAAGAAATTTTGTTTACGGAATCGCGATTTAAATAAAATTCCAATACAACGGAGACATCATAAAAATTATGGATCAATAAACTCGATTTAATGGGACAACGGTAAAGGTGCAAAAAATATTTGCAGATGTTTTCCTGCTTATGACGATGACCCAACAGTTATATGGGATTCCGAGTTTTGGACTCAATTAGGACCTTTTTGGAGGTCTGAAGACCCGAACAGTTATGGGTAAAGTTGACCTGGGATTTTATGGGAAATCCGTTGTGTGACCGTAACGGACTGTGTCATAAATTTTACATAACATTTGCATTTTGAACCGAGTTATGATTGTCAAGGACAATGGACTCATTTTTTGCTTTTTGTTTAAGTTAAGATTGTACGTGAAGAAATGTGTGTTTATATAATAACGGATACAGTACTGGAGAGTTCAGCATGAGGTCGTGAGAATCTGTGACGAGATTTTCTAAGTTTTCAATAAGTTTATATTTTTCAGTCTTCGTAGAACAGTGGTGGCCCAGTGGTATCGGCCCCGACTTGCGAGTTATAGGTCGTGGGTTCGAACCCAAGCAGGTGCTTTAGTTTGTGTAATTTATTTCATCACCACTGCTCTCAAAATGGTGAAGGAAAACATCGTGAGGAAACGGGCATGTCCTAGAACCGAAAATTCGATGACATGTGACATCCACCAACCCGCACTGGACCCGTGTGATGGATTGCGGCCCACTACTTCACATAAAGAGGAGGCTTGTGTTCCAGCAGTGGGAACATATTAGGGTGATTTGGTTCAGTCTTCAAAGTGTTAGTATATGACTAGATTATTTACACAAAGATACAGAACAGATGTGGATAATATTCGACTAAGTAATAAGCAGTAAAGTGAATGTAGGCTTTAGACGTAAGTTTGTTAAGCTACAATACAGCTGCTACAGTATACTCGCGCTTTGTCAAGATTATAGTCAACGCATTCGCAAATTGTTACATGAAAGACGTGTGAAACATTTTTAGTATACGGGAGCTTACAACGAGCATAGATACTGTAAATTTAATTATAAAAAAGGATATTTTTGCCGCATCCGGTTAGACTGGAAGCTGACCCCAACTTAGTTGGGAAAAAATAGGCAGATTTATTGGTAATGTTGGTTAAGATTTGATTTGTAAGGCTTAAAAATGTTGAGAGGATTATTACGAGCAATTTTTAAACTATGCAACAGCAAAGATTTTGTGCCATGAAAAGTCGTGGTGATTAATGTTCTACTATGTACGAGCACAGAGAGCAGCACATTAAGCTACTACAATCTGTCAGATTTCTTTAACAGATTTTCAACTTTATCGCTAAAGCTTAAGGCTCAAAGTTGATTGGGAAAATTTGACAGTTTCGGGTAGCTTGATGTGCTGGCGTCTGTACCTACCTCAAATCTTTGGTTTAGTTCCTAACTGACTTATAAAGTCCTCCAGACCGTATTTCGGCCACGGCGGCCAATCTCAACGGAGACTAGCCTTCGGCGCGGGACATATTATAGTGCACAAGTATGCGCGCAGACACAGGTGCACTCCCTCTTCCCTCACTCTCATAGTCCGATGGGACGGCAATCCGACACGACCGGAGAGAGATCAGGCGCAGGACCAACGGCTTAACGTGCTTTCCGAGGCACGGGGGTATCACACCGCCAACTTCCAAACTCCGGGCTGTTACTAAGAAATTTCTAATGGAAAAACTCAATAACACTTTTCTCGACCCGGGAATCGGGACCCCACGCTCAGCAGTCGCGCTTGCGACCACGAGACCAACGGGGCAGTTAACTGACTTATACACACAGAGTGGCAGGGACATCGACGCGCAAACTATGAACCCAGCACATGATTCTAGACCCCTAACGTAAAAATCTGGTGTTTCATAGAAATGATTAATACCTACGCGGTCAAAATATATGGAACATCAATGTTTTTTAATACCCTACGAAAAATTTCAACGCTTCAGAATCAGGCACTGAATCTAAGGTAACCGGTTGCTCGACGAGGTCCCTGCCACCTTGTTCAGGGTCTTAACAAAAGATTTGAGGTACAGACAGACACCTGCAATAATTGATGAACCCCTTATGTATCCATGCGGAAAGAGGGTAACCAAGTTACGAAGGTAGCTGTACATCACCAAAACGTTCTACTTACTCGTATCTGTAATGTCCATTCTCGCCCCAGTACTGCTCATTCTTGATCACTGGCACCGCAGGGGTGGTGGTAGGGGGCCGGTACGTCGGTACGTAGTAGTAGTCATTCTGCACGTTAGCGGGCACTCCAGTTTGAACCGGCTGGATAGGCTTAGGAGGTTCAGGCCAAGTGTTCTGTGGGGGCACGTAGTTTGGCGTGTTCCAGTGAGGAGGCCTTTGGCTAGGTGGCACGAATGCGGAGTATGTACTCGCAGCTGCGTTCAGGTCTACCCCTTCTTTCTGAAGCTCGATGTAAGCTGATGCTTCGGCTTGGGAGTCTTCTAAGAGTTCTGAATTTTTCTCCTGTTCAGCCAGTGAGAAGGCCAAGATGGCGGCGAAAATTAGTAGCTGTGGAAGAAATGTTTTTGTTTAGTTACAGTCGATTGAGAGATTCCGAAAGATGTGAATTGCTGGGTAATCTTTATACATAACATATCATTACGCTTGCAGTTCACGAAGAGTTAGTCGTAGATGTAGCTAAAGTTCATCCACATTTCGCCAGTCATGTTTAAGTCCCATGTAATAGGGGGCGAGCCTATTGCCATCAACCGGGCACAAATTCAGAGTGAGAAAATTTCCGGATGGAAAACCCATTATTACTTTGTCCGACCTCGGAATTGAACTCCAGATGTCATGTTCAGCAGAAGCGCTTGCGAACTCTAGACGTACGAGGCTTCTGTTTCTTTACGTTTCTGAATAATCTTTACGTGTTGATTTCAATTGTTTTGCTAAAGATATGTAAATCAGCTTGTATTAAGAGGTTGTAAACTCTAAAATATTTTTTGGGTTTTTCGTTTAGGTAGGTTTCAATCGCTTCGTACCGTAGATTTTAGATTTTAGACCGTGATAAAAAGCCGTTGTAATTATATCTTTGTTGTTATAAGTTTTAATTAACCGATTTGTATTCTTGTATGAATGCTGGGAGTTTAATTAATGGCAGTTCAGTTATGAAGTAGGATTTATTACTATTTTAGTTTGCTTGATTCATTTTGACCATATTTTATTTTTAATTAATTTGATTCATAATATTAGATTAATAGGTACCTACTCTAAATTGTGAGCTAAATGAAGATTAATCGTAACAAGATTTAGATTTCGGACAAAATTAACTCTGAATGAGCAATTAACATGGAACTGCTCTGCTGCTGCTAAGGCGCTTTTTCATTCGCAATGAAATAAAATATTTTACTATGAGTTACATTTTATAATTATTCAGGACAATTTTCGCAAATATATAATAATATAAATGTACGCTTTGTTTAAATTAATAAAACTTGTACATTTTATAATTATTTAGGACAATTTTCGCAAATATAAATGTACGCTTTGTTTAAATTAATAAAACATAATGCAATTATTTAGAACAAAGTAATAATGCACTGACTTGAGAATAAAAAAAATACTATTTTTTTTTTTATATAATAAAATAAGGTAATGCACAGACTAAGTACTAACGAGCACAAAAAGCAATCCAAAAAATTTTTTTTTCACTGATTTATATTTTTATTTAATATTTTATTTATTTTCACACGCACTGGCACGAAACTTAAATATCCAAGGACTCACCAGCTTCATGTCTGTGTCCTTCCGATCCTCGTTCGATACTGTGGTCATGAGGGGTCGCTCAACATTTTTATAGCAAAATGTCCTGCGTCCTCTTGTGTTCGTACATCTCTGCGTCTGCGCACAATGACCTCGCTATTAGATCACACATATGATTAATAAAATGTGATTTTAGGTTAAAATAAGATTTATTGGGATATTTTCATATTCCAATGAAATTTACTAATCAATTTACCAAAAATTACTAATAATTGAGAATTTCCTTATTCACTAGAATAGGGAAATTCTCAATTATTAGTAATTTCGCTTTTCGTGTTCGATTAATTTTTTTATTTAGTTAATGAGTTGTCTAGACAAAACGGAGTTGTATGGCCATCTAAAGGACAAAATAAATATCTAGAAGCTTAACTCATATTTGAAAAAAAAAAAGTTAAGTACAAGTTACACAATTTTTTTTTTAAAGAAAATTCTTATGTATTTCAAATCTATTAATGAACTAAAGAATTGAATGGGCTTTTACGAGTAAGTGCTTCATTCATAACGAGTAGTGGGCGTAAGTTACGTTTATTTGCTTATTTACTTAGCGATTGACCGAAACAGGGCGATGTGAATAGTTCTAATTGGTTCTTAAGGCGTGAACTTGTATGATTCATTGTTGCTGTTTAGGTATGTCAATAACTTTTGCTTGGGTTTTGTGTAGGACTCAAGGTTCTACTGATTGTGTAGTTACTGCTATTGTTTATTTTAAGTGTTATTTTCAAATTATGGTTTGTCTAGGTATTGTAAACATAAAGACGTTTTTTTAACGCGATCTTGTTAACTGATTATTATAGTGTTTACAGAAATAATGTTATTAACATTTTGAATGCCGTTAATACAGAAGCAATTTAAATAAGCCACCGTGTCTCGCGTGGATCCATGTTCTAAGGTATTTCTTTCAATCCGGAGATCAAACTCCGTACTTCTTTCCTAAAAGGCTGTCGGTGCCCTCTCCAATACAAGTATTTTATTTAACAAGTTCAATTATGTTTTTAAAGGAACTGTGGAGGCGCACCCTAATTGTTTCTGCTTTAAAACTTTGAACGTGAGCTTATTAAGCACACGAAACACCATTTCGTTAAATATTTAAATTCAAAGCTTCCGACTGATGTACCTGACAGTACTTTATCTACATCTTATTTATGCATTTCTGACTTAATACAGAGCAAAATATACGTGAACAGAATATAAAGAAACCCATCCCATACAAATTACGTGCACTTGTCATACATAATCGTATATTTATATGATTTAAAATATAAGGAATTTGAAAATGTCAGAAGCGTCCAAAAAACCCAAAAAGCATATTTTGTATCGTTTTAATTCCCTGTGTTATAGGGATTCTGTATGCAAATCTGACATTAGCATACGTAATAGTGAGTCAATGTTGATTTTTGTGACATATGAATGTGGAAAATTCTTTGTCGTTTGCAAGCTTTTGAATTAGCGATATTTCATTGAGGCTTAAACTTAGAGCTTTTTGTTAGGACAAGTCTGAAAAAAAGTTTGTGTTGGTTTGTCTAAACATAAAGAGTAGATTGCTAAAACTTTTCTTAAGTGCTGTTCACTTATCATTGAATTTTGTGTTAATTTCCGTAATATTATTCTGGTTGTAGCATTAGTATAATTAATTTAATGAATTAATTAATTTCAGTGATCAGAAACCTAATAATTAAGTAATGTTTACTTTTATTCTGTTTATTTTTATAACATTCTTTCTAACAACTAGTAGGTAGATCTGTTTAGTAATATGTGGATAACGTTGTAAGTAGTGTATTTGCTACCTCTATTATTAAGTTCTAACCTTATTAAGTTATATTTGTTGTCCCTAAATAAATTAATAAATAATTTATTTATTAAAAAAAATACACCAATTTAATAGTATTATGGTGATACATTTTATGACACTTGTTTCTATGAACATATTTTTAACATCTGTGTCTGAACTGGATATAAAATATTTTCTGATATGAGAAATATTATATTTGGTATATATTTTCAGGTAAGTACCACTTCTATTCACACAAGTACGATTTGTGTTAAGGAAAACAACAGACAGTTTAATAAAACATTAGGCTGCGCATGCATTCTTCTAAGGATATAATAACTTTACAAAAACCAGAGTTTTGTAACGTTAATCTCGATTACACATTCCGATTTATTTGGTTGACGTACCTATATAATACAAACAAAGAATGCAAGATCGTACAAGAATATTATACGGGATTCCCCGAAACCCATTTTAATAAATTAAAGAAATGTTAGGTGGAGCGTTTAAGGAAAGCTCGGCTGTGCAACCTAGCAACTGACAAAAAATCGGTGTTTATGCACATTTGACCTGTGCAGCTGTTATTATTTAGCCACGGGCCATTTAGGGGTCTAGAATCATGTACTTAATTTATGGTTTCAGTTGGCGCGTCGATGTACAGTCAACAAAGGAGTTAAGTATACAGGAGCGTCGGATATAGTCGAAGTTTACTAAGAAACCGATGGATGTTCTGGACTGAAATTTAATTTAATAAATGAGCTGTTTGTTTTCTATTAATAAACTAAAATTTTATTCGAAAATATCCATCGGTTTCTTAGTAATCTTCAACAATATCCGACGCTCCTGTATACTTAACTCCTTTGTTGACTGTACAGACGCCAGCACATCAAACTACTACAATATGTCAAATTTCTTTAATTGATTTTCAACTTTATTGCTAAAGCTTAAGGTTCAAGGTTGATTGGGAAAATTTGACAGTTTCGAGTAGCTTGATGTGCTGGATTCTGTACCTGCCACCCTGTATTAAAGTAGTGATAGACCTTCTTACAATTTCATCAGAAGATCGCTCAGATTATGAAGTAAAATCTGAGCGATCTTCTGATGAGATTGTAAGAAGGTTTATGAAGTAAGTATAATAGACACCTATTTATAGACTTTATGTTGGACTCCATAAGTTCTGAGATGATCTGCGCAATTATTGACAAATGCGTGCACTGACTGAACAGGTCCACTCAATCTGTGTAGTTCTTTTTTCCCAAGACAATTTCAGACCCCAATCTGACCAAGATTGTGTCTGGATTTTAAAAGAGACTGTGACCACGGACTTTGTTCGCAAGTTACTCAAATAGGAAACGCCGACATCATCTAGTTTTTAAAATATGATTGACTGTAAAAGACATCATCATCATCATCTGCCTAGCCTTTTACCAACTATGTTAGGGTCGGTTTCCAGTCTAACCAGATGCAGCTGAATACCAGTATTTTACATGGAGCGACTGCCTATCTGGCCTCCACAACCCAGTTACTGGGTAATAGGTACGATACCTACCCCTTGGTAAGACTGACTACCTACCCGTAACGACTGTCAAAGATCCACGAATAACAGCTAGGATATACAGCTTGACATGCTTCCCGAGGCACGGAGGGGTCTTGTTATGTGAAGGTGGTCACCCATCTACGGACCAACCGCGGCAAGCGTAGCTTAACCTGTTAAAATCTAAACTTATTTCATGATCACATTTTATTGGTACCTACTACAGGTATCGCCCCCGACTTACGAGTTGTAGGTCATAGGTTCGAACCCTGACAGGCGCTTTACTTTGTGCAACTTATTTCATCACCACTGCTCTCAAAACGGTGAAGGAAAACATCGTGAGGAAACCGGCATGTCCTAGAACCAAAAATTCGAAGACATGTAACATCCACCAACCCGCACTGGGCCTGCGTGGTGGATTACGGCCCACTCCCTCTCACCGAGAGGAGGCCTGTGTACCAGCAGTGGGAACATTATAGGCTGATCCTCTATCATCCCAGAGTTGCATTCATTAGGTTAATCCTGCAAAATATAGCTACAGAAAAAAAAACCTGGCAGAATGAATGAGGAAAGTTCAATCGCGTAAATGATCTAATCTTGTACACACGAAATGTAGGCTGCATTTTGGGTATTTCGAAAAATTTGCCGCACCTTACAAGGGTCCTGGAGATACACGAAAATATGATTCATAAATACCTTTTATAACGGTGAAATAAATATCTGCAGGTACCTACTAATGTTACAAATAAACACCTTTCATTCTGTTTGCGAAATTTCACCTTAACTGCTAAACCGATTTTAGGGATTTTCGGCACAGGGGAAATTTGGTCGGTAACGAAAGAAAAATATAGAGTAGGTACTTTTCCTTATAAAAATTCAAAACTATGAAGGCGGGTGAAGACAGCTAGATCACAAAATGCATTGATAGAAGTAAAAACAGTAAGTTGCACAGGGTTTAATTTAACTGCCTAAGTGAGGCTTTCTTGGAAACAAAACAATTAAAAATTCAGAACTTATCAAATATTTATTCAGGTAATTCGGGTATTGTGTTTAGTCTCAGAGCTTTTAAGTTGAGTTTTGCGGCAATAAAGGCTTAAAGGCTGTAATAAACATTACTCAGACCAGGATATCGTGTCGCCGTTGCAATTAAAAAACCCAAATGGTAGGTTTGGGCAAACGTAATGTTTCTTATAAATCTGGAATTAAAGATTATGTAAGCACCGTATCTCGGCTTCGTCCCAAGACTCACCGATCCCGACTCTACACGATTTGTCCCAACTCTACACGAAACGATAAAATGTACGGTGAGAATGAAACACATTTAGAGGCTCTTTGTTTTAGATAAATGAGCATTTGTCTTGACAAAAGAACTCACCTATTTATATGTCCACGGGTGTGCAATGTGCATTCAGATATATTGCTGGACATATGCCTCTCCCAGGCTGCGCCACATTACCCAGTCCCCCGCCTTCCATCCAGGGATGCAGTCTGTCCCAGAAACTATTTTAGGTCGTCTGTCCATCTACTTGGGCGGGGCATACGAATGGACACTTAACAACCAATTTAAAAAGTACCATCGACTCGTAAGGAAGAAGAATGTAAGCCATAGAAGTATGTTTCTCATAAGAGATCTACTGTCGTAAGGGAAAATATTTTATTAAGAAAATTCAGTGGAGCGCGTAGTGGGGTTACACATTTGAAAGCTTTGTAGGAAAAACAAGATTACTTATTTCAGCGTATTTCTTGTCGATTCTAATGTCCTAAGCCTTTTTTGGGAGCTTGATAAATTAGGCATGTACCTAATTGTTCGGCCAATTATATCATCGATTGCGAAGTTAATTGTATCCGATTATGGAAAAAACAAAGCATTCAGCTCAGCTTTTAAGGCATTCAGATGCAACGCGTGGGCTGTATTTTGATTTTTATCCCAAAAATGTTTGACCTTTACGAAACTTTTAATTGTTAAATCAAAAAATAAGCTTCCTTATAATTAAGTGTTGTTTTTGTTGATTCCAGTTTAAAATCAAATCAAAACAAAATTAAATCCAATCTTCTGAGCGTTTAATTTTATACTACTTACTATAAATTAAATCGCAAATTATTTGTCCAATAAATCACTGAGTATTTCCGTGTTCATGAAAACTAAATAGTTTAATTTTCATAAATATTATAAAACCATGATATGCGTAACAAAAGTGATGTTTTCAATTAACAAAGCCAAAATATCATTAGAAGCAAAAATCATTTGATTGAAATAATTTTTGCAAGGATACGCAAAAGGTAGTAAAATTGATATTTCGATTAACGTTTCGGTTTTTACAAATATAATTTTAGAGTACAATATAAAAAAATTAAACAGCTTACATTTGGATAATACAAACTCTTAGCTATTATATGAAATACTGAAAAGAACTATATCGAATTATTTTAAGTCTATCTAGATCATATGTAAAAGTAACAGTGTTTCTACTTCTGTTGCTGATCTTACGGAAAATTAATTTAATGAAATGATTTCAAACTCAAACTCAAAGCATTTATTTCAATTAAACCTTGTACAGGCACTTTTGAATTGTCAAAATTAAATAGTCTGTCAGTTAGTCAGAAAGTTGAAGCTAGATTTTTTGCTCTTAATATATTTTGACTTAATTAATGACTTGGTGCAGGGCAGTGGTGGCCCAGTGGTATCGGCCCGGACTTACGAGTTGTAGGTTGTGAGTTCAAACCCAAACGGCATTTACTTTTTCATTACCACTGCTCTCAAAACGGTGAAAGAAAACATCGTGAGGAAACCGGCATGTCCTAGAACCAAAATATCGAAGACATTTTGGTTCATCATTTAGACATCCACTATTCCGTAATGGGCCCTCGTGGTGGATTATGGCCCACTCCTTCTCACATAGAGGAGGCCTGTGCCCCAGCAGTGGGAACATTATAGGCTGATTGTGTATGACCTGGAATGTCTAATAATAATTTTCGAACATTAACTTATTCGATATAAGTACTTACCTACATTGTGTCTTTCAAAACTTTGCTACGACAACTTAACGTTTTACGATATGTTTTTACCAAAAAGCTCTTAAAAATCGTAAGTCACTGCTCAAAGTGACAACTAATGCTTAGTAATGAAACACATAATTCGATTTTGTCTTTATCTTCACTTTAAGTGGATTTGTTTCACCATGACATTAAAACAAGGGTTCATATCAGAAATGTATATATCAATTTTGATGGGATTTGTTGGTGATAATAACCCCTTTGTTGTTAGAGAAAAGAGTAAATTCAATAGCGGTCTCATGATTTGGAATTCTTAAGGTGAGGATGCTCAAAAGGGTTAAGGAACTTCTTAGGCAACGAGTCCAAAATTATTTTACTATAGGACCAAACCTGAAATTGCGAAAACAATATCAGCTGTTCCCTACATTTATGTTCGCATAACTTGTCAAAATGTAGGTAACAGCTGATTTTTTTTCAGCGGTCATACTTGCGACCACGAGACCAGCGGTGTAGTTAACATTGGATATACTCAGTACCTAAATCGTCGTGGTGATAATGTACGTGTCTTTCCTATATAAGAAGAGGCCTTTGACCTGCAGTAAGACAATTACAAGGCGGTATTACAAATTGGGAATTGGGAGTATCAAATGTAATTTATGTTCCGTTGTAATTACAATGTCATGTAATGATATATGTATCTGAAATAAATCACGCAAGTAATTTTAGCAATCGATAGAGTAATGACAGAAACGGTTGTTTTCATGATTACTTTTTAAAAATGTTTTAATGTCCGTAGAATTCTGTCTACTGTATCTCCTTTTGATAAATCATAGTCGTTATTAATTTTCGCCGTAATTCGTAAGCCCTCAGCTTCATTAAGATAAATCAACTAACTTTAATTTAATTTTTTTTTATTTATTTAACTTTTTTTTTCTGTTTTGGCCGATACTGTCTCACAGCTTGGTAAAGGCCTCTCTAAGTCCTTCCAGGAACTCTTTTTCCGCGCCACCTCGAACCAGTCCTCGCGGTACGCGTCCAGGTCATCTGGCCACCGTTTTCTAGGCCGACCTCGGCGGCGCCGTCCATCTTAGGCATCCATTGTGTAAAGACTTTTACCAGGCGGTCATCCTGTTTAAGGCTTATGTGACCTGCCCAATCCCATTTGAGCCTTAAATTTGAATTATAAACCTATAGTCCCATAACTATAGTTACGGTTTTTATTAAGTGTTAAAATAATATCTCCATAAATGCTCTTGAATTTGGAATGGAGATATGTTTGATATATCCATATTCGAATCACCGGCAGGTCTAATAAATTTTGGGATGCTTCTTCATGAAGGCGCTTGCAGTTTGTTCCGCCAGTTACTCAACTGAACCGAGCGCTCGGTGCATCCTGGACAGTCACACCCAACACCTTATTTGACTGGCCAATTCTTCCTTTGCGGTGGCAGGGCTAACATCCGCCTGGTTTGCGACCACCCTACCACCGGATTCCGGCGTCAAGCAGCCTGCTGTGTTTCGTCGATGCGTGGGAGTACCAGTGCCGTAAGAATCTTCTAGGCACGCTCGTTCCTTCATAGACCTCATGCATCGCTTTCCATCAGGCGTGATCGAGGTCAAGAAATCACATTTTTTTTCTTTTTATTGTTGAATGGGCCCCCCCATTCAGCAATTAAAAGAAAAAAAAAAGTGATTTAGTAGATGAATGATGTAGCAGATGATTGATGATGATGTGTGTAGGATCTTTTATGTCATATGTAGAATGAGTCATACTGCGTTTAAGATTTGAGCTTCTGGTTTTCGTTTTCCCTCTTCAATACCTTCTTCCTTCCCAGGTTTAGTTCATAATTGCTTTTTAGTGAGAATATCAACATTATTAAAAACATCTATAATTAAAACTTAACTGGTTATTAATCAATCTTCACAAAGTTCACGAGACATCTCGACAACCTATTTCCTTCTCCGAGCTTTAATTTTTGCTTTGTTTTTTTTATGTAATTGCCGGTAGTTTGATATTATCCAAACTGCATTAGTCTGAATCACAAAGATTTAAATCTTTTACGGATCAATTATAATAATTGATCCGTTTAGTCATCTCTCAGTCTTTAGTCATAATTTACATCAACGAATTTATTTCATTTTCCTGTACTTACCATTACAAGTCCAGATTTTTTGGTGACTGGGATTTTGAAATCTTTATTATAATTTTATATGGTAAAAAAGTGTATAAAATAGTTTATTGCGAATGTCATAATTTACACAGAAAAAACTTTTTCATTCATATAACACTACTTGCTATGTGAATATCAGTGACAGGAAGCTATTAAACCCATCTCATCATCGCGAAAAAAAATCTGCTGTTCCCTACATTTATGTTCGTATAACTCGTCGAAATGTAGGGAACAGCTGATTTTTTTCAGGTTTGGTCCCATATTAAAAGTTGTTCATAATAATGAGTACAATCTCCCATTTCGGTTTGTCGCATGTATTCAATTTCACCCTGTATGACGGATTTATGCCCGAACATACATAAAAAAAAACATCCTAATTGAGAACCTCCTCCTTTTTAGAAGTCGGTTAAAAAGGGGTCGACTTGAAAAAGTGTCAGCACGATAGGTGTAATAAAAATGATTAATAATAATTGAGGAAAATAATAATTTTGTTGCACTATTAAATTAGCAGTAGGTAAATGATTACAAACTTGGGAATTTTGAATGAGGTTTTGGTTCTTAAGAAATGGTCTACTTAATGTTAGCTCCGGATTCCGTGAGTCAACCTTCAAGGTTTCAATGACACACGATTTCTTCAGGTTTACTTGGACAGTAGAATGATTTCATAATGACCTTCTATTAATTGACCTTATTTTATTTTGTTTTGAAGAGCACTGCGTCATGGATGCCCTACATTGATTTGCATGACGTTAATGTGTCCTTCATGTTTTAGCAACATCTAAGGGGCCCGTGGCTAAGTAATAACAGCCGCATGGGTCAATTGATCAGGTTGAGCTATTATGGGTATATGGGTCCATCTTTACATACCGAGACCCCTCCGTGCCTAGGAAAGTGCGTTAAGCCGTTGGTCCCGGCTAGCATTCGTGGATCTTTTACAGTCGTTACGGAAGCCGTCAGAAGCCCAAAATTTTGTCAACCAGTCTTACCAAGGGGTATCGTGACCAGTAACTGGGTTGTGGCGGTTAGATAGGCAGTCGCTCCATGTCAAATATTGGTATTCAGCTGCATCTGGTTAGACTGGACGGCAACCCCAACATATGGATAGGGAAAAGGCTACGTAGATGATGATTTCTTAAAAATATCACCATGCTTAGCGTCTTCTTGCTTTTGATGTAAGTTACCACCAATTCTAAAGGAAATCATTATTAGTTTCACGTTACTGATTTACTGGACATAAAAATAGCGTCAGTATCCCAAGTCTCACGATCGGTAGTCGTGTTTGCTACTACTACAAGAATGAAAATAAAGTGAGTATTATTCCAGTACTTTACTAAATTATGAACTGATCTGAACAACGGGAAAAGAAAATTCCCGTTGGAAAGACTAGTCTGACCATCAATCTGACCAATGGGAAAAACCAAAATATTCGATATCTAATCATAAAAATATGTTGATAAAATTATTAAAATTACTCAGAAACTTACAATTGCTACACCACAGATTTGAGCAGAAAAAATGATCTGTTCCGTCCTTTCAGATATTATTGATCTCAGAAAGGCTGATAACCACAAATGTATTATTTTATCAAATGTAAAATATGATAAAGCGTGTGGGTTATTATGAAGAGCGTGTGGGGTCCCGAAAATATGATTGAATTTAATAAATCTCCGCTCCGATAAAGACTTGGCTTTGTGATCTTTGTCTTATTGCTTTTTGGTGTATTATGATACATTTGGGTTAAAAGGGGTTGGGGAAAAAACATATCCTGTACTGTATTTTTTATACTGTGTTTCCCAAAATTCTCTTCTCACAAGATTGAATAGAATATTATAAGATTTAGTATATTAGCAGAGTGGCAGTGGAAGCATGCTGGGCCCATAACCTATTAAAATACGGCTGTGTACTTAGCACAGACTAAAAATTATTTTATTATAAAACAGATAACTATACAGTTGTAGATGGTGCCACTTACATGCATACTTAAGTGTATTATTATGGTTTTTCCCTATAGGATTGTAAGCCAACAGAAGTTTCACATAAAATCGAATGCTGTCCATTCTTTATGAAGGCACTTGAGATGACCTTGCAAATAAGCAAAATAAACTATTTAAAATTGGTAAGCAGTGGGAGCAGTGGTGGCCCAGTGGTATCGTCCCCGTCTGACGAGTTGTAGGTCGGGAGCTGGAACCCAGGCAAGCACTTTTCTTTGTGTATTAAATTTCATCACCACTGCTCTCAAAACGGTGAAGGAAAACATCGTGAGGAAACCGGCATGTCCTAGAACCAAAACATTCGGAGACATGTAATAAACGTACACCAACCGGCAATGGGCCCGCGTGGTGGTTTATAGCCCACTTCCTTTCACAGAGAGGAGGCCTGTGTCCCAGCAGTGAGAATATTATAGGCTGATTATGCTAAGCAGTACCTTCATAATCAAATCGGTGAGGAAAGATTTAGTGTTTCATAATGAAGAGGACTCACATACAAAAAGTAGTTGAAGTTATTACGATCAAATAACGTTAAGAGGCGATCATACTTTTGTGCACAACGAGGTGTTTACACAAGAACCTGAAAACCAAGTATGTTTGTCTTAAATTCGTAATACTCCGCCGAAGACGGCTCCCGTTTTTGGCAAATAAGTCCTTTCTGGGTATTACACTTTGTTTTTACAATACGGTACCGTAATCTTGGTAAAGGTCAGGCCGTCGGTGTTTTTAATTGCTTAGCTACTTGTGTTATATGATTACTTTTCCCATTGCGAGCACCAGGTTTCATTGAAGTGGCGGTTTAAAGGAATTTTGTTTCGAGTTGAGTAAGGTCGCAGGAATGAAGCTATTAGGCTAGCTGGTCATTAGGGTCCTCTATATCACATTGCATTGTTTCAAAATTAAGGTTTATTGTATGGTCTACTTTGTGATTAGTCTTGGGAAATATTTGATGATGTTTGCTTCATTACCTATATTAAAATATATTTTTGTAGTATATATAAATATAGTGTATTCATTATTATTCGTTAAAACGTTGGTCCCGGCTGTCATTCGTGGATCTTTGACAGTCGTTACGGGTTGTCAGAAGCCCGAAAGTCTGACAACTCAGTCTTATCAAGGGGTATCGTATTACCCATTCATTAAAAATAGGTATATACTGGTAATCAGCTGCATCCGGTTAAGAGCGTTTACATCGTACGGCATTTCACCGATTTTTTTTACGATTTGATACGTGTGCGTTTGAAGTTTCATTAAAATCGGTTCATTCATTTCGAAAAACAAGGGCTTGAAAGTTTGTAAGAAATGCCGTACGGCGGCGTAAACGCTCTTAAACTGGAAGCCGACCCCAATATAATTATGTAGTTGAGAGAGGGCTACGCAGATGATGAAGATGATGTTTGCTTCATTATCCTGCTTATTAAATTACCTATTCCTATTAACTTTAACCTTTTCCTATTCCTACTTATTTTATTCCAACATTGAATATGCCATTTTAGAATTTGTAAACCTACTCTCGTACCTGTAATTACCTTTCGACCTTTCCTTTCAATACAAATTTCAAAAGCTTTCGATATTTCCCGAACCTTTCTTGTTAATAAAAATAAAAGTTTGTCCCAAACTCTCAAGGCTCTCTTACTAATTTCAATTCTTTAGCAATGACGTCAGGTCGCCGCTGGGAATGCAAAGTGTAAATTTTTCGTCAAATCAATAAATAATCAATCCCTTTCCTTTAGAGATATGTAATAAAGTGCGCCCACGTTTGCGGTCAGGCGCAGATAACTTAAACATATGCAAACGTTTTGATATATTGTAGAACAGTTCTTTCGAAGCCATTCGAAAAGAAATAAATCTAACCACTTGTTTTAAGTATTGACGATGTTTTTCAAGAAAGTTTGACAGTAATGAGTTTTAAGGTAGAATTAACCTACAAAAAATCTTTTTATTAAATATCTTTTCATGAGTATTAACATAATGTAGAAGTTATCTTATGATACATACCTACCTATAAATAAAAAATATGATAAAGTGCAACATTCTGACGATGGACTCTTTAAAGAACGAAAATAAATATAATACTCGTAATATGAATGTGACAGTCTTCTGAAATTAATAGACTGATTAATTCAATCTTAAAAGAATTTTATATCAAGTAAACATTATATCATTTTGTCCACAGAATATTTTTTTACATTCTTTTGAATGATTTATAAAACATTCATTAGGCATATCGTTCAAAGTGAATGATGAATTCACTTAGATAAATGAGCAACAGTTCGTAAATTTTGCATTTGGCGAACCCAAGCCGGTCCAATCAAAATTCAATTAGGAATATCTTCGTGAAGAATGTTTTCTTCAATCGCTTGTCGTTCCCACCGTTTGAAGTGTTTGTTCTAAATATACTTTTGTACCATTGTTTTGCTTTATTTTAATGTCCTGTTCCTGTTTATAGGTATATATCGTGTCTTTAACATCAATTTTAATTGGCAAAAATGTAAGTTTGCCCATACTCTTTTTTTATTTAGCTGCATACCTGGTTTAAAACATAGCTACATTATTTGCCTCAAAAACAAATGAAAACCCGTAACCTACAAAAGCTGACTCATCTGTACCTCTGAGTTGACTCAAACATGGCTTATCATTAGGATCTAGAGGTATATGCTCACAAACCACGACTCCAGTAGCTCGCACGTTTGTTTACGGGTATATCCGTGTTTTACTAAACATAAATCTGTCTATCTTGTATGATAGAATTAACTTCCCACTGCGATTACCCTATTTCTAGCGTAAAATCCATTTACCGTTACATCTTGAGTACTTGACCCAGTCATAGCGTACGTTATCAATCTACATTTGACTAAAGAAAAAGTCCCAGTTCCCATGACGATGTGAATATTATTTAATAACGTACGTAATGTACGTAACGCACGGTATCGAGACAACTTCAAGTGTGTTTAAGTTTGTCTAGGCTTGGCTGTTGCTATGTAAATCTACATTTGCACGTGTGTTTACTAGTTTCTGTCCTTAGATTCTATTCTGTAGGCTTCCGAATTGAATAGTGATGTTTCGGGCATAGCTTTTGGATAGTTTGCCTTTCTTGTTGTTGTCCTGTTTGTATTTTGATCTTCAAATTTCTTACTAAGGGTTGTCTCTGAATCACGTTCATGTTCCGATAGATGTAGAACTACCTGATTATTTCTAAATTTTTTTCTTTTTAAATATTGCTTCTCTATAGTTCTCTCTGGTGGGTAGTGCCATCTCTGCAAAAATCCCTAACCATACAACAAGTGCAGAACTCTCCCAATTAATCCAATATCTACAATTCCACGTTACATTATTAAGGCGTACCAGGAACTGGCACCTCGTAAATCCCTGAGGATCATTTCGTAATTAAGTTTCCGAAACGAACAAGCGGCAATACGTTCAAACCTACGACGATAACAAAAATATGGGGACCGAATCACCACATCGTGATTTATATTTGCCGTCGGTGATAATTTCTTTTAATTGTGGCTTGTTAGGTGCGGTCTGCGGTTTGTGGCGAGCCTTAGGTGGCTGTATTGATTTATTCCTTATAATTGAGTTTAGATACCGGGTAATTCTGAACTGAAATGTGAACACCTTTTCAGTGTTGTTTGTTTTAAAGTATATGTTTGTTTGAGAATGTGGTATTACTGTAATTTAAAGCGGCATGCGGCATTCCCATACTTTTTACTGCTATTAATAATTCTGACGATAAAATTTCTTTAGGCTAACAGCTGTCACATCGCACTTAAATAATACAAATTGGATCGCTTAATATTCACATATTCAAAATCAACGGTCGGTCGACCTTAAGCCCGGGATAATATTCGACAATCTCGTTTGAGTTCCAACGCTATATTTCTGGTCATATTACATAGGGCTGACAGTATGAGTGATATCTCTTTTGAAACAATGAGTCGATGACCTATTTTTTACCTTAACATGTAATTTTAAAACCTGCCCGCAGGATTTCCAGGAATAGTGTCATATTTTTGACTAACAACCGAAAAAATATCCTCACGTTTTAAAATTATGGCATTTTTGTAACTGGTTTCTTGTGTGAGTGACCCCTGTTGGTGACTCATAGTGACTGTTTACCTTAGCTTGACAAATTCAGGGCTAAGATGCTAATACGTGTGATTAATTTCTTTAAGATAATAGCCATTATATTTGTTATGACACATCACTGTTAATTGCGTACATCTCCTTTCAGACAAGTTCGTTAAACTTGGGTCTAAAATGTAAATTTAATATTTTACAAACATATAAATTAAAATTTAATTTTTTAGCAACTTTGCTAGCTTTCGTTAAAGTGGTCCGTTTCGTACAGAAACTTTGGATCTTGGGTTAGGAACTGTCATGCTGACTTTTTTTTTTTTGCGAGTCGGATATCATCAAATGACCCCTCCCGCTCTGAGTGGAGCGGAAGTGTCAGACTCATACTGACTAAAACCCACCCGTGTTCCTTCCTTAGCCTTTATGTTCCGGGCCAGCGGTAACCCTTTCGGATAATCCAGCTGACCCAGCAGGTATCGGCCTTAAGGCGGGCCCCTCCTCGATGCTGACATCTCTTTGAGGCGCGCGTGGAACACGTACGCGCCGTCCAGCACGGGCCTGGTCCTGATCGGACGGTGATGAGCTACCCATTACTCTCTGCCCGCAGGCCACTGCCTTCGCCAACTTTCTCGCTTATTTAGTGGACACGGAAAATGGTCATGCTGACTTCATTCTTGAATTTTTTATTCATCTCTGTTGGATTTATAAGGACTTAGACCTGCCCTAAGGGCAATGCCATCAAGCGGAACTAACTGCTTTCTTATATAATTTTAACATACAAAATTATCATCCGTTTAAGTTGTTTATCCCTGATCCACATTAATATGGAATGTTATGTCTTTTTCTTTGCAGTTTTGAAACTCAATTTGTTCTTTGGTCAATTGGTTTTCTTTAAGAATATTTCTTTAGATAATGGCCCTTAACGATATCACAAATGTGTTTTAAATTGTCAATTGTGACTAAAATGTATTATTTTTATTATGACTGAAATTGTAGAAAAACACTTCAAAAGGTAATCAAGTTACGAATTGAAAATTAATGAACAAAAGAAAAGTTTGGATAACATGCAAAAAATAGCAACGTAACATCCAGCAAATTAAAGCAATTAAATAAGCGGACGAGGACTTTTACACAATATTTTACGAATATTTAAGAATTCCCAAAATTAAAAGGAATGATCGCAAATGTTGTAAAAAGTAAATAAAAGGAAAAGTACCAAAAGAATACAAAAAAGGAAAGCAACTGGTCGAATAAATGGGCCTTTCGAAAGATTCCGCAAACCAAGGTCATTTGGTGTCAATGAACTCTGCGGCGATTATGTTAAAAGTGCATACTTTTATTTAACTTGACATATGCTAATGAGGTTTAAGTTATTGAAAATGCAGTGCCTAAGTTATTTCTGGTTCGCTCTCCAGAAAAGCATAACAATATATTATCTAGGGGCACGGCAGTGCCCCCGCCAAGATGAGCCCAGCTAAGTGCAAGGGCAATCTACCTTTTCTCGAAGCGCTTCGTCATTTTATTTTTTTGAACCTTCATAACTTGGGTTTGGATTATACCAGATAAACAAAATTCTCGGGATATTTATTAAACATATAAAGTTTCAATTGCATAGCTCATAATACTTTAGATTTTATTGATATCTGATTTCGTCACTGACTTATGATCATCAAAACTCTTAGGGTGTTTCTGAAGTCCTAGAAAGCTGAAATTTGGCAAGTAAGCTAGTATTAGTACACAAACAACAAAAAGATTCTGAAAATTGGCATTTTTACCCCCCCAACCTCTACACATATTTCAGGATTTTTAGTAAATCAAACAAAAAAAAATTTAAAAAAAATTTCATATGAAACTTACTAAAAGATGCGAAATCCCACCAAAAACATTTTCGTGTAAAATGTTGCCAAGACGAGACCACATATGGCTCGCACTGTCAAAAAGTTATCAGATCTCATGTAGAGCCAAGCTTCTAACTCTATTCGCCCTAACTCTAAAAGTCCTGACTTCACACACTCTACACCTTAGTCGAAATATGTCGTTTGGCAGAATCAGTTCAAAAAAAAAAATTTACGTATTCCCCAATATGCAATATTTTTTTTTTGTACTGATTCTGATTAAGTTTTCAAGGCGTTTTCAGTTTTTGTCGTATTTCATATTTGTCTACATTTTAAACAAGCTATAGCATGATTCACAGTCGCATTCTGTAGTTGAGTGCCAGCTTGTTGTCATACGATAATGTCACTTGGGCCTTCAACTTATCGTCCCTTGTCCACTGTATTGTTAGTTCTGTAAAAAAACATGGTTTACTTTGTAACGGTTTACTTTACCGCTTCCAGCCCTGACGGTTTCCTGTTCATTTGCATAGACAAAATGTAGGCCAGCGTTACGTATGCCTTCAACCATGAATCTGCTGGTATTAGTACTAGTAGGTTATTTGATAACGGAAATTAACATAAATATTTTAATGTTTAACTGGCAAAATGTGGATGTACTATTGATGTACCTACACCTCTGCCTAACCTTTCGGGTAATGCAAGCAAATTGAGAACTGAATAAGCCCGGAAAAAAACAATCATTGGTGATGTCCCAGTGCTGGAATGTAACCCGACTGACGCATATGATTACAGAATTGAAAAAAAAAGTTTGACCTACGGGTTTTCCCTTTCTACTAGATATCTTTTCTTTCCTGATTAACATTATAATCCTTGATATCTTTAACTACAACGTTTTGACAACTTTTGAACATGCATCTTAATCACAGAGGACCCTACTCAGGGGCGTAAACACATAAAACAATCCTAGACAAAATGACATGCAAAAACCTTGATAAAGATGTCTGAACAAACGCCTCAATCGACCGAGACATATTAAAAAAGCAAGGTATAAGAATTGAAAACCATACGAATTCTGAAGAGAGAACAGAATGAATCCGTACTTCCACACAATAGACAACCGCGAACGCAATACGAGAAAATGAAAGAGGTTTCATTCAGTTTGGGAAAGAAAGGTAGACGCGAAGTTAGACTGACAACTCTTAGTCGGTGGGAATAATGAAAAGTTTTCTTGCAGTGAACGTTAAAATTATAATATTATTTAGTTTTAGAACAATGTTTGTAGTGTTGATTAATTTCAAACCAGAACCATCATAATATCAGGCACCCTAATTGCGTACACACTATCAATCACAATTTGAATCATTTTGAAGGAAATGATTTAATGTATTGCTTTATATGTTCGAAAAATTTGTCTGCTCAACAACGTAAATAACGTAATAAATGTTGTTGAACTGTCAAAGTGAAAACCATTGCTACTGATAGTGTCTTGCGCAATTACCCTGCATGTTGATCTCAAAAGTCAAATGATTGATCCCAGCACCATGATTGATAATCTATAATAATTGCAGCACCCAGCAGTGGGACACAATAATGCTAACGAAATAATTCGATTTTAGATAATATTATTAAGTCATATTTTCTTAAAAACTTGGCTAAATTATTATGATGTAGACAGAGTTGTTTTACATGTTTATAAGCGCGAGAAGAAAAAACAGACTTAGTATTTTACTTTTAGGGACTTCCTACACAATTCTCAGCTTTTCTTCTTGACTCTTAAGGATATTTGAAAATATCAAAATGAAAGTCTAAAATAATTTAATTTAGTCACCGAATGTGACTTTTAAATTTTAACATCTGACACGGTCTTGACATTGAAGAAGATATCAATGGCAAAATAACCATAGAAGGAAGCGAACGATTGTTGTATACCCTTAAAATTCAGCTTGCATATCGAATATGTAAATAACATCGTCGATGACACGAATATAATCTCCGTCGTAATTATCGACCCAAAAGCAATTTACTTTGTCACAGGATCAAAATTCCAGAATAAAACGCTTCATGTTGACGTGACAAGAGTACCATCGTACCTATCTCACTTTCTTTATATTTCTAGACACGTAAGAATTCTAGATTGTCATCGGCGTTATGTGCTTGTACGACAAAAACCTTTGCGTGGGCTTCTACAGGATAATAGATGCCCTTGAGATTTGAGACGCTCCTAGTCTGGTATGTCTTTACTGTATGCACATGTGAAGAATGTGTGATTTCGTAAAAATGGTGCTGTCGACAAGGAAGGCTAACTTTATTTGCCTGATGATACGTACTTCGCATTACCCATCTTGGAAACTGTCTTGATGTTGCTCTTGCTACTTGATTTTCTAGACTGATTAGCGATTATATGATAACGTAAATGTCATTGTAGGCATTGCAAAGCAAGCTTTATGAATTGCTTTAAGTCAAATGTCTATGTAGACATTTGACTTAAAGCACCAAAAAGCTTGATACATATCTATGTATCAAGCTTTTTGGTATAGGTAGGTATACGAAATTTACGAAACGAATAAATTCTAGTCAAGTTTGAAAACATAGTAAATCAACAAACGGAAGAAGGTTGTTACAATAACTTACAGTCACAACTTTTAGTAAAACGCTGTTAGCAAACATGTCTGTCCCAAAACCAACAATTTTAAAATTCCCGAATTGGCAAAACTTCAAGGCAGGTTAAATGTTAACGTGGGCGTTGGCAGAGCGTTATGCCACGTTATGCCTCTCTTGACACTTGTCTGCATGCTACAGTTTTTATAAGCTCATACTATGTATGACGGTATGGAACATCTGTACCAAATTTTATCGCTGAATTAAATTTTGAACCGTCATGCATATTTGAATCGTGTTCAAGGTCCTTTGTGTTAGCATTTGTATTGAGATATTTTATTGTAGGTACCTGCTTCATCATTCATGTACCGTAATACTGGTTTCAAATGAAGAGTGATCATGCAAAAATTGTTTACCTTCCAAATATTCGTTATTGCATAAGGTCCTTCAACCAATCATTTTTTGAGCTCACTGTTACATTAATCAAAACTGTAAACGTACTTGTCATTATTATCGATATAAACCAAATACTTATTGGGGTTATTTTCTAAGTTTGTTTTCATACATTTCACTTATCCATAAGCTCAAGTTCAGGACTTCGAGAGGCTTGACCTTGCATGAACACAATGCCGCGTAATGATGGCGGTGCCATTGTCAACGAACCGTGTTCAGATCATCGATATCTGTATTATTATTGCCCCAGAGCTAAGAAGTACTCTACCTGTCACTTTATTGGCAGAAAAAAGTATATTTATGACTAATGGATCCAATTTATCATTGATTAAATCTAGGTTCAATTTGTAGTGAAGTATAAAATTACGCATATTGTTACCTACCTAGCCTTTTCCCAACTATGTTGGAATCGGCTTCAAGTCTAACCGGATGCAGCTGAATACCAGTATTTTACATGAAGCGACTGCCTATCTGACATTCATATCCACTTTACTGGATAGGATACGATACCCCTCGGTAAAATTAGACTTTAGGGCTTCTGACGACCCGTAACAACTGACAAAGATCCACGAATGACAGTCATTAACATGCTTTTTGAGGCACGGAGGGGTATGTAAAGATGATCACCTATCCACGGACCAACAGCTGCAAGCGTAGCTTGACTGGCTAGCTCGATCGACCCGTGCGGCTATTATTATTTAGCTACAAGCTACAAGTCCCAAAATTACGCATATTGTATGTGGACTTTATATTTTGTAGGGCCATCTAAATAGCGGGCTTTTAAAAATAACTTTTACTTATTCTTATTCTATGGTGTGAACTTCCAGTAATATTGTTGTGTATTAATAAAAGCTTATTTGGTATCAGTGAGATTTTTTTATACGGAAGAAAGGTTCTTACGTAAATACGGCAAGCGTCACTTCATTTTATCCTTCGTGAAGTATCTTCATAAAAGTTTTTATTCATTTTGATACCTCATAAATTCCCAATCGGCAATACCGTTGTTATGGAACGTGTTTTTTCTATCGACCATGTGACCTTGTGACACAACTTTTGGGACTTATTTATTACACAAAATTTAGTATGAAAGTCTACAATTATTCTTATCTATTGTATTCGCTTCTTCTTTTATAGTTATTTTATATGAAGCCAGTATGACTTACTTTTCAGTTCCCATGATAATGTTATGTTTAGTCAGCGTCTTTTAGCTTATAGTACTTTTTCAAGTCTGTATATCTCGCAGAATGTTTTTTATTCATATTCGCATGACGTTGTAGATTTTATCGATCGTTATCACTCACTTGTTCGAGCTTACGTTTTATTTCTTCAATTCTCCCGTCAAAGATACTGTGAATGGATTCGTATCTCGGTTTCTGAACGTCTAGATACACTTGTGTATCTCTTGATTTATTTATTTTCCAAGAAATAGTGTGTCAAATGTCTTGTCTTCTTGTCAATTTCTTGTACCATTATACAAAAGAAGTTCTGTTCTATAAAAGACAACTTCTAGAACTCAACTCCTTTGCGAGTTGGTAAAGACTTTGTTTTGGATATCGCTCTGACATATTACAGACGCGAGAAGTTTTACCGAAATGATACAATTTATCCACAAAGTAGCTACCTACTGATTGTGATTTCGAATACCTATAAGTAAAAGTGTTAGTCGTTTTTCGCTTAGTTCTGATTTGAGACTGCTATGAAATATTTCTAATACTAATAGAACTACACCACTAATAGAACGCATTCGATAAAAACTTCCGTCAAAAATCTTTAGAACCGCAAATTATGATAAACCTGCAATAACCATAATAACGTTGGCAAAAATAGCGATTCTATAAACAGTAAATGAAGTCAATTAAATCATTCCTTTGTCAAATGACACGACAGTCTAGCAGTTTTTAGATCTATAGCCAATAAAAAATAATTAATGACACCTACTGTGACATGCGTTTACAGAAACTGTAAGTATATTTGAAGGTATATGTTATTTATTGTAATATGATACCGAATATATCATTCAAGTGGTAAAACGGTTTGAATGATAAGATCTACACTCTAACCTCAAAAGTATTGTATTACACTTGTTGAGTGTTTGATTTATTGGTTTTAACCATAGATACTCGTATATGTACATTTCTATGGTTTTAAATAAGTATATGAGCAATCAACACGGATGTTAGATAAAAGAGTAACAGTGAAAAATTGTAAAAACATATTGATCATTTGTATTTTCCTGTTTCTTGCAAATTATTGTGCAGCTTTGTTGTAGGCGGTATTGGTAAATGTTGTAAACGTCAGAAAATGGGTCGTTAAGGGGAAAGCGCTAAGGTAGCCCGCGAAATTCAAATTTTCTTACGTTTTTTGCAATTTGCTGGTCAGTACCTAGTTGATTAAAATATGATTCGTGACCGTAACAAATATGTATTTACAGAATTATAATCATTAGAATCAGTAATACAACTTGTTAGGTTAGTACCTGTAATCGTTAAATGTCAAGATTTCATGAAATAGTCATTCAGTAGGATTACTTGGTCTTAGAGAGTTGTGTTGATGACTTTAATCAAGAAGACTATAACACTGTACACATCTATGCCGTATTGGCAAAAGCCAAAACTGGGTACTAATAGAATGCGGACTGATGAATTTACTACTCCATATTCATAGAATTATCAAGAGCCTTGTTGATTCCCTACGTATAGTTCTCATTTGAACCTGTTTCCCGTGATTTCAGTCACATAGGTATAAACTTCAACTCCAGGCTAGTCACCGTAGACATAAAAATCGAATATAATACGATGTTTTAAGTGACTGGCGTACTTCCATATCTTCAGTAGCAGGCTGCGTGTTGTTTATCAGTCTCAATTTATCCCGCAGTCAGTGTTTCACGGAACTACTATAAATTAAACAGTACAAGATGTTTATGACTTTGTACAGGGATATTTTGGTCCCTTACTTAGTCAAGTCGCCTACGAGAATCATAGCAAAGCTCTGCATGTGCTCGGATTTATTTCCCTCTTTGACATTCATAACTTGCACGGAATAATAAGCAGTTGATACATTCTACTGCTTTTACTCAACTCTTATATAACCCACTAGGAGGTTAATCGAGGAACACCAAAGGAAAGGCAGTTCTAAGGATTTCAATAATACGTTTATTATCCTTTTATTTATATATTGGATGGTGTGTCTACTAGTGACCTTATTGGTGATGTTTTTCAAAAGGCAGGTGCGTAGTACAGTACTCGCAACCAGCGTGCGTGTGTGACTGATGAACATAAACGAGGCAAAAGGAGTATGTCAGGAACTCAGGATCATAGCAGGTGGCGTTCCGTAGTTTCTGCACACCCCATAGGAAAGCGTGAGATGATGTATGTATGTAAATAGCAAATGAGAGAAATATTTATTTGGTCAATGTTTATTAAAATGGGATTTCTTTGCTTCAACTGACGACGGTTCAGTTGTACTTCTTCAATGACTGTTAAAAATTGGATATTACCCACCCACTTTTAAGAGGATCTTGATCATTAAAAATCCGTACGTCTTTCTTCTCGTGGTTGTCATATAATGGAATGGCACCTCTGATATTACAACTGATTGCCAAACGGGCCTAATATGGTAATATTCCCGTTATGCCATTCGAAGGCAAGCCCATAAAGATGTCCATGTTTGGTGATGATTTTTCCATCACTTCCGCTAGTAACAATGATGATATCATGAAGTTTAAAGGCTCCCGCAAACAGGCGCGACACTACAGCGTGACGCGACTCTAGAGTCTAGTAGAACGATTTCTATGAAAACTTTGTGGAAATTGCTCAACCAGAATCGCGTCGTCGTCGCACCTTTAAAAGACGGCTAACTCTCTAGATAAAAAAAACATGACAATAAATGGAAATGACAGCTCTAGGCCTATCTAGACAGAGAGTCTGCCTTTGACAGGCTAAAATACACATAGCCTATATATTTTTGTATTATAGTCGACAAGTGTGTATTCGTTAGGTACAGTACTATCGACCGGTTTTTGTTTATGTTGTAGTCGCTGTCGGAAATCCGGCACTTAGCAAAAATATTATAATTACTTATTTAAAAGAACTGTTCAGTTTTTTTATTAGGTAACTAGTCGATGACTAAAATACTAATTGACGTTGACCTTCATTCAATCCGTATTTCCTTTAGAGTTTAATAAATAAAAATACATGTATTAATAACCAATTTTTGTGTTTGTTCTAGGTACAAAATAATAATATCCACAACCTCTTGGTGGCAGGTTTGTCTCTGTTCCGGAAAGGTATACAAACCACTTGATCCTTTACATTATGAGAAGATGCTTTTATCATTTATCTTTACTAATCATTCATATATTTATTTTATTTTCTTTTACTAGCCTACGCTGTCCTGGGCAAAGGTCACTCCTTCCATCATTTATCAATATCTAATTTTAATTTCGATACAATGTGGAGAAAACTATAGGACAATATATTAAAACACTGGCAATACTGATGCATAAGAGTGTTATAGAACTATCCTAGCATCGAAATCAAAATAGTGTTTTTATTTTCAAACAAACTATTTAGTTTGTTTGAAGCAGTGTTGGGCCGACTGTGGGTTTTGCCAATCTTTGATTAGCTATAGTCACTAAACTAATGGATATATTTGATTCAGTTTTCGTATGCAGACTAGGGACGGCATGAGATACACCAGTTTAATTTATTGTCGTATTGTCATCTCCATTGTGATTCCGATAGCCTATGTCCTCACATAGTATAAAACAAAGTCGGCGAAATGTTTGTAGGTACGTGCTTAACTTCCGAATGACTGCACCAAATTGGATAATTCTTTTTTGTTGTGTTCGGTATTGTCAGGTGTCAGGACAAGGTTTGTATGAAAGAAAATTTAGGAAATTCGTAAAAGAATTGCACTCCTGCGAAGCTGGGGCGGGCTTTAAAACAGAATAAACAAATAAAAATCAATTTCATTTGTAAAAAAAAAACGCTAAGCTCTGAAATTACAATTTATAAAAGAATGTATAAGTAATGCATTGTCGAGTTGTATGACATAATACAATGACAGTCTGACTATGTAAGTACCGTAAATCTTTTCACATTTCTTGTTCCTAATTATTTCCGTTTGAAACGGAAAACTTCCTGGCGACGGAACATAGTTAATGAGATATCATGAGTATGGTGGAGTAATGGATATGAATGGTAACGTAGGTGGAAATCGATAGAAGTGAAATTCTATTTTTTTCCCGGAAGTGCTGCCATTTGGTAGATATTTTAAATAAACATAATATCAACATTTAGAACTACGTTTCGTGTATTTATTTTATTTCTAGTGTTATATATTTCATCGTTTAGTTCACTGGTTGACGTCATCACGTGAATATCAGCGCTGGGGCTCTGTATCGCATAGGGTCAGGTATCGCATAGGGTAAGGTTAAAGTTCAAGTAAACGGCGTAAACTCATTAGGGTCTGAAATGACAATGGGTGTTCCTCAAGGTTCGATATTGGGTCCATTCCTCTTTTTAGTTTACATTAATGATTTACCCCAATTACTTCAAAATCAACCGAAGATGGTGTTATTTGCAGATGACACATCGTTAATCTTTAAAATAGACCGACGGTCACAAAATCTTGACGACGTGAATAACTCTATTCTTCAGGTCCAAGATTGGTTTACGGTAAATAATTTAGTACTTAATGAAAAAAAAACCAAATGCATTAGATTTAAATTACCGAATGTTAGAAGTAGCGAATGTGAAATCATATTGAATGGCCAAAAACTAGAATTTATTGATCAGACAGTTTTCCTAGGAATCACGCTAGACGAGAAATTACAATGGGGACCTCATATAACATCTATTGCGGGGCGGCTAAGCTCCGCCGCTTATGCTGTTAGAAAGATAAGACAGTTAACAGATGTAGAAACCGCGCGTTTGGTCTATTTTAGTTACTTCCACAGTATTATGTCATATGGCATTTTACTATGGGGTCGGGCTGCTGACATTGAATCCATTTTTATTTTACAAAAGAGAGCTGTCAGAGCCATTTACAATCTACGTCGTCGCGAATCTCTTAGGGAACTATTTAAAAAGGTTAATATCATGACGGTACCTTGCCAATTCATTTATGAAAATATTATGTATGTAAGAAAAAATCAACATCTTTTTAATAAAATAAGTGATCGGCATAATTTTAATACTAGAAATAAAGATAAATTAGATCAACCTTTTTTTAGATTATCTAAAGTACATACATCTTTTATGGGGTACTGTGTTAAATGCTACAACAAAATACCTTGTGACATATTGCAATTAAATGAAAGAAAATTTAAAACTCATATTAAAAGTACACTTTGTAAACAAGGATATTACAAATTAGAGGATTATATCCAAGATAAGAATGTTTGGAAACATGCTGGTCCTGCTCCATAGGACAATCTAAAAGTTTAGACAAAATCAAACTTGTTCCTAATTTAATTTATATATATATTTTTAATTATGACATCTTATTCTAATTCATTTTTACAATCTGCGACTACAGTGGCTCACACACTTGTTAAAGTTCAACTACTTTTGCATTTTTTTTTTTAAATAACTTGTAAATATGTGAGCACCATGTATCTATCACTTATTTGATTTACCTGTCATTGCTTAATTTTTAATTCTTTTTACCTTTTGTGGTAGACTAATTTTATTATGGGTGCATCGTGTTCACATATAATTTTTATTATGTATACAAGACCTTGTAAAACATTTTTAAAAGAGTAACGGTGGAGTTTCTTGCCCATTCTTCTCCATACGAAAACTACCTTTTCGAATGGGCGACTAGAATCATTTCTATTTAGTTTTTTTTTTTGACGTTCAAAAGTGCCTTTAATGTGCCTATTTGAAATAAATGATTTGACTTTGACTTTGACTTTGGTCATAGCATTATGCTGAGCGATGGCCGTTTTGCGTGGATGTGACGCATATTCCCGAACTTGTTTTTTTTTGTGTTTGTGTTCTTTCTCTGCGTCATGTTTAGCACAAATAAACGTATTTTCTTTCTTTATTTTTTTATTATTGCTTAGGATTTAAGGGTTCGAGTTATTTTTGGACACGAACTCAAGTCATAAAAAAATAATTCCCGTTTTCTCTAACACTAGACTACACCTAAATTAATGCCTTAATAAAAACGCACTGTTGGATTTTCAACGTTCGGCTCAGCGCCGAAAGTTGGAAAGCGCCTTTTAAAATTAGTCTCAATAACCTTTCTGTCGCCTAAATTATCGATAATAATAAAGGGCTGTGGAGGTCAGATAGGCATTCGCTCCATGTAAAATACTGGTATGCAGCTGCATCCGGTTAGACTGGAAGCCGACCCCAACATAGTTGGGAAAAAGCTAGGCCGATGATGATACTACTAATAAAGCTGAAGAATTTGGGTTATTGGAATGCGCTAATCTCTGGAACTACCAGTCGGTTTTGAAAAATTCTGCAATTAATTGCAGAATGTTTCAAAGCCAAATGCAAATTCTTTTGCATTTGATAGCCCACTTCTTGAGGGAGGCTGTAGGTATAACACTAAGGATCACGCTAGGATCCTTAGGAGCCGAGCAAAAATAAAAAGTAGGAAAGTATGCGAAGCAAAACGAAGTAAAAGCGTGGACAGACGATGCGATGCGACGAAGCGGATCGGGGAAACAAGAAAATTCACGAAGTCCCGGGCAGAAGGTAGTTCATAAATATTTCTGTTAATTGTGTTCTTTTTTGGTTTGATAGAAATACCTAGTGCAATACTCGTATAATAGCAAAGCATTTTATAAAAAAAGAAGAAGGTACAGAACGTCTGGTTATTGGATAAGTAGAAGAATGAACTAAGATAAATGGCTTGCCATGTTTCCCCGAGAGCACCGTGTTTATTTAAAAGCAACAGCAAAGCATTGTTTTATTTCGTAGCTTAACAGTGAAATGCTTGAATCATTTGTAAATGAAAACAACTTAAGGCAAAAGCGTTAGGATAGCCCTCGAAATTAAAATTTTCTTATAGTTTTTGAAATCTTAATATGATTCGCGGCCGTAACAAATATTTATCTATAGAATTGTAATCATAAAAATTATCAACACAACTCTCTAAATTCATAATATATCGTATCGTTCTATTAAATGACTATTTCATGAAAACATGACATTTGAGCCCAATTCTAACTCAAGAAACTTATATTGCTGATGATTATAATTTTGCAAAGTCATATTTGTTACTTGTTAACCAACTTAACACCTGATGACCTGACACTGACCTGCAAATTGCAAAAAACGTACCTAAGAAAAATTTCGCGGACCACCTTAACGAATCCCCCTTAATAAGATTCGTAGAAAAAGGGTTTCTCCCTCAAATCAAGTGAATATATCACACACAGAATACACTTAAATAACTAAATACCCGTTTATAGCGATATAAAGTACCGTATAAAGAAAACTGGGAACTTTTCAGAAGGTCAGATTTCATAAACTGACTGCTACTTATATTATTGATCAGTGACCTTGCAGCAATAAGTAATGCTTTCAGTACTTATTTTATTATTTTCTTTTGGCATTCGATTGGTTCCTTTGTTATTGTGACGTGAGTAAATCCTGTGCGATTCGATTCACCTGAATAGTGATGCGCCAGACACACGTTTAGTCTGACAATCGATTAACAAAAGGTATCGAGATGGATTCATAATCGATTACTTTATTTGTTCAGTGTTAATGAAGTGTATTTTAGGAACCTTTTTACCAATTTTTGTTACGGACGAAATGATGTGGGTAGAAATGGTTTATAGGAATTTTTAGGTTTAAAATGAGAATGAATGAGAATGATGGATGATGAATCAAAGTGGGTTTTAAATTTTTGAATTGAAATCTTTTGCAATAATTTCTGATACTAATACTAATACACCTTATGACAGCTTCATAGTTTTATTTGTTTGGTTTTTCATTTGAAGACCTTTTTTATCTCTGACCTCGATCACGCTTGATGGAAAGCGATGGATGAGGTCTATTATGGAACGTGCCCAGAAGATGCCTGCTTTGAAGGCAGACGGCACACTTTCGCTGTGCGAATGATAAATGTGGAGGAGAAGCGCTGAGTAAGACTGCGGATGCGACTGCGGTGCGGATGGTACACTGCATATCGTCTGGTAGTCCGGTAGTAAAAGGGCGATGGTGAGATCAGGTCGTGGAGCTTCTGCGCACACTCTCCGAAGAAACCCGTGATAAAACTCAGGCAGCGTTACATCCCAAAATCCATTCAGCGCGCCCAAACGACGCATTACATATTATTTTCCAACTTTATTGCATGACTTTTAAGTATCGCAAAATGCTCACGAATTCTTGTTCCCGGACGTTCGAACCGGTTTTGAAATATTTGGGAGAGGGCTCACCACAATCCCGTTTTCGTAATTGGTCAACCGATTCAAAAGGAGTGATGTCCATTGCTGCATGACTATATTGTTTAATGGACGTTTTGCGTTTGAATGGCGTGATGGAAACCAGTCTTTAGTTTTTAGTCCGTGTTGTGTTCCCAGTACAGGGTGCATGAAAAGGAATGAAATCAAGATGGTAATGTCAGGTTTGTCAGGCCATTTTGAGGAAAAATTACTTGAAGCCGTTATGCAATAATGATTTGATGAAGCAGTGTTGAGTTACCTACATGTTGTTCAGTTAATTAAAATTGTGATAAGATGCGGTCCGTGTGATGAATTTTAAGTATGAATGTAACAGAAATTATATTTTAATTTAAGCACTTCCTTGCTTACATTTTAATGAATATGGTTCGCACGATTGACATGAAATTACCTACAGACAGATCGACGCGCAACCGCGTTACCATGAATTTAGTACATGATTCTCAAACACAGGCGTTGAAATAAAAAAAAAATTGCTTTTCCATACATTTTGACCCGCGTAGGTTCTATGAAACAGCAGTTTTTTTTTTGATAAATGATGATAATTTTCAACCATGAATTAAGCACATGATTCTGGACCCCCGACTAGAATTGAACCGTAACGACTGTCAAAGATCCAAGAATGACAGCCGGGACCAACAGCTTAATGTGAATGGATAGTACAATAACAGGTACATATTTAGAGAATTATAATCATTAGAATCATTAATAGGTATATCTTTCTAAGTTAGATTTCTATCCATAATCAGCCTATAATGTTCCCACTGCTGGGACACAGGCCTCCTCTCGGTGAGAGGGAGTGGGCCGTAATCCACCACGCGGGCCCAGTGCGGGTTGGTAGATGTCACATGTCTTCGAATTTTTGGTTCTAGGACATGCCGGTTTCCTCACGATGTTTTCCTTCACCGTTTTGAGAGCAGTGGTGATGAAATAATTTACACAAAGTAAAGCGCCTGTCTGGGTTCGAACCTGCGACCTACAACTCGTAAGTCGCGGCCGTTACCACTTGGCCACCACTGCTCTTATTCTCTCGGATTTGTATCACCAACCACCAATCTCTTATGGACAAGTGTTAATGGTAGAAATCTAACTTAGAAAGATGTATTAATGATTCTAATGATTATAATTCTCCAAATATGTAACTGTTATTTTCGCAAATTATATTTTGATCAAGATACAACCTGACACTGACCTGCAAATTGCAAAAAATGTAATAAAATTTGAATTTCGCGGTCTCAACTACCCATTCACCATAACGTGCTTTCCGAGGCACGGAGGGGTGTTCAACGTTTCATACCAACGACGTATGAAACGTTGAAAACGTTCCACGTTCACTTATATTCCATTTTATTTTAAAACCTACACACACAAGTAGAGGTAAGTACCTAAATGTGAAAATATCGAGTTCGCCTTTCAATTAGGAGTGCTTCGTATGACGAGTAATCTCCCTTTTCATAGCGGATTTCAGCTTTAGCGAGCAACCATCAACAAAGAGGCTTTTCATTTTTTTCCAATATGTCTATATTGGTGATAGGTATACATTGATTACGTCATAATTATTAAACGTGCTACGTCAGTTTTAATTAATTTTTAATTTTGTCCTGAAAATTGAGCAGAAATCTGTACAGCTTATTCACGCGCAAGCTAAAACCATGAATTCAACACATGATTCTAGACGTAGAAATTTTCGTCGGTTATCAAAAATAAAAACTGGCCAAGTGCGAGTCGGACTCGCACACGAAGGGTTCCGTACCACAAGGCAAAAACGCCGAAAAAAACACGTTTGTTGTATGGGAGCCCACCTTAAATATTTATTTTATTTTAATTTTATTATTTATTATTAAAGTAAAAATACAACTGAGTATTCTGTGAATATTTCAAGTGCCTACCAGTTGCCATTATTGATATCGAGCAAAAAAGGGCAAAAAAATCGCGTTTGTTGTATGGGAGCCCCCCTTAAATATTTATTTTATTTTGTTTTTAGTATTTGTTGTTATAGCGGCAACAGAAATACATAATTTGTGAAAATTTCAGCTTTCTAGCTATCGCGGTTCTTGAGATACAGCCTGGTGACAGACAGACGGACGGATGGACGGACGGACGGACGGACGGACGGACGGACGGACGGACGGACGGACGGACAGACAGCGAAGTCTTACTTCGCTGTCTGTCCGTCCGTCCGTCCGTCCGTCCGTAATAGGGTTCCGTTTATACCCTTTGGGTACGGAACCCTAAAAACTGCTGTTTCATAGAAACGTGCAATACTTACGCGGCCAAGATGTATGGAGCAGCTAATAAAAAAAAAATTCAAAGCAAAAAAAAAAACGGGGGTTTCAGAATCATGTACTGAATCCACGGTAACAGGTTGCGCGTCGATGCCAACCTGCAGGGTAATTGCGACACACACTACCAGCAGCAAAAGGTGTCATTTTGACAGTTGAACAACATTCATTGCGTTATTTACGTTGTCCCAAACACATTTTTCGAACATAAGGAGCAGTAATTTTTGACGTTCAAAAGTGCCATTAATGTGCCTATTTGAAATAAATGATTTGACTTTGACAAGAGATTAGTAATATGCTTCAAAATGATTCAAATAGAGGTGCTGTATTTATTTATTAAACTTTATGCACAAGTAAGAAGTGTACAAAGGCGGACTGTAGGCGGATTTATATATCAAAGAAAAATAGATTATGTAGTAGGTAATTTCATAGGACAAAAACTATTCCTGTATGAGGTAAAAGCTTTTGCAAGTTGCTATCGATCAAGTTGCGAACGCAATTTCTGATTCCTAGAAAAATGGCGCCGAGTTCCAATCCCGTATTATCTCAGAATTTTCTTTTACATTTTCCTTTCACTTTTTCACTTTGTTTTCTTTGATATAACTAAATGAACTTTACACACAAACACAATTTGTTTTATCCTAATATAAACATCACGCCTTATTTCCCTGAAGAGTTTAGCAGAGGCGTATCTATGTGCAGGTACACCCACATTCGCCCGTTATGTTTAAGTCCCATTTGGGGCGAGCCTATTGCCAGCAACCGGGCACAAATCCAGAATCCGGGCTGCTACTGAGGTAATCCTAATGAAAAAAAAAACCAGTAACACTTTGCACGACCTGGGACTCGAACCCAGAACCTCACGCTCAGCAGTAGCGCTTCCGACCACTAGTCGAACGTGGCAGTCGTTTTATCGTAGCTTCTGCTATGAACTTTGTAAACTTATCACTTGATTTTTCAAAGAGTCAATATAGTACTGTTGCATTCTTTCAGAAGTTGGTATTCATAAAAGATGTAAAGATGAACTCATCTTAGTGCACCTCTACGTCTTTAAGGCTCAATTTAGTGGTCGACTGACGGCCAGCACTGACATCGGTCGCGTACATATTTGTATGGACTCTCGCTCGACTCGCCTACCGTCGGTGCTACACTACACGTCCACTTTAGTCAGCGTCTTAGTACACGTGACCGACTGTACGCGACCGACCGGAGCGTAACATGTTTCAAGCTGTGCTTTGTCTGACAGTCAACCAGGTAATCACGAAAGTGGTTTATGGAAACAAAAGAAGATTTTCACAATTTTTCCTCAACAAAGATTTAAATCTCTAGATTTGCCCTCACCGTAGTTAGTCACGCAAAAGTGTCCACACTGAGAAGAATGAGCTCACATGGTGGCCCATTGGTATTGCTCCCGATTTAGGACTTTGTAGGTCGTGAGTTCGAATTCAATTTCTTTTTAATTAATTTCATCACCACTGCTCTCAAAACGGTGAAGGAAAACATCGTGAGGAAACCGGCATGTCTTAGAATCAAAACATTCAAAGACCCAATTATGACAACCACCAACCCGCACTGGGCCCGGGTGGTGGATTACAGCCCACTCCCACGCTCAGAGTGAAGGCTTGTATCCCAGCAGTGGGAACATTATAAGCTGATTATGCTACACATTATTTCGCAGAATAGTATTTCGAATCAAGTCAAGTCATTGCGACACTGAAGTCACTGTCTTCGTCCGACGTGTCAAAACGAAACAGAAACGCGACTATCTTTTGACGCGGATTTAAATCGTTACTCCTCAATATATTTTCCAACAACACTATACAGTTGCACAGTCTCGTTTGCGTAATAGAGTAATAATTTACTCTTTGTTTATGGAACCCTCTACGTTTGTTACATAGAGGGTATGTGCTCAGCCCTATTGTTTAGGGATGATAAATTAGCGTAGCTTACCTGTCTGCCGGGATTAGCACCCTCGAACGGACTCAATCGACACCCCTAGCGATGTCGTTTGTACCTTTTTATTTGCATTTGATTGTTGATTAATTTGTATTGTAACAATAGCATGTACTGTATGTTCTGTATGTTCTACAGGTGGATTATTGTATTGTGCGGTTGGTAATGGCTTCATCGATCATTGTACTGTCGTGATGGAAGGCACTGTATTAATTACTGTATTGAAATATGTCGTGTTATCTATGGTTAAATGGGATTCGTTTTTTATTTAAAATATAGCTACGGCATGCAGCAATTTGACCTCTTGTTTATATGACATCATGTTTATTGATCTGCTTTGTTAATTTTGTGGTTTTCTGTTAACTTATACCACCATGCGCCACCAGTGATACATACTTTATAATGTTGTAACACCCTATAACCTGAGGGGAAAATCTCGTAATATTAAGAACGTTCACAGTCTGTTCTCAGTCTCAATCTGTCAAAAATACTTCGTTTAAGTTTTGACATTGATTGTCGCTTAGATGAGATTTCGACTAGATTTTGAACGTGTTTAATTATAGGAATTGGCATTCTGTGTGTACAAATAAATTGATTTGATTTGAACTTCATGTTGATAAAGATAAAGTAAACGTCGAAGCTAGAATCAATATTTTAGTAAGTAATCTCATTCACATGGTGTCTTGTTAGAGTTGTTTGAATTGATATGGAAGACGTGGTGCCATATTTAAGTTGGTATGGTGCCATATTTAAGTTGGTATTTTCTCATCGGTAGACTTCCCTTTCGGACCTGAAAAACACATGAAAATCATAATCTCATTTGACGTCATAGGTATAAACAAGTGAACCGTCTCAATCTTCCCACCAAATGACCGAGCGGTCGGTCGTCCAAAACGTTTTTCTGTAAAAATCTAAAAACAAAATCTAATTTCTTAAACGCTAACACGAAGTAACACGATAATATTAAAGTCACAACAATTACGTCTCACTTATCGGCGCGTCTTCTCGAGTTTTTGCCAAGTGCTCGACTCGTGTGAGTTATGATGCAGACGTCAGCTATCTTGACGATAAATCAAGCTCGGGCTTCTTCGGGCATCCTCGGAAAAGCTCGAGCTACCAACATTACGGGTAACGAGCTTCTTATGTTTGAAGACTGAGATATAAGCTCTAGAAAAACATGTGAGTACTAGCAGGGATTAAGCCTTTTGTTTGGTAAACGGATTTTCTTAATCGAGAATGTGCTGTGATGTTTCATTGTACAAAGAGGCTGTTTGTTATGTTTCCACGTCGTATCTATGCTGTATTTCTTGTTCAGCTTGGCACGTTATGCTTGTCGTAACTTTCTGTAATATCCTTAGGATATTATGGCCATATATTTTCTAGTAAGAATAGGTTTTCCTAATACATGCTTAACTTTGATATTAGTTTCAGATTTTGAAGTGCAAAATATTGCAGAATTTTCAATGTTAATTTATCACAAAATCGCGTTAAAGGGTGTTTTATATTGAAATAGTTTTCAATAAAATCCGCAGCTTTGCTCGTTGGATTGGATGACATTGACGGGAATAAAAAAGTAAAAAGTATCCTATGTCCAGGTTATAAACTATCTGTGTGCCAAATGTCATCCATTTTCGATCAGCCGTTTTAGCGCGATTGAGTTACAAACATCTAAAAATACAATCTATCACATTTATAATATTAGTAGAATAGGCTATTTGATTGGTTTCTGATAAACATCTCAGATTATTTAATGGTGTCTAACGAGCCCACAAAAACCTATTACTTCAAAATGCATATTGTATTTCTTTTAAAAAATAGTAAATAAAAATGTACTGTTTAAATAAGCCGCCAAACCGCTATCTTTAACAATATGGCGTCGTGACGTCACGATTCACGTAAACAAACGTTGAAACGGTCGAGATACTAGACAAAAGTCATCTGTTCATACTAAATCATGACGTCAGCCAATCCAGACCGTTTTCGATTACGTGGCGCCAGATTTAAAAAGATGAAGATATTTCGGGATTTTTTTTATAAATAATACATTGTTTTGTAGTAAAATTAATGCAAATCGATTTTAAAAGCGATAATCTATACGAGTGTCAATAATTATGACCTTATTTTTTACATTGTCAAATAGCCTATTTGTGAACATTGTGTTATTTGGCTTCCATTCAAATCATTTCTTTTACTAAGAACGATCATTTATTTCATCGACATCTTATACTTATGAGAGAAACCAGTAGTTCTAAAGACAGTTATCAAGGAGACACCTCATGTTTACTTGAACGATAATAAGACATCAAAACGTCAATGTAATTACGGTTGCGTGCGAGTCATTGGAATGTGCCAACAAATTAACGACGATAAAACAGGAATTCGATCTGTTAATTAAATAAAAATGTGCATAAACTAAACCGGTAATTAAAATTGATTTTGTAAACGACAGAATATAACATAACATAACTTCACGCCTGCAACCCCGAATGGTTAGGCAGAAGTGTACCTACAGTACACCAACCTCGCCAGTTATGCTATAGTGCCTTCTACCGGTCACAAATTCAGACCCCGTGCTGCTACTAAGAAATTTCAGATGAAAAACCCAATAACACTGCATGAACCGGGTATCGAACCCAGGACCTGATTCTCAGCAGTAGCGCTTACCTACAGCTCAACTTGGACCAATCCAAAACAAATGAAATTCGTAGAATGCTTAGCGAATTGCTACACAGGGTAGTCAAATCGGTCATGTCGGCAAATGCAACTGACGTGGCTTGGGATGTACTTCAGATAAATCTGATCTGCAAAAGGCAGTTTGGACAGGTTGCTCATGAAAGGTGTTGTTGCAAAACTTGGCAGACGTATGTGTCTCAGTAAGTAAATCATGATCTATTGAGTCGATATTGAATAACTTACGAACAGTGAAGACATAACAAATCAAAAACTTTTGGTACGAAAAATTATATTTGGTGAACTGAGGCTTAGGAATCCAATTCCAGACATGTTTGCCACATTCAGACAAAGCAACTAAGCTCAGTTCAAGCGTGCGACCTTTGTTGATGTCACCTTGGCCCAAAATCGCCGAGATGGACAATAACGTTACTTGAGAGTGCTTACTTTACAAGGAGAAAGAGATTTTTGTTATTTATTTGCAAAATCATCATTGTCATTCATTCAATTCGTAAAAATCAACACTAATTGTTTATTCCGAGGGTGCTTGTGGCTAAGTAATAACAGCCACGCGGGTCGATAGATCAGGTCAAACTACGTTTGGCGCGGTTGGTCCGTGGATGGGTGACCATCTTTACATAATCAAGACCTCTCGGTGTCTCGGAAAGCATGTTAAGCCGTTAAGACGTTGGTCCCGGCTGTCATTCGTGGATCTTTGACAGCCGTTACAGGTCGTCAGAAGCCCGAAAATGTGACAACCAGTCTTACAAAGGGGTACCGTATTAACCAGTAACTGGGTTGTGGAGGTGAGATAGGCAGTCGCTCTATGTAAAGTACTGGTATTCAGCTGCATCCGGTTAGACTGGAAGCCGAAAAGGCTAGGCAGATGATGAACTATAGTTGTTATAGAGCCATTGCTAATGTTACTTCTTGAGGAGCAGACTAGTAGGTAATCGCAGTTAGGAGTCTGATGGATCATTCCCGTATTTTTAGAAAAGGTCACTTTCTAATGTCAATCTGTAAAAAAAAAACCTCAACTTGATTCTTGGCAAATGCTTGGCATCGATTGTCGGTGAGATGACATTGCGACTTGAATTTAAAATTCTTTTAATGCTTGAAGAATTGGCCTCGGTTTTATGATAACGCAGGCAAAAGAGGAAACTGTCTATCTCTTTCAGTTATATCTTAGCACTCTGCTACGACCATCACGAGTTTGAGCCGCTGAGTTTAGCCGGAAATATGATTTTCAAAGGTCAATCAATCAAAACGTTATTGACGTATTTTCTCACAAATTTTTGACGTAGGTACGAGTAACTACCTACTGCACTGCTAAGTTCTAATTCGTGTTTGACTGTTCATGTAATCTAGTTTTAGCACAAAAGTTAGTTCTCGTACTAGGGTTTGATTTTCCAACGAGCACGAAGTTAGTTTTGTAAAGTTTTCTACGTAAATTTTGGTTCGTTTGTTGCTATTCTGCCTCGTGGATGTGGTATTGTAGAAGGTTGCATGTATGTATGTATGTCTCGTTCCAAAATCATGAATATGAGTTTATATTTGTACATGATACGGCTTGTGTGTGGTACTGTAGGTGAACGATGGCTTTAATAAAAATATTGACTTTTGTACGTGGTTGATTTTTTTTATCTAGTGCTTCAATTAAACAACAACAATAAAATACAGTACAGTAAAATTATTTGTGAAACTTTCAGGAGTTCTTGAAAGTATCAGGGATGTCTAATATTTTGTTAAAACGTCAGAAAATAAGTAGTTAATTTCGTTTTCTTTTTGGGTCTCCATGAGCAACACAGCCTATAATGTTCCCACTGCTGGGACACAGGCCTCCTCTTGGTGAGAGGGAGCGGGCCGTAATCCACCACGCGGGCTCAGTGCGGGTTGGCAGATGCTACATGTCTTCGAATTTTTTTTGGTTCTAGGACATGCCGGTTTCCTCACGCTGTTTTCCTTCACCGTTTTGAGAGCAGTGGTGATGAAATAATTTACAAAAAACTATAGCGCCTGTCTGGGTTCGAACCTGCGACCTGCAACTCGTAAGTCGCGTCTCCATGAGCAATCTTTTTAAAAACTGAAGAAAAAATCTTGATCAAAAAGTTCTTCAACACCTTCCCAAAAATAAAATCAACAACACGAAAAAATACAGCAACACTCTGACTCCAGCCAATCACAATGAGATTACAATCAGCTAGGCTTGAAGGGAAATCTGTTGCTACAAGCTGCAAGACGGATGGCGAATTAAACACCACCCTGTACGAGTGATCGAGTATGAAAAATCGCTTCAGATGGCTATTCGATTGCCACTTATCGATCAACGTATGACGCGATACGATTTAGATTGTGAAATTAGGTGCTACTGTTATTTCGTTTGGGGAAAATTGTTTTTTCGAGTGAAAGTTTTGGGGGTAATGTTGCGTAGTTGTGTACATAGCTTTCAACATATTGTGTTTTTTTTCTGATTGGTCTCTCGCAGGACAACTTAGGAGGTTGTCGGCTGATTAACCGGGCTATGTGGATGACTTTTAAAAAAACCTTCCAACCAGGGATTTTTTTGTCTAATTATGTTCTATTTTCACAGACTCTTTATTTTTTTCTAAGTTTTAAGACCCGATGTAGCTGTTGGTACAGAATACAACTTTGCAAAATGTATTTCTGTTTTCTTACAAAGATCTATGAAAAACGAAAACTGATCACGTGGATTTGATGGAAAATCGTTTCACAATAGTTATTGTTGAGAAATACCTACAGTCTTAAAGTACCTTTTTCTCTCCAAAAATTCGTGGCAAAATATACATATTTCATTTTATGTTTTAGTCATACATGCCCTATTAAATTAAAAATGTCTAATGATGCAAAATGAAATATAGAAGGTAATTAATATTTATCTCTTGGTCCGCCAAGGGACGTACCCCTTTTCTGTTGGTAAACATTTTTCACAAGTATAAAAATATTTCTCCCCTTACGGTAAAACATTTGGCCCCGCGAAAGGGCAAATTAAATCATACACCGAGCGTCTCAATTATTCCAAACGCGCGGTATATGCCACAGGCAGTTACAAAAAGAATGGAGGCGCTGGTCCTTTGAAAAGCCCATCGGGGGGTGCTCTCAAAGCTGTCACCCCCAGAAGCACACTTCACTACGATCGTAAACATCAAAATCGGCAAAAACGCGCGCGCGAACATCCACTGACGCTCACGTTGCTCGAGCCATACAAGCGCAAACAACTGAAGCAGCAGTGTATACAATGTGCACCGACTGCGCGGCGGGCTCGTATTCGGAAGCAGTAGAGGCGTCGCGGCGGCTGATACGGCGCGCATGCGTGCGAAATCTCACCCCATTGGTCTAGGATGACGTCATCGGGGTGAACCCGTAGGTCTGAGTGACACTAACAGTCACCCCCGAGCTTTTGCAGGGGCACCTCGCGTCCCCAGTGGTGATACAAAAACAATCGTTGAATTAACAATCTATTAGAGACAGTGATATCGTACAATAAATTGTGTTGTAAGTGTTATTGGTACAAGTGTTAGCTTACGTCTGAACACTGGTCGGCTGCAGAAGCTGATTCTTCATTAAAAAAGGTAACGTTATCTCATGTTGTTTACAGTTTCAGGCCGTCTCAGTGTTCTCAATAATGCTAGCTCATGCATGAGTTTGTGAGACGTGTTTTATCATATTTTGTGGATATGTGAGAACCGTTGAGTGAAAGCAACGTTGTAGAAAAACCCTCAGTCGCCAGATTTTTACGCTGATGAGATTCTGATGTTTTTCGGACCATAAATCACATACCGCCGGTTATTTGTTTATCTCACAAAACATTTGTCTACCCCGTAGGTCTACCCTCACAAATAAATGAGCTTGTTCTTAAAGTTTCTAGTGGATAGTAATAAGAACAGACAAGGAAACTATTTGAGTCAAGATAAAAGATCGTTTCGTACAAAGTTTTCTTCTTAAGTGTATGTTACTGTGTTAGGATGTTCTGTATTGTTATCGTGTTTAGTTTTATTAAAACCGCAGTTTTGTCGTAAAACAAGAAAGTTACAATATATTCTGCATTACCATTCTTTGTAGCTTAAACATCCTCCTCTATCTAACTGAAGATTGTATATAGATACACGTTCATAGTTACTGATGACTCATTCAGAATTTATAGGTGTCCCTCTGTTCCTTGGTTATCAATGAGCTAAATCTGTTCTCTTCAGATTTCAGATAATATCAGTCGAATAGGCAATGTCAATACGTACTCGGATAGCATTGATAATCTTGTTGCCGGCGGGTTGCGTAGGTCAGAAGGCAATCGCATTCATGTGTATCTGATATTCTCTATTACTCGTATAATCAAGTGTAGTAGATGCAGAAAATATTTATTTTCCAACTGATTAGTTACTTGAATTAAGTAAAATTTTAGCTATGTGTTTGAATAATTCCAAGTTATCGTATAAGAGCGAAAGATGCGTGTAGAGGCCAGTTTTTTACGAGTACAGTCTTTTGTTTTAAGTGTAGAATTAAAATCATTTTGAAGTATTATTTCCTTTAAAAAGAAAAATACATGACATTCTTGAGTTTTTGTTGGATAGACAGAGTTTTATTTTCGTTGAAAACAACAATGTTTATTTTCCATTAATAACGAGTTCCAAGCCGTTTATTTACTCAAGTTACATACAACAGAGTCGTTGCCAATTTGAATCAACAGTGGGATCACGTCTTAGATATTGAGTAGGCTGTGGTACCAAGTAATCTAATACTTTACATAAATTAATGTCCCCAAGAGCAGATACATCTCCGATCTAACCAACCATTACGGGTTTTCATATCCTATTTGAATATTTAGAAGGAACAAAACGGGTGGTGTAAAGTTTTCGTCGCGAAATTGTTTTTTTTCTGCCATCGACATGGAGTTTGGTTGCAATGGGGAAGTCATTTAAATAACCCGTGAGTCCGGAGGGATAATACCCGCCTAAGTTAATTTGTTATGTGGTGCTACACTTCACATTCGGAATTTTATTATTAAAAGTCTGAATTTTGACGGTATATTCATTGTAATGTGATATACTCGTATATTTGCGCTAAGCACACGGACATCTACACAATGTTTTTTGAATTTAGACTACAAACCATCTACAGAATTAAACTTTCCAGACTGTTCATTTTCTATGTTTATACGGTCGACATTCATTATAATTTTCATGGCTTTCCAGTAATGCTTTCAGTGATCTTCAAAATCCGGCATTTCCTGAAACCTTAATCATCATCATCTGCCTAGCCTTTTTTCCAACTATGTTGGGGTCGGTCTCGAAACGTTAATGATTTTCATAAAAAATCTTTGACAATTACGACTTAATCTGTTAATGAGAGTGAACGTTAAAATTTTCTTGACCTGATTTTCGAAGGACCCCGAAGCTCCGACCATGACCTATTGCTTTAAGTTCCTCACTATTTGGCACCGCCACCACGTCGCGGTAATTTATATGATTTTGTTTGTTTGTATCATAATATCTCATCTTGATTTACTGTCCAGAAGAATATCGTTTTAGTTAAAGCTACTAACGACATTTCAGTTTGCGTGTAAAATTATGTTTACTATTAATAATTATGTAACTGACCCGTATGTCTCGTGGTCGCAAGCGCGGTTGCTGAGCGTGGGGTCCTGGGTTCGATTCCCGGGTCGGGCAAGGTGTTATTGAGTTTTTCCATTAGGAATTTCTTAGTAACAGCCCGGAGTTTGGAAGTTGGCCGTGTGATACCCCCGTGCCTCTGAAAGCACGTTAAGCCGTTGGTCTTGCGCCTGATCTCTCTCCGGTCGTGTCGGAATGCCGTCCCATCGGACTATGAGAGTGAAGGAAAAGGGAGTGCACCTGTGTATAATATCTCCCGCACCGAATGCTAGTCTCCGTTGAGATTGGCCGCCGTGGCCGAAATACAATCTGGAGGACTTTAAAATTATGTTTGTTTGCAAGGGACAAATTGTGTCTGAATGGTTTGCAAAACAGTGTATTACTGTGTCGTTTCAGTGATCAACTTCTGCTTTATACGTTTCCGTTAGCCTATCGACGTAATTAAGATTTTTCTCATTGTCACCGTAAAATAATTCAGCAGTCCTAGAGACCTTAAAATTCAAGTAACTTATCTGATAATTGAAGAATAGAATAGCCCAGAACTTCTTGAAACCTAGCATGTTTTTCTTTGAACGAATGAACTTACTTCACATACACTTTCAGCAACACGTTTTATATGAAAACTGAACTTTGAAGAGACTAAAATATAAACTTGTAAATGATCTTGTTAGCTCGTTGCCGCGTACGTTTTACGATGCCGAAGATGTTACGGCTCATCTCAGTAATATGTTAGTTGGACGATTTTACAAGTCGCCAGCGTCTTCAAAAAGGTAGACTTGCAGAATGGAATCGACACAACTTTTCGTTTTACTACAAGAGTTGATTTTTCGTGAAACTAGATTTCTTTTATTGAGACTTGGATTCTTGTTAGGGTTGGACCTCTGTAAGAAATTTTCTTTCTTTTTCGTGAAAAGTTTTTAGTACTTCAGGTTTTTCTTTGGATCAGTTGGTATTATGTTTAAAATCTATTTCTTTTACACTAGGTCAGCTCCAGCGCTTGTACAGAGGCTTTCATTTTCACAGTTCAACAACATTCATTGCGTTCTTTACCTTGTTGACCAGATAATTTTTTCGAAAATATATGAAAAATAAATGGATTAGCAATATCCTTCAAAATGATTTAGATTGAGATTGATAGTGGTTTACGCAATTAGGATGCTGTTTCAGCTCTCACAAAGGCTGGTAAATAAGAAGAAAAATATATTTCCTAATTTAAAATCTAATTTGTACACCTAAATCCAATTCCCCTTGTAAACCTTCGAAAAAAGAAAACAATTCAGCCAAACCCGTGGTAAGAGCAGGATCCACTGAAGAAATAAAGGCAATTACTGAAATGGCGAGCCGCATGTGCGTTGAATGCCAATAATTGGAACTAATCACCGATACGAACTCGGAAAAGCTATTAGATTATGGTGAAAAAATAGCAATGGACGCTGTCGAGCTAAGTAAAATGTTCCTAGTTTATGAGATGGGTCTCATTGAGAATTTGCATTTGTTTTTATAATGAAAGCTTGCAGGTTTGTTTAGAGAGATCTTTTAGGACCAATAAGACCTTTTGCTACATATTAGGAAAGTGGATGAAGATGACAAAGATACTTATATGCTAATGAGAATGGTGAGGTAGGGATTCACAAAGAAACGGATTATTTGAAGCGATCGCTAAGTGGTAATAGAAAATGAGAATATTCCACACCAGCGACCCAATTCTTTCTCTCAAAGCACGACAAAGCTCTGTTGCAAAATCAATTTCCTGATAATATTCAATGGAATTTATCCTCAAATTATGAAAAGAGATTACTCAAATTCCCTTTAGCGATTGAGTAAAAGAATTTAATCCGTAGATTAGCTTCTGAAGCGATCGTTCAAACGAGTCCTGATCGGCAGCGTTCGATAATCGCTCCTAATTTGATTGGCACTCGGGCAGCTGGCAACGACGTGAAAACTCTATTACTCGCCAACTTTGTAGGGTTTTACGGACCATCAAAGGGAATTTAGTATAATGATTGGCCTATTTATGGTTTAGTTAAGTTGTTCTGGTATTCTTGTCTACCTGTTCTCGATAGTTGCTAACTTAAGATGGATTCTTGTAATTATTTTGCTTTGGAAACGTGGAAGACATAGGTATACCTCTGTGAAGCTAAAGGTATCGACTTCGGGTTGAGACGTGTATTTACTATTTACGTCAGACCACGCTGTTCCCGTTATTGAAATATTCTAACGCTTTGGTTTTCTAAAAAAGCGGTGAATGGTCCGTTCTAGCAAACCGTAGCTTAAGAGCTTAATTTTTTGAACTACATAATATACTGTTTTGCCAAATATCGAAGGCACGTAGGAAAAATTTATGTTTACACAGTTTTTTTTAAAGCATATGCAGCTTAAATGTTTCGCCTCACAGACAAAATATTTTGTAAAAACGGTCCTGATAAATGTTTGAACTTAAATCATATTAATTATTTCAACCAAAACATTTAAACCTTTAACGGTTAATCGTTAATCATAGACACTATAATTAATATTGTTTACGGTCATTGATAGAATTTGTAGTCCCTAAATTGTAAATGTAAATAATTTACCTTACTGAAACGAAGATGTCGAATAGACAACAGCGGGGCAATTCTTGTAATTTCAGACTGAAAGTTCTTAACGTTCACAGTCTGATCTCAGTCTCAATCTGTCAAAAATACCTAATTTCCCTACATTTTTAACAAGTTTTTGACAATGATTATCGTTGAGATGAGATTTCGACTAGATTTTGAACGTTTTTATCCATTTATTAATTAGCCTTCTGGATTGCCCTTTCTAATACAGCAATTTTAAAGTACAAATATACCTACTTGGTGGTGCATTTGCAGAGTAAGTATGTTTCCAGGCTTCTAATAACTTACTTTATTTATCTGTTAATGATCTCACGTGGGCCGTAGAGAGGAGGCCTGTGTCCCAGCAGTGGGAACATTATAGGCTGATTATGATTATGATCTCACGATCGATCAAAGAGACCTTTAAATGTCTTTAGAACTAGCAAACGCCTAAAATAACTCTTAAGTACAAAATCTATACATATGTTAATATGTATAGTAAATCGTAGTCTATAAATAAACTCACAAAAAATTACTCACTCGACTAAAATAAAGCTACAGAAAACCAGTTTTCGTTTCTAAATCGACTCTTTAGTTTCGGCCAGAATAGTCGAGTTAACTAAATATCTAATTAAGCATTGGAACATTACTACGCCAACATTGGGAGTGGTTTTTCGTGTTAACTAAAAGGGGAGACAGTATTGTTCCCTTCATAGTGATTTGGTTAATTGACTGATATTGGTATGGTAGTCGATTGAGATTTCTTCGTAGTAATTGTAGAGTGTGAATCGATTAGAGTAATCGATATTTGATGTGATGACAGCGTCAGTGAGCGGAGTTAGCGCAGCAAAATTTTGAGCCAAAAAAGTTTGAAGTTTTTGCCATCGACAAAAAGTAACCGATAATTAGTACGAGTATAAGTACAGCTGGGATTTTTTGAGGTAGAATATAACAATCGTAATTTTCATGATTCTACTCTCCTTCTATTTCGGGATTTACCAACAGTCGGTCATTTCGTATTAAGGGATTGACTATGAGGATGCGAGTTAAACATTACACACGCGAAGGAAAACTATTTTTTTATTTAATTTAGTGTTATAAATATTCATGTTGGCCGTTAAAATATTCACTAACTACTGTAAATATTACGTATAAACGTTGAATATTCTAAACAAATTATTAATTAAATCAGTAGTTAATTTTTCTATTCATCATCATCATCTGCCAAGCCTTTTCCCAACTATGTAGGGGTCTAGTCTTACCGGATGCAGCTGAATACCAATGAACGAATACATGGAGCTACTGCCTATCTAACTTCCACAACCCAGTGAGTGGGTAACACGATACCCCTTGGTATGACTGGTACAGACTTTCGGGCTTCTGACGACCCGTAACGACTGTCAAAGATCCACGAATGACAGCCGGTTACCAACGGCTTATCGTGCTTTCCGAGGCACGGAGGGGTCTCGGTATGACGGTTTAGACTTACATACAGTTATAATTATATTGAGTAAACAGCTCACTGCGGTAGTAATTCACACGCAAATATAACATCTATGGATATTATTATATAAATGTATTCGCGTGTGTGGGATGCGTCATGCTTTTAGCGTATTGCTAATAATATTGTTTAATAAGTATTTAGTGTGATAGGTATATAGCTGTTTAGTCTAGGTTGACAAGCCTTTGCATGCCTAGAATGTGTTTTTAGACTTTCCTGGGTATTGCTTATACCTACATTTATCATAATGGTGAGTCACAAAACCGATAAACTAAATTTCGCATATTAAATGATGAATTTGCACATATTTTTCTTTTCGTGTCGATGGTATTATTACTCGTTGTTTTTTAGGGTTCCGTACCCAAAGGGTAAAAACAGGACCCTATTACTAAGACTTCGCTGTCTATCCGTCCGTCTGTCTGTCACCAGGCTGTATCTCAAGAACCGCGATAGCTAGACATTTGAAATTTTCACAGAAGTAACAACAAATACTAAAAATAGAATAAAATAAATATTTAAGGGGGGCTCCCATACAACAAACGTGTTTTTTTCGGCGTTTTTGCCTTGTGGTACGGAACCCTTTGTGTGCGAATCCGACTCGCACTTAGCCAGTTTTTTTAAATATGGTTTGAGCCCAGTAGGTGGCCATTTTAATTGCAGCATCAGTGGCATTCTAAAGGCCAATAAAAATTAAAAATAATAATTAACACACTACCTATAGTGTACTTATAACTGGATAACATATAGTGTATGTCCACACAAACTACAAGATAAAGTGTTACTTACAGGTTAAACATTGTTCCAATTTTCGAAGGGTCAAAGAATGCTCGTGATCATAACCCTTTTGCCTTTCAAGAATCTTATCAGTACCAAAATCAAACGGTCCAAACCCATCTTACATCCACTATCGATTATCTCATCAAATACAAAGGTAAACTATGCATACACAATAAAGTTAATATCAGATGGCCTTTACCCCTATACAAACGATAATTTCTGATTTACATAGGGGGATAGGGGGCAGCCGTCCCATGAGTGAATGTTACCTGTCACTTCAGTGATTGTGTCAATTGTAAATGGTACCTATGCAATCAGTTTGTACTTATCGATGTAGCATGATAGGTACTTAATAGGGATAGGCAAAAAGGGCACGGGGTATTAATACAATGTTATAGTACGAGTATGTGGGACAAATATAGAGTTTTACGGTTCAAGACATTTATTCCTCAAATACAATACAATTCACTTATCATGAGAAAGTTCGTGTATAATACTTAATACACGAACTTATGAAGAGAGTAAGTAGGTAGATGCTGAAATTTTTTTTTCTTGAAATGCTGTGGCTAACAAGAAAAACTGAGTGTACCATTATATATCGTTTCTTGATCGTGAAAACAATGACAAGTCAATAGCAATTACACATTGTTAATAGTAGCAAGCTGTCAATGTGTTTATTTTCAAAATGATAATTTATGTTAAGTGTGTCTTCAAACACTCCAGTTTTTTTTGTATCCAAAGGGTGCCAACGGGACCCTATTACTAAGCCTCCGCTGTCCGTCCGTCTGTCTGTCAGCTATGTTATGTGTGTCTTCAAACACTCCAGTTTTTTTTGTATCCAAAGGGTGCCAACGGGACCCTATTACTAAGCCTCCGCTGTCTGTCCGTCTGTCTGTCAGCTATGTTATGTGTGTCTTCAAACACTCCAGTTTTTTTTGTATCCAAAGGGTGCCAACGGGACCCTATTACTAAGCCTCCGCTGTCCGTCCGTCTGTCTGTCAGCGGACTGTATCTCATGAACCGTAATAAGTAGACAGTTATAAAATTGCACAGAGTATGTATATCTATTGCCGGTATAATAACAAAAAATAAAATATATTTTTTTTCGGCATTTTGCCTTTAGTGCGAGTCCAACTCGTACTTGGCCGGTTTTTTTCGTTGCTATGGCTTCTTTACCATCTGTAGATGTTTATCTGAATTTTTTTTTTTTTTTTTTAAATACCTTTTAATGTCCCTAAAGTTACCAAACTGCAAACAAGAAAAGGACGCATGAAAGGATTTGGGTGATACCTTTGCTTAGCAGTGGGACAGTGTAGGCTAAATAAAAAAAAACTGGTCAAGTGCGAGTCGGACTCGCACACGAAGGGTTCCGTACACGTTTGTTGTATGGGAGCCCCCCTTAAATATTTATTTTATTTTGTTCTACTATTTTTTGTTATAGCTGCAACAGAAATACATAATTTGTGAAAATTTCAACTGTCTTGCTATCGCGGTTCCTAAGATACAGCCTGGTGACAGACAGACGGATGCACAGACAGCGAAGTCTTAGTAATAGGTTTCCGTTTTTACCCTTTGGGTACGGAACCCTAAAAAGTGAGTTATTTAATATGGAAATAGTAGGTCATTATTTTAAGTAGAGGTTAATTGCCATAATCTTACCATTTACACAAACAATATATATTCCAATTACAAGTGTTATTGATCACAATGAGGGTTTGTTATTAATTAACTTGTACCAAATTAACACGACTTTTGTTTTATAAGTAAGAGGAATAAGCTCCCAAAATAAATTAGTGATAAAACTTTCCTTTTCATTCAAATCAAATCAAGTTAATTCCTCTTCAAAAGTATTGACGTTCTGAACGAAAATCTTGAGCCGGCACTTAATGAACTCCTAACTCAAAAGTTTTACCAAACTGAACTTAAACGTAAACGTTTACGTTAGAAAGAATGGTAGGGGTGTTATAAAATAAATCATTTTTAACTTAATGAAAAGAGAGAATATATCAATCTTTTGCCTCAAGACTGACGTTAGGGCGGGAAAATTAAGACTAAGAAAAATGGCCGCCCATTATGTAAATTATTATTTGTTTATAAGTAAAATGGTGCATTTATTTAATGAGTTTAGGTGGGAAATGCGTTCACTTTGTGGAATTAAAACAAAGGTAATAACTCTCATTAAGTTGTTTAGTAATAGTCATTTGTTTAGCTTTACACTTGGGGCCAGATTATTTGTAAATTGTCGCGTCCCTACATATTACGTTTTTGTGCGGTATTTTATAAGCTTATAATTTCACTTGTTTCATTCAAATACAATGTATTGCAGTTGTTGCAACTTTTTTTAGGTTTTGGTTTAGTATTTGACTTTATTGCTCAGAATACTATTTATTTGTCTACTCTTCATCATTCTCCTGCCCTTATCCCAATTAATTAGGGGTCGGGGCAACATGTCTTTTTCTTCCATAACTCTCTTGTCATCTAGCCATATTTTCTATTATTTGATAGCATCGCCCCGCGGTTTTACCCGCATAAGTGTCGATCCCGTGGGAATATCGGGACAAAAACTATCCTATGTCCTTTCCCGGGACTCAAACTATCTCTGTACCAAATTTCATCTAAATCGGTTGAGCGGTTTAAGCGTGAAGAGGTAACAGACAGACAGACACACTTTCGCAATTATAATATTATAAGTATGGATTAACTATTAAACTATCGTTTTACATATATTTGGCGATGGCAATCGTCAAAAATATTTTAGATTTTAAAACCGCATTTCATTTTACCATTGATCTTTACCTCTTCTCCATCTCACGATGTACCAGGCTATCAGAAGCCATAGTAATCTATTTTTCAGCACGAAGCCGACAATAACTCGATACTCTCATATTCACTCATCCGATTATTTATAAACATAAACAAGGTACCTCATCGATCTTCTAAATTATGACTAAACATCCTCAATTTTGTGAGCGAAACGGTTTCGCTCGGAGCGATAGGCGATTGAAAAATTGTAGCGTTGGAAGCTTACGTAATTTGCTAGTGACTGTGAGGCTTGATACGGGGGGTGTCCCGCCCCGGGGTATTCCGGGATCCTTCGGTGTTGTAGGGTGCAGTAATGCGGGATTGACACTCATGGCTGATGTTAGTGGAAATTATTTTCGATTATCGTTCGTAGGCGATGACGTAGTTCGGGATTAAGCGACGTTACAACACTGTTTCTAAGTAATAGGGAATTAAGATAAGGAGACAATTATATGATTGCGATGTCGTATTTATCAAGTACAGTGGAAATATACTATTGGCCGACCGCTTAACTGAGGGGTGTGGTGACGTGGTGCGAAAGCTCAGTCATTCGTCAACTTGTGACAACTATCAACCCCTCCGCACCGCGCAGACGTGTCAGTTAGCGGTCGGCCTATATTAAATACGATATTGTGGAATCATCATCATTACAGCCGAAAGACGTCCACTGCTGGACATAGGCCTCCCCCAAGCACCTCCACTTCGACCGGTTCTGTGCTTCTCGCATCCAACGGGTTCCTGCGGCATTCACAAGGTCGTCGGACCACCTTGTGGGAGGCCTTCCAACGCTACGTCTTCCGGTACGCGGTCGCCACTCCAGAATCTTTCGACCAATTATTGTGGAATATGCAGTTTGAAATAATTAGATATCTATCCTTATAGCTACTCTGAGAGTTAGAGCTTTTTTTATATACAAAATATTGTAAAACATTTTAAGAGGATGCGTGTAGATTTTCTTGCCCATTCTTATCCATTAGAAACTACCGTTTGGAAGGGGCAACTAGAATCGTCGTAGTCTAAATACATATAATTCAAGTCGGTATTGGGGGTAGAATGTAAGTTAAGTAGTGCAGAAGACACGTTAGTACTGCTATTCGTCTTCCTGAATTCACTACAGCTTGCAAGACGGTAACAGGTGGTACTGTACTGTATTCATGAAACTGAATTAGTCGGTAGAGTAGAAACCCGTCTGCCTTCAAAGCAAGAGTGAACAGGCATCTTCTGGGCACGCTCGTTCCATCATAGACCTCATCTATAGGCGTGATCGGGGTCAAGAGCGGGCCCATTTAGTAATAAAAAAAATAAAAAAAACTTAAGAGGTAGGTATTATGAAGACAATGGACGTCACTGTCTTAAAGGAATATTAACTAGGTACTAGTGGCACACAATGTTAATATGTAGGGTTAATTCTATAAGCTTGAATATTAAGATTAAATGAAACAAGGGTTCAGGCTGACAATAATAATAAAATGCAGTTTTGTACAGACAGCCAGCACATCAAGCTACCCGAAACTGTAAAATTTTCCTAATCATCTTTGAACCTTACCTCTTCAGTGATAAAGTTGAAAATCTATTATAGAAATTTGACAGATTGTAGAAGCTTGATGTGCTGGCGTCTGTACTTTATCATTATCATTCATCCAAAAGACAGTGGCTTGTAAAGGCCATATATGTATATAATAAAGGCCTATGTTGTAGAACTTAGGTCGCGCTTATACATCATAATTTATTTTAATTAACCATTGCAGTCTTATGAAAAAAATATAAACATACATGTCTTAACATGTCACTTTTCAAATATACTACCCATATGCTGGACATAAGGTGAAGGTGCACATCAAAGTGGCGAGTGCCCTAAAAGATTGATAAATCATAATTTTCTTTACCTATTCCGCAGTAAGCTAATTTTCAATTTGAGAGCCAATATCTAAAATCACTTCATAAACTTTGCAGTGTCAAAATAATTACTTCAATCGTACTCAGGCAGTCTGATTCATCGCGTTTGGTACTAATATAGGGGAATAGAATCCGATTAACTGTGCACCGTGGGGCTGAGTTGCACTGTGTCCGGCGATACCGTGACGGATTTGCTTTTATTGTACGTGAACCACAAAAAAGATAGGTGCAGAAGGCTGGCTCCATAAAACAAGCAAGAATAGGCGCACGCACACGTATAGTATGTTCCAAAAGTATGTGATGAAAGTGTAAACACACCCTGTTTAGGTAAAATCTAACGCAATCACTCATCAAAGGAATTAGTAACACTTTCATTTGTATTTAGGTTTTAACTTTGTACTCGTACCTACCACTTTTTTCAACAATTATCGTTTGAATAACATAAAATCATCGACTAAAATTGAGGTTATAAAATTAACCTCGATTGTCAAATAAAAAGCATCTTTAGGGTAATTTAGGATCAGAATCAGAAATCGTCATTTACCTATTGCTGAATATCCCAAGACAGATTGCATTAAACAGAAGAAGAAGAAAAAATCTGTGTGCGTGCGTTTTCGATCGTTGCATGGAGCCGACCTTTTGTGCGTATTTATTCTGTGGTGATACCGTGACGGATTTGCTTTTATTGTAAAGCACCACCCTTTTCACCTGCACAGAGGACGCCTGTTTGGAGAGGAGGCCTAAAAATATCTGCCACTTTGCATAATTAAGTTTCGGGAATTATTTCCAGGTCTGTGGATTTGCTGGTGAATGTTTTAGCGAGGTGTAATTTGTGTTGGGATGTTTGTCTTGAGCTTGTGGAATTGGAATATTATAATTAGAAACATCAAAGAATACTTGGCTAAGTAAGAAATTGTCACGTAAGAAAAAAGCGTTATGCCTATATGCGACTTTGTATCACTCTCTGCTTATTATATGAGTGTGTGCGTGCGAGTCCCCCAACGGCACACGTTTTTTTTGTTAGTGGGTCGCAATTATTATTTGGTTTCTCCCGGCACAACAAAACACTGGAACTGGCTGTCTTAAACACGTTTACAATTAAAGGGTAAAGATGTGCCCGTCGTGGCAAGTTGTTGACTTGTTGTACTGTAACTTAAACATCTATAGGAGACATATTTTACTTTTAGTACCTACTTTTAAAAGTCTGAATGTTTACTAAGGAACTTTATTTATCCTTGAAAAGTTAACTCAAAAAGAAAAATAACCACACACATTATGTGTGTAGGTATTCCTAACTTACGGTAAGACACTCACTCTCCCCAGAGGAGGTCGCACACTCGGAGGCAAAGCACACATTTTATATATTTATGCATTAACACAACTCAAAGAGGGTAGCCAAAGAAACGTTTTGGGAGTTCGGACGGCAACCTCTCAGACATTCTAATGAGGAGGTCGCATTTGTGCTAAGAACTGTAGACAATGTATATTTATGGAGTGTGGAGAACCGACTGTTCCTTGTGTATTGTCTTTTTTGTCAGGTCTCGAGTCTCGTAGTCATTTGATAAAAAGATTAAGTATTAGGACTGTTAGCTAAATGAGGCAGATGATTTGAAAACATCAAGTTTTTTAAGTTGTTTATTTTTATTTTTTACACAGTACAGTTTTTATTTATTATTTATTTATATATAGATTATTGTACACCAGAAAATACATTTAACACTGCAAAACATACAATGGGCGGCCTTATCTTCTGTAAATAACATCACAACATGTTTTCTTTTAACATGGCTTGGATGTAGAGCTACATAAGCAAGTCGAGCTTTGAACGTATTTATAGCTTGGGAATATCTCATTAAAATTGTCGTTAGTATCTACCAAGTCGCTTCACTTTCATGTTGGTGATCAGTCTGTTAAATAAACATTAAACAAATCTACAAGCTTTATCACTGTCCACCTCACAGCCAAGTAAATATTCCTAAATATTACCTACGCAATAAGTAAAACTAAACTCAGATATTTCACTCTCAAAGCGAAATTATTTTACATTCCCGACTTATCCGAGATCCGAGCTTGTGTTGCGGACCCCATGTCGGTCCTCTAGTTTAAACAGTACACGTATCCGCATGCAATATTAATAGGAATGCAGTCGCACCCCTACGGCAGGGAACTGGGGATCCGACGCGCTAAATACATCACTAGTATTAGCGGAAAATCTATTCAGTTCAGTTCCTGAGATTAATTAAATTTATTGATTGACACTTAGAGAGATTATACAGTATATATTAGGGGGGCAATTCCTGTAACTTTAAGAACGTTCACAGTCTGACCCCAGTTTTAATCTGTCAAAAATACTTCTAATTTCCTTACATTTCTGACATTGATTGTCACCTAGATGAGATTGCGCCTGGATTTTGAACGTTTTCATTTACGGGAATTAGCCTTCTGAAAGGTGTGCTCAAATTTAAGGGTGTGACCTTCAAATCCCTCAATACCTACTTGACCCAAATGCATGGGACGGCTGATTATTTTTTCGCGATTACGTTGCTGGTCCTATGGAACAAGTTGTTCAATTTGATAGTCTGTATCCCTTAGACCACACCATTCTGATAAAATAATGCTGTATACCTCAAAGTAAATAAATCACCAATTTTGTCAAGGCTTGTTGCGTAAGAGTTTTGATTAAATTATTTAATTTAATGTCAATCGAGTTTAGGTTGATTCGGGACTTCAATTACGTTTCGGGAATTCAGTTTGAAGGTTCTTGGCAATTTCGGTAAAGCGTTCAAGGTTTTCTTTCTACCTACGTTCTACCAACAAAATTGGTTTATCTATATAGTGCTTCCACCACGTTTCACAGCTGCGCTCCATTTTACGCACGTTCCTAAAAGCTTTCGACACTCACCTAGTTGCCTGAAACTGGTCCAGTAATCTAGTCGCGTTGATGAAACATCCTGCGTTAGCACCTATACTACGGCCATCACAAACTTATACCCATGTATCTACATAGTCACTGCCTGCAAAAATCAATCCTCTCCACTTTGTGACATTCGCGAAAATTTAGTCTTTTTGACAGACTGTGAAAGCTGTAATGGAACCTAATCTTCTAATCAACTCCTGCTTGCATGAGTGCCCCTTGACAAGCCACTCACCATTATGTAGGATAGTGATTGTAGGATCACTACAAGACTCATTAGAGTCATTAGCATCTGTTAGCTAAATTAATACTTCAAAGCACAATTCGCGAGTGCTGCCACATCAACACGATGTCATCTCATCATTATTCAGTATGAAACGGTCCTTGTCCGCATTTTCCGTCGGATCCTCCATCCAGCCACCGTACATTGTTTGTTTGGAGTGTCGTTGCACTGTACATCATACATAGCATTGTATGTACAATAGGTAGTCGGTTTAAGTGGATTACACTCGGCATTGGACAATGCTTTAGTTTTTATGACCGTTTAAGCTGTGAAACGGGTGAGGGATGGATGGGTCGTTAGTACTTTTCTGTTATGGCCTGAGGGTGCAATTTACGACTATTGTTTGCTTTGAATGTGTTAGATCAGTATTTGTTTTGAAAATTTAGGGTTTTTCCACGGGTTTTTATCGCCATGTCGCCTCGCTGACGTGTCTCTTCAATTCAAATGGCAAAAGTCTTAAAAAAATGAATAAGATACAGTTTTTCTTTTACAGTATTTTCGTACTTAGGCTGTGTCATCCAAGAAATCGTAACCCATCACAGATTCTTTCACCGTTCGGCAAATTAATCTTGGAATCTGAAATGGAATCCGTAGATTAATATCGGCTACACCAGCAGAGGATTACTTCTGAAATCTGCCCGCTGATTTCGTTCGCTTCTAGCTGAATCATAATGCAATAGTGTTGGCTCTGTATTCAATACTGTAGGTGCATTTCGGTTGCAATCAGGGCCAGTTAATCTATGAACGTTGGTGAGATTTGGTGCTATGGCTGTTGGATTAGTTGATCATGTCTGATGTTATTTGAATAGACTACCTACTCCTGTTAATGTTTAAAGCTATCTTCTCTTCTTTATACTTAGCAGCGTTGCCAGTTTATTGGTAAAGGATTTTAATTTAGGTTTTAGTTAATAAATAATTTGGTCAATTAATTTTACATGACCATATTTCTTCATTTGTTAATTTCATATAATTAGGTAATAATGAGATTTTTCTGTGCATTCATCGACTTTTCCGATAAAACATGAGCCGAGCTTCAAATCCTCCTTAACAACTATGTTTACACAAATCGAAATTTCCATTTTCATCTTATTCCGTGCTCATTCCTCACTCCTTTCAGTAACATCGTGTTATGAAAATTCATTCTGTTCCTTGGCAGGGTGCCTGTAGCTTGTGTAATACAAATCTGGTGGCGGGACACGTGTCAATATATTTTATTCATGCATACAGGGACACTGCAGATTGCGTTTTGTGCAACGTGGTTGTGTGCGTGTGTGTGAGGGTGTGTGTATGAAATGTGATTGAAGTGGGCGGGTTAATGTTTTGATTATAATGTATTGTTTTGGATTTTGTAAGTGATTAAAGGCAGGCTTTTCTGAAGGTGATGTTGAGGTAATTTGAACTATGAGCGGTGGTGTAGAGGTTATTAAAATGTGTTGAAAATGATTTAACTAACAAATGTGTAGGCACAGGTACACCTAACTAAGGTTGCTGACGGAAAATAGTGTATTTAAGAAACAGATAAAACTGATACTTTAGGTTCTTTGTATGTAAGTACACACTTTTTTCTTGCCGTGAAAAACTACGGCGGTTTATTCGTTGTGTCTAGGCCAGTGTTGTATGGATTACTATCGAAGCTTGTTCACAAGCACGTTTTTTTTTTATTATAAACCGTGCCTAACTCAATAAAACTCGCGAAGGCATAAACAGCTGAAAGATAGTTACAGCGGCAGCGTTAGTAGTTAAGTACTTCAACCAAAGCGTCCATGTAAGTAAGAAAAGCTGTCCATTCTTTGAGTAACAAAATATGAAGATGCTGTTAGTCCATCCACACAACTGGTGTGTAAACGTTAATGCCAGCCATTTAGTTTTACTGCCTACTCAGAGATAGTCCTCGTCTATGACTATGCCTAGAGAGGTTTATGTCCCGTCGTATAATTAAGGAACAGCCTAACGACTTTTAGACAGTGTGCACACTAGAGTTTTGTCTATCATTAGGCCGACAGTGTTGTCTGCTTAAAGACAGACCTCCTCTCTATGAGAAGGTGTGGGACATAATCAACCACGGGAACCAGTGCGGGTAGGTGGATGCCACATGTCTTAAAATTTTTGGTTGTAGGACATGCCATGGAAAGAAAGAAAGAAAGAAAAATGTTTATTTGCATGGCAACTTTGACTATGATGCCGAAATCTTTAAACCCGACCGTTTCTGTCTTGCACTTGTGATTTGACAGTGACAGGAATAAAGTTAAGTAAAGTTTATGGATTTTTGCGTCAGACTGTTTAGTAGCGAGCGAACTCGCCATCACAGTTTTCTTAGAGCAATACCTAGTCTGTGTTTACTCAGTCTACATTCAGCCCTAAACTCCTGTTTTATGACGTCACATAAACAAGTGAATGGTAGGACAATGTTAAGGATACAGTACTAATTTACTTGGTTTAAAGCTACTGAAATAGCTCAAAATGAAAGTGTACTTCTAGTTTTAAAAGTACTTAATTCTCTTGGGAAATGTTCCGTGGCTGTGGTAGCACTTTTTGGGTTAACTAGGACAATAGTAGTTTGTTAAATGCAATTTTCAGGCTGGAAATTGTAGCTTAATTTATTTTTAGGTCAGAGAGCAATGTCTGATGTACGTGGTATGGTTGGTTGGTATTACGGAGTGTACTAGATGTTGTTTCGTTTGGGTAGTAGGCTGTCTTTATGATTATAGTAATCAGTACATAGGGTAAATTGATTTATTTTGTGTTTGACCTCGGGTCAGCTTAGTCATGGTTACAAATAGGTTGGTACTAATGTAATTGTTTTTTTCTTTTTTGCCTTTCGCCATTCTTTTGTTACTCGGGCTGTCTTTATTAACAACAAGGGCTATTACTAAAACACTTTATGATGCAGCAAAATAACTCCAGCAAATAAAATAAGTTTTGATTAATTGTCATTATCTCTTGACTCGAGAATGGGTGTCAAATATTGTAAGTAGCTATGTATGTATTGTATTTATTATTACTTTATTGTGCACCAGAAAATATACAACAAAAAACAACATTTAACACTACAAAACATACAATGGGCGGCCGTATCACTCTCTGCGATCTCTTCAAGGCAACCTTGGAATGGACCGTGATGAATTAAGTATTATTAATTATTAGTAAGTCGACTAAGATAGTATAGTTTCTTTCTAAAGTACAGGATGATCCGTTATTACCTGCCAATATATTTTAATTGCAATAAATTAGAAAAAAAATTAGATCGAAGCTTGATGCATCGAAGTGTTTATAAACATGTCGTTTTACGCGTGACAAACGTACGTCTACGCGTGGCTATTACGTGATAGTCAGCAACTACACGAGTAGTAGACTATTACGCAGTATGTAGCCAGTAACTACGCAGTACATAGCCAGTAACTACGCAGTTCTTAGCCAGTAACCGGGGCTTTAAGTGGCGTAGGTCTTGAGGAATAGGCAGATTATTAACGGATTTAACAAAACATCATGAAGTTAAATGGAAATCTATGAATGTCGTCAGGTTCAACAATTCGATTATGAACTCCAGAAGTCTGATACAACACGATTTTCAGACCACTATTAGGAAAAATATAAATAACCCGAGAATTTCAAACCTGACATGGTGTTAAGTATATCGAATTTCAAAAGTAAAGTACTAGTGGGTAAAAGAATGAGAACAATATAAATAACAGCTTTTTTAAAACTTATGTCCAAGTTAACAAGTATTTAACTGTCAAACCAGACCCCGAGGCCCTCCCCCTTCGCAGGAATGATAACACCAACATTACTCAAGAGTTTGGAATTCAAACTGTCCTCTAACTTCCAAAATGCCGTTTTCTTGATAAATTACTGTATATAACGTAGACCTTAATGGTGACCACTTATGCAAATTGTGCCGACAGACTAATAATATATTGGACACCTTCGACTTCCTCTAATCAATAAATATCTACAGACGCCGATTTTGGGGGTCAGTGGTGGAGTAAGGAACTCTTCTAGCTTCAGTCTGTTCATAAGCTGCAAAACTGTAGGGCCCATAGGTATCCGTGATCACCAAACACATCTTCATAGACTTTTCCCGACTATGTTGGGGTCGGCACGTTATGCTGGGGCCATACATTGGACATAATTTGACCCAAGATGTAGCCTTGGAGCATTGGCTCCAATGTGTGTATCGTGACTGGGATTTTACTGATTTTTTTCACGTTGGATGTGGTGCGAAGTCTGAACCAATGGACAAGGCCAATGTGTAGCGCCGGCATTAGGCTGTTGGTCCTGCGCCTGATCTCTCTCCAGTCGTGTCGGATTGCGTGCCGTCCCATCGGACTCAGAGAGTGAGAGAAGAGAGAGTGCATCTGTGTCTGCGCCGAAGGCTAGTCTCCGTTGAGATTGATCGCCATGGCCGAAATACCGTCTAGAAGACTATTTTTTGGGGTCGGCTTCCAGTCTAACTGGATGCAGCTTAGAACCAGTATTTTACATGGAGCAAAATACAGTAGGAAGAAAGAATAAAAGGTGAACCTACCGCAGAAAACAAAAAAGTATTACTTATATTAAAATCTATTAGTAAGTAAAGAAGATACGACGCAGTATATGCACAGAGCATGTAACCTTTTAGTATATGCACGAAACTTGATACGAAAAACTTGACTACTATGCTCATCGATAAAATAAATGAACCGTATCAAACCGATACCAGCAACCATAACCAAAACTTTGGCAAAGGGCGACGCATCAGAAATACGAAAAAGTTAAAGAGACAGCATTAACGAAGTTACTTACAGTTTTCATGCAACAAGCTCGACTAACGAGCATGTTATAAATGTACAGTCACGAAGCAAAAAGGTTAAGAAATTTTCATACACATTTTTTTCGACTGTCATTTTCATTACTTTTCTGACATAACGTAATTAAATAAAAATATAGTGTAGTGTATACAGGGTGTTAATGAATTAACCCAAAACCTCTTATGAGGTCATTGTCATTATACTTTTACTATGGGAACAAACCTGAAATCGAAAAAAAAAAAAAACAGCTGTTCCCTACATTTATGTTCGCATAACTCGTCAAAATGTAGGGAACAGCTGATTTTTTTTTCGCGATTTCAGGTTTGGCCCCCTAGTAAAAGTTGTTCATAATGATGAGTACAATCTTAAGAGGTTTTGGGTTAATTCATTAACACCTTGTGTAGTGTTTGGTAATAATAACTGATCTGAACGTGCTTAATCTTTTTATTTCGCACTTGTACCTACTATTTTAGCCTCCTAGTAAATATGCATATAGTTAAGTCAACTTGTATCCGAGGACGTGACGTCATTTGTAACGTTAACGTCCACAAGATAAGAGTTCGGAGGTTAGATGGGTTAATGATGTAGACAGAGGCTCTGGAAAGAGATTTGTACGTTTTCAGAGAACTTTTTTTTAAACATAGGCTGTTTAGTGGAATCTTTTTCGCAGAATGCTTACGGTACTACAGTTAATATAGTATCATGAAACGGACACCTATAGACTAAGTCTGATTTAAAGTACATACTAATTTAAAGTCTGAGGGGCCCGTGGCTAAATAATAACAGCCGCACAGATCGATCGATCGGGTTAAGCTACGCTTGTCGTGGTTGGTCTGTGGATGGGTGACCATCTTTACATACCGAGATTAAAAGTACGTTAAGCTGTTGGTCCCGGCTGTCATTCGTGGATCTTTGAAAGTCGTTACGAGTAGTCAGAAGCCCGAAAGTCTGACGACCTGTCTTATCAAGGGGTATCGTATTACTCAATAAGTGGGTTGTGGAGGTAAGATAGGCAGTCGCTCTATGTAAAATACTAGTATTGAGCTGCATCCGGTTAGACTGGAAGCCGACCCCAACATAACTGGGAAAAGGCTAGTAGATGATGATGAGCAATTTAAAGACTGCGTATTTTAGGCAAGATTGCCAAATAAGAGAAAACGAATGACGAATCGGAATGATTATTCAGATGCAATTATGGTGAGATATTTTGTGCATTGTGTCTGAGCAACTACATTTTCTTTAAACATGACATTAGTATGCCCAACAGTTATCAGACAGAACGCATTTGAGCAACAAAGCGCCTGTTGAAAAAATGTGGGCCGTTACAAGATATGCGCTTTATTGCCGCACATAAGTGTGAGGGCGCTGTTGAACGAGCGTTTTACGTTCTTTGTAAGCAAGACTAACAATTATTGTTTTACTAAAGCCTAACTTGCGTTGTCCTTTGTATTCTTACTTTGAGCTAAACTGTCTTTATTTTTACGGTTACTGCGATTCAAACATTTTTGCTAATGTAAGCGATTACAACGCAACGATGCTGCGACATTTAGGTATTTTAAAACATCAACTGCAACTTGTATCTAATACCTACTAAATCTCATTCAAAGAATAAAGACAGTATAAACGATGCATTAACAAGCTCACCAACCACTTATCCAGATAGTCTTGGTAACACGTCCAAACGTAATTTGTAGCAACGTTAGGCGCCGGCGAACGAGATAAGGGTCCGTTTGCGGTGAAACTTTAATATTGCCACATTCACTCCTTAAGAAACCACTGAGGTTAAGTTGGGACGTGTATAAGCCTTTCATTTCAAAATCTTGTAAGGCTCAAGGAGGCAGATTTAGGCCTAAATATAACCTCTTATATACTTACTTTGCATGCATATGGAGAGCGTTTTAGGGTTTTGGACATTCGAGTATTGGGATTTCTAAGTATCACTTGGAGCAAGTTAGGCCAAATTAAACCATTTCAGTTTAGCACTGTACCTGCTTGGGTAGTAATCAGTTAGTTCTAAGTTTCACCTGAAGCTAACCTAGCAAGAGTGCCTAAGTGAAAAAGTTCTAGTATTAAGTAGATCAAAACTACTAAATTTAGGCATTATAATTTTAAGGCGACTGTCGGCAATAGAAATATGTTTATAACTTTGTTTTGTGTTTGTAAGTTTTTAAACTTAAACGTTCTGGTAAGAACAGCCTCGTGAGAGTTGGAGCGAAGGTTCCGAAGAAAACAAAGCAGAAGCAGTAAAACATTGCTTACCGGTTGAGATTATAATGCGTACACAAGTACGTTTAATGTTGCAAAATCTACAACACGTCTGTTTACAAAAACGCCTGTCAAAAAACGTAAAGCAAATCAACAAAAACTCGTTAATTTATTCGCGGCTACAGGGGGCTACGGGGGCTACATTAAAATTTGAGCCTTGTCAGGTGCTAAGTCCATAATTTCCCCCGGGAACAATCCCGGATCGCGTTTTAAGGGTTTCCATGAATGGCAGTTCTAATTTCCACTGACGGTCGTCTTCCAGTTTGTTGAAGGCTATTGTTTTAGATTGTTTTGACCGTGAAATCTTAGAAATGCAATGGGTTGTGGCTTTACTAGGTAATGATTCAGAAAATTGTCTAAACAGATCACACACAGACACACCCCCAAATACAGACACACAGATTGTGTATTGTGTGTGTTTCTGTATTGCAGAGACTGAAATTGCTAGACTATGTTATTTCAAAGACCGTACTCCTGAATTTGTCATCATATTTATATTTACTTTCACGACATGTTGTGACCTAAAATTCTTTTCTCTGTTCCAGGTAAAATATAAAATAACTCCGCAACATTTTTGGTAAGCCAAGCTGAACACATGTGGTTTTACATTTTATTTCTACAAACTGTGTAAAATGTAGCAAATAAACTTCAATAGGAGTCTCGGTTCGTTTGCGCGGCTTGCATGCGAAAGTTTACCGAATGTTTTCGTTCCTTGGTGAAAACCGCAGAATACGGTATCATTATGTCGGTTTTGGTCAGAGGTACAAAGGCATTCTGATTGTGAGACGTCTATGATATTTGTGTGTAGAATTTTAGTTGAGGGTAATGTTTTTATCTTGATTTTACAGACCAAGAAAGAGGGTAAACTTTCATATAACGAACAGGCTTTCTACGTACAGCGGGCACTTTTCATCATTCCGAACTGTCAATTTATTTTCTTCTTTTTCGAATACCACTTGTATGTACATACTTATTTCATAAATGCTCAACGTTTTCGTTCCTCTACTATACATAAGACTCGATCAGTATTATTACTCATCATAATAAATAATCAAATCAACCGTGCTATTTAGGTAATTGTACAGTCACCTGCAAAAGTCCATGGGTAACCCTAATGTCTATTTTCCTGTGAACGTTTGAAGTTCAAGTTTTCGAAAATAAATTAGTTTATCATATCGATAACGAGGTAAAGTCCCCCGAACTCAAATAAATAAAAAAGAAATTAATATTAATTTTAAATAAAATATAATTCTTAAATTAAAACCCCCTAAATATATTAAAACAAATAACTTACGCTAGATGGTGTCATTTCTTGATTCATAGGATTTTGAATCTGAACTGCCCATCCATTTTTGCAGCCGACCGTACAGTCAACTAAAGAGATAATTATGCAGGATCGTCAGATATAGTTGAAGTTTAGTAAGAAACCGATGGATGTTCTCGAATAATATTTAATTTTATTTATTGAAAACAAACAGCTCATTTATCAAATTAAATTTCAGTCGGCAACATCCATTGGTTTCTTACTAAAGTTCAACTATATATTCGACGATCCTGCATACTTATCTCTTTTGTTGACTGTACATTGTTGTCAAACAACAGCTGTTTTCTATGTCTTCCTTACAACTTAAGGCTCCAGCGGCCATTTCCCGATTTTGCATAAACAAACTAACCTATACAGTTAGGAAACTAATTGCAGCTTTAGCTGAGGTGGTCATTAGAAATATCTATTACTAGCTGGGCCCCGCGGTTTTACCCGCGTAAATGTCGATCCCGTGGGAATATCGGGATAAAAAGTAGCCGATATAATAATCTAGGGTGTGAGCTACCTCCATACAAAATTTTGTCAAAATTGGTCCAGCCGTTTGAGCGTGAAGAAGTAACAAACATATAAACACACACACACACCCCCCTACACACACACACTCACAAACTTTCGCCTTTATAATATTAATGTGATTTTAGGTAGAGAGTTGAAAATTAGCCCTTTGATAATCTGGTAAATGAATAGGTTGCTGAAAATACTTTGATGTCTGGTACTAAGTTGTAGATAATGACTATGTCCTTTTTGCCAGTGACTAGCATAATCAGCTTATCATGTTCATACTGCTGGGACACAGGCCTCCTCTTTTCTAGAGGGAATGGGCTGTAATCTACCACGCGGGCCCAGTGCGGTTTGGTAGATGTCACATGTCCTCGAATTTTTGGTTCTAAGACATGCCGGTTTCACCATGATGTTTTCCTTCACTGTTTTGAGAGTAATGGTGGTGTGGGCTAGTTACTAATGTAGGTATTATTATCATAAGTGGACTTTGCATGCAAGTTTAATTGATCGTTATTAATAGCACGTGTTGTTTCTATATTGACAATTTTATGACCATGATATAAATTGACCATATGCACGCTGTTTGATGGCTCAATAATTATAGTTAAATATCTAAATTGAAAGGTATTGTGTTTCGAAATCGTTTGTTGAATTTGTGTCCCTGTAATGTATAACTGGGAGCTATCTTGGATTTTCTGTAATCCTAATGGCTTGGAGGCTTATAGACTTACAAGTTAAATTAGAATAAAGTTTAAAAAGTACGTAGTTTAAATATACACTTATCGGTCTCAAAACTCCAGCTGGTTTAGTCTACAGCACAAATAGCCCAAAACCTGTGCTATTATCGAGACTATAAACAATAACTCAGTTTTGCTCTGTTGTTCATTACACGACCGCCTGTGAAGGTTCGTTATGCTTCGGACGAGAAAGTTTGTCGGGTCTCGATGGAAATTTTAGAAGATCCAACTTTGCTGGAGTCACGAGCATGACCGGGACTAGTTAGCGAATAGTCGCCTCTTGTTGTGGCGGCTGGAAAATGGTTGCCTTGCGATTGCATCCTAAGCTACCGAAGTTTAAAGTTTTGTTGAGAAACTTTGTAAAGACATATTTTCAGCTTCTGTATGTAAAATTAGACGTATATGCCAGTAGTTGATATAAATTATTTATTTTTAGCCTATGTTGTCCCACTGCAGGGCACAGGCCTCCCTTTTTCCTTTCCACTCCTCTCTGTCTTGAGCTAGTGTGAACTCATCCTGGGTGTAGGGGTCAAGCTCGTCCCGCCATCTTAAAATCTAGTTGGTCTTGGAAACACTGAGATTGATCTTTATCTTACTTGAAAAGGCTTGGAGAGATAAGAAGACATTTTATTCATCCCGCAAAATGCCTGAAATACTTAAATCAGGTCGGAGTGTCTGTCGGAATATGTCACCTCATTTACAGCCGATGATTCAAATATATGCACAACCCAAATTACGGAAAGATAGACTGATATATCCACTGATTCATGTTTAGAGAGCATTGTATGTGTACCTACATGTGTAGGCAAATCAATACGGGTCGGCTATTAGTAAACACAGGATATTGAGTTTCATGACATGCTTCATGTACGGCTGCTGTCTTTGATGTTATCAGTTAGGGATGATACCTATTGACTGTAGATGGAAGATAATGTATCACATGACTTTAGCTGCCTAACAAGACACATGATATTACGAGAGCTATCAAATATAATGCTTACGGTGAACGTGTGATTTTTACTGCTAAGAATGGTGAGGCTTTTGTCATAAGCATCAATTTTAATGCGATATTGTTTGGGGTATTTACGGGGTAGGTAAGGAATAATTTATTATTTCAAGTTAAACAATTATCAACTTTATTGTAATGGTAATTAAGTTGATTTCAGAGTGACTAGCACTATTGAAAAAGTTATAAAAATGTTTGAAGTTGTAGCGTAAACTGGACTTTATTGTGTAGGAATGAAAGTTACTTTTTTATAAACTCAGATTTGTTTACATTTTTGGCAAATAAGTCGCGAATGCAGATTAGGTAACATCAGTGTTGTTTCAATAAGGCATGGGTAGATATGGCTATTACAGATTAATAAGACCTCTGTCTTTCAAACTAGGAAAATCCTATATCTTGAAGGATCCTATTTATATCGTTTCTTTAGTGGGATTGACCCACGGGGTAATTTCGTAACACACTAACAGTAGATACCTTTCACTTTAACAGTTCAGCAATATTCATTACGTTATTTACGGTTTTATATCCGTAGTTTTGTCAAATTTTTCGAACATATAAAACAATGGATAAACAATATCCATAAAAAAGATTCCGATTGTGATTGATACTGTGTTACGCAATTAGGGTGCTATTTTACAAAATATTTAAAACTAGCTGCGCCCCGCGGTTTTACCCGCGTATATTCGATCCCATGGGAATATCGGGATAAAAAGTAGCCTACTGAGTTAATCCAGGGTGTCAGCTACCTCCATACAAAATTGGTCCAGTCGTTTGAGCGTGAAGAACTAACAAACATATAAACACACACACATACACAAACCTTCGCCTTTATAATATTAGTGTGATACATACAAGTACCTACCAAGTGCTTATCCCAAAGCCAAATTCACATTTGGTGGGTTTCAGAGTCACGATTGTATCTGCAACAGGGTGAAAGCTGCTGCCGGCTGCAGTAATTCCTTCACCCACGGGAAGGAAAGGACTGGCCAATACAGAATACTCTACCAGGAACACTCCGCTAAATTATTTATGCTTACAAACTAATTTGCCCAGCTTAGCTCACTGAACTGCAAAATTCATTGACCCGTTTATATTATCATCGTCACCGATTTAAAACTTGGATTAATAACTTCTCCCTTAAAATCAAATCCGACTTGGGGAATACGGATTGGATAAGGTAACAGGGGGATTAAGAATTCCAATGCTCTTTAATTACTTAGCTCAACAGCGATACCTACCCAATGAATTTTGGGACAGTTTATCGGAATCAAAAAGTTTGGAGCTGTCGGTCCACTTTGAGATTTGTTTTGTAATGAAAAGAGGGTTATTGATGAAAGAAGGGTTTTTTTCGGAATTGGACTTGTGATTGAGAAAGTTATATTTAAATCTGGCTAAGCGCGGCTTCGCCCGCATTATGGTGGTTGGAAAATATCCTACGGAAACGTACCACCGGGGTTAAAAGTACCCTACGTATTAATTTAGGATATAAACTATCCGTGTGCGAAATTTCACCCGAATCGGTTCAGCCGTTTTTGCGCCAATCCGAAACATACAACCATACAACAGACAAACAGAATATTCTCGGTAATTTTCGTCATCATCTCGTAGCAATTAGTTTTGTTTCAAAAATATTCGTCGCACAGTTTTGTCTTCGTTACCATTTTCCCGACTGCGGCGAAGCCCAAAAGGAGGGTTATGTGTTTTTTATTAATGTACCTTCTGCTCGCGGCTTCGCCCGTGTTCATGTAGGAAATTTTCCCTCGGGAACGTGCTACCGGGACAGCCTATACGAGTATGTTACTCCATAACATCCGCTATCTGCCAGTGAAAGTCCTGTCATAATCGGTCCAGCCGTTTTGGAGATTAGCCGGAACAAACAGACAGACGGACAGACAGACACAAATAAAAAAAAATAAATTGTTATATACTTTCTTATGCACTTAGTAAAAAGCTTATTTTGTTTGTAACGTAGCTATAGAGATAGGGTATTATTCAGTTACCAAAGGCACCAACATTAAAATAAAAACACTAACTATATGTTCTTTTCTTAGCAGTGAATTTCTCCAAATTGATGGACCCCGAAGGTGCCTTCATAACGCTAAAATAGTCATGTAATTAAACTCAGCTCTTGCGCATCGTAAAACTATGTAGCTTCAACTTGCCTTAAATTTTCCGTAGGTACTACAAAGTTATTAAAACCTTTAGTATTAGATTAGACAGCTATTTTCGTCCTGTTTCTGTATGAACAAAGCCAGGTGTAATTAAAGTATAAATTATTGCCAGTTGTAAGGAAACTTGTTATGGGAAACTAACTAAACTGGAGTTGCATCGCTTAGGTGTAGGTATTAGGAATTTTATATATACCTACTGATACTTACTGTTACTTACTGATACTTACATATTTACCTACTGATACTTACTGTTCGGGTTGTCGGCGGTGTTGTATGCTGGTGTGTGCCACTACTCAGCGAACCCGCTCAAACTTCCTTTTGTTATAGTGGACTGTAGGTTGGTTTGATTTCCAGGAGATGAGGGATGGGAATAACGATAAATAACACACACTTGTTACCTTTAATGCTAACCCGTAGACATCTTTATTCGCACTAGAAAAAGGAGTGTTCTTGATACTACTGACAGACGATGTGTCAAAATGACAGTAGTACAATGTTACATTATGTAAATATTAATTAAAAGGTTGCAACTTCCAACACTTACTACTCCCACAAGGTGCACCGACGACCTTGTGAAGGCCGCAGGAACCCGTGGGATGCGAGAAGCACAAAACCGGTTGAAGTGGAGGTGCTTGGGGGAGGCCTAGATCCAGCAGTGGACGTCTTTCGGCTGAAATGATGATAATGCCTCTACACAGGCCTCCTCTAAGTGAGTGGGAGTGGGCCGTAATCCACCACGCGGGCCCAGTGCTGGTTGGTGGATGTCACATATCTTCGAATTTTTGGTTCTGGGACATGTCGGTTTCCTCACGATGTTGTCCTTCACCGTTTTGAGAGCAGTGGTGATGAAATAATTTACACAAAGTAAAGCACCTGTCTGGGCTTGAACCTACGATCTACAACTCGTAAGTCGTGTCCGTGACCACTGGGCCACCACTGCTCTCCTTGAAATGATGATGATGATGACTTACTATTAGGTACTTGATTACCTACTGGTACCTACCAAAATTATTATAATGGTTTAAAGCTAGTCAATGAGGAAAAGTTAACCTTTTGACCGACCGAACAGTTGTCGTGCCCCCAGCGCCTGAAAAAAAAACGATAAATAAATACCTGATAGAAGAATACAGCGTAATTAAATAAAAAAGCAAATTAAACGCGCTGTGCTATTTGATCGTAAATATACGGCCCTGGTGAAATGGACACGAAAATATTTTTCAGATTAATCTGGTAATTAATGGTACCTTAGTATTTGCTATACTAAGGTACCGTACATTAGTGTACAAATACATTAAATTTATTTTTAATCCATTTTATGTAATTTAAAGGAGTTTCATATTAATTAATGCACTAATTGCGAACACATTTTACACGAGAATATTTCAAAATTTTCAGTAAAACATGCTCTAGATATTTAAGTGAAAATGCAATTCAGTTTTGCAGGAATAGCGAAGTATCGCGCAAACATTTGGCAGAATCATTTAAATTATTCATTACACATTTAATTTGGAACTGCATTTAGCGCTTTAATTAAACCGTGCCACGAATTCGAGGTTCTAAGCGAAACGGATCTCTTAGACTTAAAACCAATTTGAAATGTGTTTCGCGGCAAAATATATGGTATTCGTTTTGGGTGTATTTGGCATGTCCTACAACCGAAAGTTACAGACTGGCCGTCATGAAAATGCGTTCCTGATACCTGTCAGTGCGACAGTTCTAAGGTAATAAAGATGAATTTCGCAAAACACGTATTCGTTTGTATAAAACTGACAGGTGTCAAGAAAGAATTCTCTCAATGGCCGCATTTTAGAAGAGAAGACAATGTGACATCTACCAATCCATACGAGGCTCATGTGGTGGATTACAGCTTACGGCCCACTCTCTCTCACAGAGAAGAGACCTGAGGCCCAGATGCGGTAACATCTGAATCTGTTATAAAGACGGTGATGTATAAAAAAAATACTTGCGGATTTTCGTTGCAATTATGGCCCCAAATGAATTCGATATTCAAAATTAAAGCATGTTCTATTCGTGGCATACTGTTCCCGTCGGGCACGTTTTCGCAAACCGTTAGTTTTAATTTTAAATTTTACGATGGAATTGGGACGGCTCGCAAATGAATTTAGTTTGAAATTGGAAAACCTAGCTCACCAGTAATAAACATGTAAAGGCTGTTGAAATTGTTGGAGTCTATTTTTTCGTACCTACAGATTTTTGATTGAGATAAATTATAATTTCCGTTTTAATACTAGGAAGTATTGTGCCTTTGTGGGTAGAAAAGCAAGAGAATGAATTAGAATTACAATTTCCTTTACTTCCCAACCAAGACGCTTAATAATGCTTTAAAATCCGAAGAAGAAAATGAAAAACGCGAGCCTATCAACAATAAAAAAAATTCATGAAGCGGGCTAGGTTAAAAATAAGTGAAATTCAGTTTTCAACGTCATTATCGGGGTTTGATAGAGTGAAGTAGGTACTAACAAGATAAAACATGAGTCGTTGAGTACTCTTCATGTCGTCCTATCCACTTTAACTTAACGTGTGCTACTCTAACTTTTATTATCCCATAATCTTAACATTTCACCTACTACAATGGTGGGTACTTACCCTTATCTTACTACTTAAACAAAATGTAATACATGCTTTATTGTTCACGAAAGGGTCTAATTTGTAAACGGAATTTTCCTTTCTGACGTAAGTAACTCTCACACGTTCTCGCCAATCAGAGTTTAGTAACTTTTTTTCGAATATGTCAACGGCAACGTAATGGACAGCTTCTACGAGATTCTCGTAAAATGGAACGGTTTCATTGTTCTGTAACGAAGGAACATTTCTGTTTCGGGACCTTTGTTGATAGTCACGTCTGATGTAGTACTTCATTTGAAGATAGAAAATAAGTAATAGAGTTTATTTGGAAAATGAACTTATTTTATTCAAAATACCTTTGAAAAAAGGTTTAAATATATTGTGATCTAACACCTGTGACTTTATTTACATAAAACATTTCCAAAATATTCGTCAACAACTTACTTATTACTTAACGTTATTACTCATAAAAGTTACATTTATCACCAAAGTTAGGAGTATGAAAGCCTTCGTTAGACGTTCATTAAACCAGCCTTGTAGTTAATAAAATTAATGCTCTTGGACGGATGTGCGTAGAAAATACTTCATTGCACGAAGATAGCCGAGTTCACCCAAGTTCATAATGTGTACAAAATAATAATTTTTCTTTTAATATGTTTTTACAGGGTTTGTTGAAGAGTTTTAGTAATAAATTTTGGGCTTGTCTAAGTAATCGCTTTGGGAATTTTCATATATTCGTGTCCCACGCTGGGCGCCAATAAAGAGTTTAATAAAACTACCCTCATTAATGTCCTCGCAATTTATCATATTCTGTGGGCACGTAAAAGCTTTTGCACATCCATTACTCACAGGCATTTTAATACGCAATTTAAGTATTAACATATATTGATAAAAAGGTAACATCATTGGATGAAACCCGAGTTATATTTTTGGTTACAACAACAGAACGAGTAGATTTTCCACGCGGGCTCAGTGCGGGTTGGTGAATGTCACATGTCTTCAAGTTTGGTTCTATGACATGGCGGATTCCTCACGATGTTTTCGTTCACGTTTTTAGAGCAGTGGTGATGAAATACCTACCCGATTTTACCCTTCCATTTACAAATAGGTATGCTTTGAAAAGTGTATTGTAAACAAAGTAGAAATAAAGGGTGACGAATCTAAGTTTGCCACTTCCTATTGGGAAATCCTATGTTGAGTATGGAAAAGCGTGTGTATATAATGTGCGGACCATTCGTCATGGGTTTCAGTGATTAAACTACGAGAGATGGTGTTATAACTGTGCAAATAGCTAGCTGCACCATTATAATGGTGGCAGAGTGCTTTATCTTCTTGGATATTGACAGGCATAAATCGAGATATTTTATAACGAGCTGCACCCCACGGTTTCACCAGCATAAGTCTCGATCCCGTAGAAATATCGGGATAAAAAGTATCCTATATCCTAATTCAGGTAATGGTCTACCCATGTGCTAAATTTCATCCAAATCCGTTTAGCCGTTTTAGCGTGAAAGCCTATCAAACAAACATAGAATATATATTTTCTTTGCTTTCTTCATTTTTTAAATATTTTTAACATAAAGGCAGGATCTACTTATACGTAGATATACCATTAAACACTAACATTAACATAATAATGACGCTGTCAATGGTTTGAACCTGCCTGACAGGGCCAGACTCTAGTACACTTGGGGCCACCTCACCTCTGCGTCTAGGTAGGTCCTTCACAAAGCCTGCCGCCGCACCTTTGCACCTCAAAGCTTTTCTCGATAGGTCAATGAACCTTATTGGTACCTATTATGATCGCTTTGAACTAAATTGGCAATTGAATGTAATATGGCTTTGTTGTTAACTAAGTGGAATATTCGGTGCTTTAACCGGATAATATAATAATAATATAATTATGATAATATTAAGATTATGATAATTTCGGTTAGCTATAAAATGGTAGGTGGAGCGACGATCTTCTCACGGTGGCTGGTAGCAGCTGGATGAGAGTTGCCGAAAAGCGAGCTGAATGTTGTGCAATAGGAGAGGCCTATGTCCAACAGTGGACTGTTGTAGGCTGATGATGATTTTGAAATGGTAGGTACAACAACAACAACAACAGACATACTGTTTTACAGGAAATGGAAGGCCTGCACGGTGCAAAAAAAAGCAGTAGTAAGCACAGGACAAAATAAAATATTCAATTTGAGGTCGGCATCCATCAGTCTTACCGGATGCAGCTGAATACCAGTATTTTACATGAAGCGACTGCCTATCTGACTTCCACAACCCAGTTACTGGGTTATACGATACCCCTTAACGATGAACCTTCAACAATGTTTTCTAGGTATCCATCAACCAACATCCTATAAACAATTGGCTCTTTTGACTAAACTTACTCTGAAATCCTAATTAAACAGATTTAAGTGCTATTTAACTATGCGAAACATTTCAGGAGGTATTCATTTTGTCTGACAACAAACCTTAGCATAATTGCTTCAGGGAATATTTCTTGTTAAATCCTTAAACATGAATTGCGTAAAGCCTGGAACGGAGGAAACTCAAGGAATTTTCCGTTTCTATTTTCATACCTTACAATTTTTTCCAAGAAAATTAAAAAATATCTCGGTTCGGTCGGTCGGCTGGTGGCTAAGTAATAACATTCGCACGGATCGATCGATCACGTTAAGCTACGCTTGCCGCGGTCGGTCCGTGGATGGGTGACCATCTTTACACACCGAGATCCCTCCGTGCCCCGGAATGCACGTTAAGCCGTTGGTCCCGGCTAGCTTTCGTGGATCTTTGGCAGTCGTTGTGGGTAGTCAGAAGTCAGAAAGTCTGACAACCAGTGTTACCCAGTCGCTTCATGTAAAATACGGGTATTCAGCTGCATCCGATTAGACTGGAAGCGGACCCCACTATAGTTGGGAAAAGCGTAGGCAGATGATGCCATAATAAAGTAATATATTAATGGGAGCCCTTAATGCTAGTTTAAATAAAATGATATTTTTAATTTAGACACAAAATATTAAAGATTTAATAAAACTTTAAAAACAAAAGATTGTTCAAAACAAGAAAAATATAAACTTCAACAAAATACAAACTTCTATCCTCATAATAATATCAGAAAGAGTCTACTAGTAGACATAGAATTGCACTTACCCTTTAATGTGAGTCTGCTGTTGAGGCATTTAGAAATTAGTTATTATCTATAGGTAGTTTTACTTTGCGGGAATATGAATAACTTGTCTACAAAGAAAACTAGGATAAAGAGTTTTTACTCCCAAGATGAAAATGTACAAATCTTCACGTAAATTTTCGCTTGACTAAACTTTGTCGTCACAAATGACTTCGGCTCGCATTTTCTCGGAGTTTTCCAATGAAATTCTTTATCCTTCCATATTCTGATAACCTACTTTGTGACATATCGACTTTTAATATTCAGCAAGAGATTTTCTTAGAGAAAGACTGGAAATAAGTAACTTATTAGTAACTTTTAATATCACTAGACTAACTTTTAGAGCAGTGGTGGCCATGTTGTAACGGCCGCGACTTATGAGTTGTAGTAGGTTCGAACCCAGACTGGCGCTTTACTTTGTGTAAATTATTTCATCACCACTGCTCTCAAAACGGTGAAGGAAAACATCGTGAGGAAAACGGCATGTCCTAGAACTAAAAATTCGAAGACATGTGACGTCTGCCAATCCGCACTGAGCCCGCGTCGTGGATTACTGCCCACTCCCTCTCACCGAGAGGAGGCCTGTGTCCCAGCAGTGGGCATATTATAGGCTGATTATGATGATGAATATAACTCACAATTGTTTTGATTGGAATATTAACTTTCTTGATGGTCTAGTGGTCGCGACTGAGTGAGAGAGAGAGTGACTTGAGCACTCTTTGGTTGAGCATGAGGTCCTGGGTTCTTTCCAGGTCAGGTAAAGTATTACCTATTGGATGTTTCCTTCTGGAAGCAGCCCGGTATGGATTTGTGTCCGGTTTATGGCAATAGACTCGCCCCTTATTACATGGTACTTTAATGTTAGTAACTGGCGAACAATGGGTGTCAAACTCAAACTCAAAGCATTTATCTCCTGTGGCAACACTACAGCTAACAGCTGTTTAGAATTTGTTCTCGAAATTTTTATCTTAAATATTATATTTCATTGTTTTTTAGGCCTATTTTCCAATTACTCTTCAAGTAATTATGATAATAATGTGTATTTTGTGTTAGATTCACATAGCTAGTGCAAATTAAGTGTACATAATTCAATGTAAATCGGTGACAGTTGCCGGCACAAGGAAACTTGCATTGTCATCTTGATATCAGGTACAATACTTTATATTTTACTTGCTATTAGTTAGTTTACGTACTACAATTAGTTCAATTACACCAGCAATTACCTACTTTGTTCACTTTTAGTAAGGCTACTTGATGCCAATGACCTTTGAACGTAAACATAACCTTAGTTAGGTTTGGTGACAGAACTCCTTTTATTTACATTTAAATTTCATTTTTCCCATTGACTTATATATTTTACTTTTAAACTAATCACCTTTTCAACTGCTGCCACAACAACCTTCTCTATTCTTATTTCTTGTCGCTTCGCTTCCTTACTTTTAATCATGATTATGACTCGCAGCGCCCGTGCTCGCCTCGAAGAGTCCAAACTCAATGAGGCTTTGAGCGCTTTAAAGGCGTCAAAGGAGTCCTGTGACCAACTAATTAAGGAAATAGATGACAATGAAAGGGTGCTCTTTGATGCCCATGAAAAGAATAGGAAGTTAAAAATTGAAATGGCTCAGATATATACTCAATACACTGATGCCATAGAAGAACGGGATAGACTTCAGCTTGTTGTGGACGGGTTCAGCCAGTGTAGCGTAGAGTATGAACAAGCTCTTAGCCACAAACACTTATTACAACAGCAGCTACATGAGGCTCAAACTCAGATTACACAACTTGAGACTACAAACCTTAACATCACCGCCTCGCTGAATCAAAGTCTGTTCAATGAGTTGGTGTCTATTGCCCCATCAATGGTTTCTGCCATAAACCCCACTATTGATTTGACAGGTGATGATGAATCAAAATCATGTAATTCAGTGAGGGTAGTCACTAGTAAAAATAAACTTAAAAAGTACATCAAAATTAATAAATACATTGTTAAAACCCAAAAAATGGTAAAAAGACAAAAGTTCTTTATTAAAAATGTTAAACTTAATAGGGAAAGGTTAAATCTACTTAAACAGCTAGATATGTATTCTTTTAATCTGGAGCAAAGTACTAGGAAATACAACATTGACACACAGGACTTGCAATCTCAACTTGACCAGCTGCAGGAGAAACTAAGATCAATGACTAACAAATATAATACCTCTGAAGATCTAATGAGGGAATATGTGTTGGCAATGAATGAGCTGGTGAACTCACAAACTAACAGCTGTGAGCGCTGTCAAACACCATCCAATGTACCTACACCAGACCATTCATTATCGGCATGCAATACCACATTACCGCAGCCTTGTGTTGATTTGGCAATTCCCTCTGTTGATAGTACCATTATACCATCTAAAGAAATTGTAAATCATGATATTATATTATTTTGTGATGAGATTGGAAAGGAGTTAGGTCACTTGTTGACAGATGAATATCCGGGACACTCAATAATAAATTACTGTATGCCTGGTTGTTCTTTATTTGATATTATGAAAGCAATTGTTAAATGTAACTTTAAACAGGAAACAACTTTATTAATATTTATGGGAAATAGGGGTAATTTAAATAAAGGAGAATTGCTCCAATATCATAGAACATTGTGCAACCTTAGCTTAAGAAAAATTGTTTTGTTTACATTACCTTACAGTAACAGTTTGCCACAGGAAGAAAATAACTTAAGATTTGATATAAACATGACATTGCACAATTTGACATATAATGATAACTTATTCCAGTTAATTGATACTAACTATTATGTTGGTAATAATTTATATTTGACAAAAGATAGATATAATATTGTTATGTACTATCTTTCTAACTATCAAAAAAGACAGATAGCTGTGTCGCTATCATATTTTTTTTCTATTTCAGCCAAACATTTGGCTAAACAAATTGCTCCTATTGAGCAATGCAATGACTTTTTAAATTACTCTGGTAATAATTTGGTTGAAATTATTGACATTAATCATTTAAATTAGAATTTAAGACAATAGAGGCAACCTCTTGCAAAAATGTAAATAAGTCAAATGAAAGTGTAAAAAAATTAAATAGTATCAATCTGGTGCATCAAAATATTCAAGGTTTTTCAAACAAAGACTTAGAAGTAGAATTATTCCTGAATTGTTACAATATAGATATTCTTTGTATGACAGAACATTGGCTTAAAAGTCACCAGTTCATGTTCAATTTTAGTAATCACCAGGTTGGTAGTTCATTCAGCAGAGTAAATGCTATACATGGTGGCTCATTAATTTTAATAAATAACCAGCTTAAGTTTAAAGACCGAAAGGATATTGTGAGCCTCTCTGTTGAACGGACAATTGAAATAGCCTGTATAGAATTGGAGCAGTTCATTATATTAAGTGTGTACAGACCTCCTTCAGGATTGTATGATTGTTTTGAAAAAGTTATGGATGAAGTGTTGCACAAAATCTGTAATACAAACAAGTCCATCATCATTTGTGGTGATTTTAATGTTAATTTGTTAGAAAATTCTGGGTTAAGTACTAAAATTATAAGTTTGTTTCAGTCATACAATCTTGCAAACCAATTTTTGGAGCCCACTAGAATAACTCCTACTAGTGCCACATGCCTAGATAACATTTATACAGATGTTATACCAACCCACAAAGACATTATTAACCTAATAGACTCAGATCATTGTGGACAATTAATCACTATTCCAAATAAAAACAAAAAAGTTACTAAAAAAGATATCACTGTTAATCCAAAAACAACTAATCGCTTGGAAACATTTAAAACTAAACTCATGGGTAAATTACCACTTTTGTTCACTAATGATGACCCTAATCAACAATATAATGATTTTTTTAATATGTATTGCACACAATTTGATAACACATTTATTCCAAAAACATTATCGGTTAATAGTATTGCTTCCTTCAGTGACTGGGCCACCATTGGTATACATAAAAGTAGAAAACGACTTTATGAATTATATGAAGAACGGATTTGTATAAACACTGCTGAATTTAATTTATATGTTAAGAATTATTCTAAAATATTTAAAAAAGTTTGTAGCATTGCCAAGTCACGTTATTTGAGTTCAAAAATTAAAAATAGTAGTAACATTATTAAAACGACTTGGAATGTCATTAATAGCGAAACGGGAAGGTCATGCACCCGAAGTAGTGACTACAGCCTTGTTATTGATGACAATATAATTAAATCAGATTGTCAAGTCGCCGCGGCCTTTGAAAATTTCTTTGCAGAGATTCCCGTATCAACTACTAAATCTCTTAACTCATCACCCATTGCTGCAGAGTCTTTACTTAAAGAAAACGTTCCAGTTTGCGATTCTGAATTTCACTTCCAATATGTAACCTGTAAAGATATAATTAAAACTTTTCACACGTTAAATGTTAAAAAGACCGCAGATCTATGGGGTAATTCTGTGGATGTTGCTAAGTCGATTATAGACATTGTAGCACCTACTTTAGCTGTTATATTTAATAATTGTATTGACCGTGGTGAGTTTCCTGATCTTATGAAAAACAGTAAAATAATACCGTTGTTTAAATCGGGTAGTACATCAGACCCTACTAATTATAGACCTATTTCAGTACTACCTACCTTTAGTAAAATTTTTGAAAAACTTATTTTAAATCAATTGCAAAGATTTTTTAATAATAATAAATTACTACATAACAAACAGTTCGGATTTACAAGGGGTCGTTCGACTACCGATGCAGGAGTTGAACTTTTAGGACATATTTATAATGCATGGGAGGACAAATGCGATGCTTTGGGCATCTTTTGCGATTTGTCCAAGGCATTCGATTGTGTTCTTCATGAAACATTAATCAGGAAACTGCACCACTACGGAATCCGGAACGCCTCTCTGGATCTTCTTACTTCTTACTTGAGTGATAGGATTCAGAGAGTTGATGTTAACGGAAAAAGGTCACCCGGATCTGTAGTAAGAATGGGGGTCCCCCAGGGCTCAATTCTCGGCCCATTTTTATTTATTATTTATATAAATGACTTGCCTTACCTCATAAGGGATGAACATGATATAGTGTTGTTTGCAGATGACACTTCACTTTTATTTAAACTCAAACGTCAGCAGCTGGTTACTGACAATGTAAATAACGCCCTTGCAAAAGTAGTTAACTGGTTTAATGTCAATAACCTACTTCTTAACGGAAAAAAAACTAAATGTATTAAGTTTACCATACCCCACGTTAGACAAGTAGAAACTAGTGTTCTCATTAAGGATGAAGAGTTGAAACCTGAAGATACCACAGTATTCCTAGGCATAACGTTGGATGCCAAGCTTCAATGGGGCCCCCATATAGATAAATTGTCAAAAAAGCTTAGCTCTGCAGCATACGCCGTTAGGAAAATTCGTGATTTAACTGATTTAGAGACAGCCCGTTTAGTATACTTTAGTTATTTTCATAGTGTGATGTCGTACGGTATTCTGTTGTGGGGAAATGCCGCCGATATTCAGACAATTTTTATTTTACAAAAAAGGGCAATTCGTTCCATTTATAAATTAAGTCCCAGACACTCCCTCAGAGACAAATTTAAAGAGATTAATATAATGACTGTGCCTTCTCAGTACATTTATGATAATCTTTTGTATGCACATAAAAATATTAATCTGTTTAAAAAATACAGTGATATCCATAACATAAATACTAGGAACAAACACAAATTTGTTGTTCCTACAACAAGGCTCAAAAAAATAGGTGGCTCGTTTAGATGCCAATGTATACGTTTTTATAATAAACTTCCTAGCCACATTCAAGAACTAAGCCTTAATAAATTCAAATCTTTTATAAAGCGAAAACTATGTCAGAAAGCCTATTATACTGTAAAAGACTATATTGAGGACAAAAAGGCTTGGGATTGAGCTGCTCCAATAGGTTTAGATTGTTGTTTTTATTTTTGCTATTTTACACTTTAATAATTTTCTTTTTTTTTTAAGTATCTCTTTACTTAAATAATGACATGTACATTTACTGTATAAAGTATTATATGATTTTAATTATTGTGAATGTGAGGACTATGTGGGTAATTTTTTTGTTTTTTCTCTCTTCGTTTTAATCATGATCTGGCAGTTTGAGTAGTTTATGCGGCCTACCCAAATGTCCTGTCTTTGGTATTGTTCGTCGAATCGTTGAGCTCCTTAAGTTCTGAGTTGAGCTGCACGGTTACTGACAAATGCGTGCACTGACTGGACAGGTCCGCTCAATCTGTGTGGTTCTTTCCTCAAAAGACCATTTCAGACACTAATCTACATGGTCCTCAAAGATTATGTCCGGATTTTTTATATACACATTGACATTGATGAATTTTATTTAGACAATGACATGAATATTTACTTTGTAAGTAATTTTTATTATTTTTTTTTAATTAATTATTGTGAATGTGAGGACTATGTGGGTCATTTCTTTTTTCCTTCTTAGTTTTAATCATGATCTGGCAGTTTGAGTAGTTTATGCGGCCTACCCAAATGTCCTGTCTTTGGTATTGTTCGTCGAATCGTTGAGCTCCTCAAGTTCTGAGTTGAGCTGCACGATTTTTGACAAATGCGTGCACTGATTGGACAGGTCCGCTCAATCTGTGTGGTTCTTTCCTCAAAAGACCATTTCAGACACCAATCTACATGGTCTTCACACGATCTGACCAAGATTTTGTCTGGACTTTAAAAGAGACTGTGACTTCTGAGTTTGTTTCGGCCTTTCTTCTCAGAATAGTCAGTTAGGAAACGCCGACCTCATCTAGTTTAAAAAAAATATGATTGACGTGTAAAAGTGTTTGTACAAACCTACTTACAGAAATAAAATCATTTATCATTTATCATTTATCATTTAATTAAACCATTTACAGGCACTTTTGAATTGTCCAAAATTAAATAGTCGGTCAGTTAGTCAGAAAGTTGAAGCTAGTTGCCCATTCCGAAACGTAGATCTCAATGGAAAAGAATAGGCAAGAAACTTAAAGGACACTCTTTTAAATCCGGATATTACAAAATCCTGGGTGTAAAGGTACACCTCTGCTTATCCCTACGGGGAATATAGGCGTGACATTATCATGACGATATGGTTGATAATTATCATCAAAGAGAATAGGCGACATTTTCCTAACAAAAGATTCTTTAAAGATCAGTGCTAAATTATATGGTCAGTCATCCATTTTTTTATTTGTTCAAGTTACTCCCACATTTTATGAGTAAATCCTCTAACATCTATGGTTTATCCCAGTAACACTAGCTCATATAAAGCTGACTCTTCCATGATATCCCTATATTTTAGCTTCTCTATTCTTGAATATTTTTCAGTAATAGTGGAACCATCCCCTTTCGCTCCTCGCCTTAGTGACGATGTAAGTCACATCTTGCCACAGAATTTCAATATCGGCCCATAAAGGAAGGGTGTTTCATTCGACCTCTTGGGAATACCTTGAAATTGTTGTACTAAGTTATTTGTCAACCTTTGTTAGATATTGGCTGGATGGCGGCTACCTTGAGTAAAGTTTTCAAATAGATTTGAAATGCAATTTTTTGTAAAAGGGCCAACATCTTATGCAATGTAATATCTAGGCAGGTATATAATTACACAATACATGTTTGTTCTTCAGACTAAAACATAACATATCACGTTTGTGTACAACTAAATCGACGTTTAAATAAAGTGTACACTACAATTTGCTTATTTATTATTGGCTAACAAACCGAATTGCTATCCAAGATCACTCGTCAGATAAAACAAAAGAACCATACTGTAACAAAATCTTAACAATCCAACCTTCCTACCAGCCAAAGCATAAACAACCTTTTGCCAACAAACTTAAAGTTCAAGCAGGCTGCAAACGTTACCCTTGTAACTCCTTCGCCTGTTTGATCGGAAACTCCACGACCGTGCAGAATTTCAATAAAGAAACTGAAAGAAATATCGTTGTAAGGGCGGCGTATACGCCTGTAATGGCCGGGCGTACGACGCTAAACACCAATAAGCCATACCTCGATTTTTACGAGGAATTCGCAAAATGTTTATTTGATGTGGTCATAACTCTGCGGAACGTGATTTTGGAGTAACGACCCACTGCTGTGATTAAATAGTTCGTAATTATGGTATTAAGAAGTTGTAACAGCGGAATGAAGTGTAAAAACATTATGAACCGTTTTAATGGGTAATTTGTGGGATTATAAAAGTATTAAGTATTCTTGAGTCGGTGGCAGGTAAATTGATGAGTCATTGAGTACCTACTATGCTCAGTATGGCGACTTTAATTGATGCTATAAAAATTTCTGAAAAAACTGAAAATACAGCTGTGATGGCCCAGTGGAAACAACTGCGACTTCCGGGTTGTAGGTCATAGGTTTGAACCCTGACTGGCGCTTTAGTTTATGTAAATTATTGCATCACCACTGCTCTCAAAACGGTGAAGGAAAACATCGTGAGGTAACCGGCATGTCCTAGAACCAAAAATTCGAAGACATATGACATCCACCAACCCGCACTGGGCTCGCGTGGTGCCCCCACTCCCTCGCATAGAGAGCAGGCCTGTATCCCAGCAGTGGGAACGTTGTAGGCTAAATTATGTTTATTTTGAAACATGTTTACCTACTTCAGTAGCTTCACTAGTTATAAACTCGCTAGAGCATCAAATAACTTTTCATTTCGCGGAAAGACGAATCATCTCACAAAGTAATATCTTCCGAAAGCCTTCTCTACTAATGATTTACTACGAAGAAGAGTTATGTAGGTACGATGCTTCAAATATCATTAGTGTGTCCCAGTTAGACGTTCTAAGTAAAACGCGACTGACATACATACTGTATACAAAACTGTGCTGTATGTGTCCTGAGGTTGTGGTATAATGTCAAGATCTAAACACGAGCTATTTTTAAAGAATCCTAAGAAAGTGTACTCAAAAGTATCAAGAAAAATATAATAGGTATTTATTTATCTTTCGTCTTATCTATAATTATAATTATTTCATTTTATCTCTTGGTATTTTAAAGCAGGTACTCCTAACTTTATTGAATCGTTGTTAGATTTATTGTATAAAGTGTTCTGAAGGCCTTGATAAGTTTGCCTGTAACATGTTTAAAATGTTGTACAGACTGTCAAATTTTCCCAATCAACTTTGAACCTTATGCTGTAGTGATAAAATTGAAAATCTATTAAATAAATTAGGCAAATTGTAGTAGCTTGGTGTGCTGGCGTCTGTACATTCTGAACATGCTTCTAATATAAGGACATTCCAACAGCCTTACAACTACTTTCACTCCGTCTTCAGATTAATTTCAATCAATACAATATCAGTCATATCAGATATTTCTTAAGGCACTGTCTACAATGTATATTGAAAATATTCCAAACATTGTTCTTTACTCTCTTACCCTTACGATAATAAATCGCTATTTAACTCTCAGTTTTCCCGCTTTAATACAAGGACATTGGTATTTCGATAATGCTCCTGTTATCTCCTACATCTCCCCTCACGAAAGGAATTTATCGGGGTGAGCATGCGAAAAAATACCGTAATAATGAGAATTGGGGACAGTGTTTCTTAAGTTGTTTTGACGACTGGCAACTCTACTTACTTACACGCTTATGAGATCGTGTGTAGGGCGCTTTATAAGGAGCACCATGAGTGGGTGAGTGGGTCTAGTCGGAACCTGCGTTTAATTGTCAAAGTCTTGAGAGCCTAGAATTGTAATAACAATGCCTGTCCCATATTGAAGAGGTATTGTGTACAATTTCTTGTTAAAACGTAAACAAGCCTGATAATATGAGCCGAAGGAAATAAAGCTTTGTTTTTTGTTTGAAAAAATACGATGTTTTCTTATACTCGAGAGTTATGCGACATTTTTTGCTTTTCTTATGTAAGAATCTCGGTATTTTGGTTAAACCGTAATAGCTCCTATGAATAAGAAATAGAGAACGCCTACAATTTCTTTGTCACAAAACCATCGGGTACAGATAAGCCCCTTCTCGCGGTTTTCACCTACATCGAAGCAAATCGATTCCAAACAAGTTCAATCGGATTCTCGGCTTCTCGATTATAGAATCGTAATGTCAGCAAAAGTCATAAAAACAAATCGATAACACGAATTTAACCCTCCGTTAGAGTCCCCCTTCCATTTTCCGCGTTTTGATTTTCCGTTGATTGGGTTTAAAATGCCCTCCCGCTATTTTGATAAAGCCCACAACAAAATGCTGGATCATTCGGACCCTTTCGATGCAAGAAACTATATTCATAGCAATAAGTATCAATTTTGTTACGTTTATTAGGGGCAGCGCGGTTATATTTGATTTAGTGTACCTATTCTTGTTAAAACAATATTATTGGGACACAAAGTACATTTCCCTCTGCATGATTTACATTATGTAAGGAGTAATGTATGATGGGTCCAATTTTGATAAATTAAAGTTTAAAAATTTCCTTCCACTCCTATTAGCTATATTATTAGTAGGTACTATGACGCCATTTTAACAGAGCAACATACTTAGACCTACTTACATTTAGTTTCTCGTAACTTGTCCTGAAATTAAAGTTTTTGCCAGCACCTACTTAAGTCACAATGTAATCTTTTTTGTTACACATGAAATTTTATTCACTTCTTGGAAAAGTTTTATTTCCGTCCTGACCTATTTTCCTGGAAAAACACTCTTTGTTACATAATCTTATCTCGTTGGTTACAAAGTACAATATTCTGGAGAAAATTAATTATTAAGAGACATGTGCAGGCAACTTGTCACTGCATTATTACGTTGGCTTTTATCTTGTTTTATTTAAATAAGACTGCAGAATTCTGCAAAATGCAGATCTTTAGGGAAATGAAATATAACTTTGCTGGAACATAGATTAGTGGACCAAATAAGCAGCTCACTAGGCCTGTAGGGAGTTTGCGTAACACACTAACAGTAGGGATGGCTTTCACTTTGACAGTTCAACAACATTCATTGCGTTATTTACGTTGTTGAACAGTTTTCGAACACATAAAGCAATGGATTAACAACATCTGTCAAAATTATTCAGAATCTGATTGATAGTGTGTTACGCAATTAGGGCGCTGATTGCCGCTGACTACTGGCTACTTTTAAATCAAAGCATCAGCTGCAAAAAAATTAAGATGTTGAGATCTGCTAATTATTCCGAACATTTGTCCGAAAAGATCTTTTAATACTTTTGTTACAAAAATACTCGTCTAGTTGCCGATACCAAACTGCTTATCAAAAGAAAAACAAGGCGTATCTAGCCGATAACTACGCAAATTCAAGAATACCGTATTTCAGTTGATTTCCACAAAAAAAATCCTAACAATGTTTCAGCGATACCTTTCGCATTATACGTCACACAAAGGCTTAATACAAAGCATCGTATAAAATCGTGGTTTGGGTAAAAAACTAATAAAATCCGTGTTTTATTTTTACAGCCCATCGCGTTTTACTGAGGCTGTTTCAGCGACATTTTGTTGATGACGAAGTAGGAATAACAAATCGACTGTGATGGTACTAAGCTTATGTGGGTATGAGGATGCCTTTAGAAAGGGCCTTTGAAGGGATTTAGGCTAAATATAGATAGGTATATGAAATAATTCTGAATATTATTTTTATGAGCACGTTTATGTTTATGTTTGTTGGACTTTGTTCTTGTATATGTACCTACCTAATGTAAAAGCTATTTTTCCTGAAAAAGAAGCCTTTTATTATTTTTAGAATTGTGTACAGTCACGAACATAAGAATTTTTACACTTGGCTTTGTTCAAAGCCAAATTTCTCCTTTATTTTTTAACGAAATTTTATGTTATTGCGAACATAATAATTATTTTCGAACCCTTAGGTTTATATAAAAGTGTCCTACTTCAACGTTGCATTCGTGATTTCACGAAAAAATCGCAATTGAAAGTTGCCAAGTGTTGACATATTATTAGTGCTCGTGACTGTACACGGGGTGTAAAAAGAAAAAACCGTTTTTTTTTGTACAATCTGCGTGGATATTTGATTCTTTGATTTAATAGCCAAGTGCACATTACAGCCACAACAGACCACAGTGCAGTGCGACCCGCCTGTAGGGTGCGTTGGTTCATAGAAATTATATGAAAGTGATTGAAGAAGGATTGCGGAGTGATTGAAGGAGGATTTGGAATGCGTTGCGTTGCGGTGCGGCTTTTCCCCTATCTGCTTTAGCCTTTAGATTATTTACGTTAAATCTTCAATTATATACCTCTACACATCAATGTGTGCGTGAATAAATTTTTTCAGAATGAAAACTAGACGAACAATTTTATCTACAACCATTACTTCATACACTTTTAACGGTAACAAAACCTTTCTCTCACACCACTTTGAAGGTCGAATTTGTATTGAAAATAAAAAAAGAATCACGGTGTTTTATTTAGGGTGAATTTCTTGGTGTCATCGTCACCGAAGGCTTTGTGGCATGTTGCTTACGTCAGCTTAGGGTTGTACCACGTGCCTAATTTGACATCGACGCTTCTTGCGACTATAAATAGGCAGGGTAGGGGTTAAGGCGACTGATAGGTCGGGAGTATAAATAAATCCTTTTTGAATTTGCGAGTTTCTACTCTGATAGGTTGGGATATTTAGTGAGTGTATTCGTAATGTGAAATATGTAGGTATGTAATTCAAATTCAAAATATTTTATTTGACATAAACCTACGGTTCTAATTCGTCGTTTCCTATGCAAGAAATCCCCGGTAGTATTTTAAAAATAGTTGGTTTTTACAATGTTTTCAAATTAGACTGTGATAGGTATGGGAAGACAGTGTACGCCTGGCAACAAGTACTAGTTAGTAAAATAGAAAATGTAATGGATAGGTTTTACCTACATCAGTTAAATGATGTGTTACAACAGCAGAAAAGTATGTTACCCTGTTTTATTTTTTTCATTCAATTCTTGAAAGACTGTTGAGGCAACAACGATATGAATATGTGTCACCCTTTGCAAAGATTCAATTCATAGGGAAATGTAATAGCAAAGTCAGCATTCTATTTTATTTGCCGAAACGAAACACAAGCTCCATTCATTCCCAAACCGAAATGATAAAGTTTATTCGATACAGAAAACCAAAGAAGTCTCTACAAAGTTTGTGCGACGTATTACGAAAAACAAATTTCATTACAAGACATTTTTTTAAAAGAAAATTTTGACAATCCTCTATTTCCATTTGTGTGGCAACGCTAATTTTATCTCTGTCCTGATGTTATTAAGGTTGGATTTTGTAGGGACGTTGCAAAAATGATACATGTTTCCATTTTCGCGTCCTGACAGCAAGGGGAGACGTATGACGGGAGTCCGCTTCCAAAATCCAATATGACAAATTCGGAAGTACGTGATTGGAATGAGTGCGGGTAGAGAATTTTATTTTTGGTACCGCACTGACGGATTCCGGGACACCTGGGTCGTTGCTACGGTTGGACGAACCGATGACTTTCTGATGAGAATTATAAAAATTGAGAGAATATATTATAAAGGAATCAAGGGGCGCACTCGATCGATGGCAGGATGTAATATTGTATGATTTGAAATAATTGAGATGTCGTATGAATTTATTTTAAGGCGTATTTTTAAGGGACCAGCTACTTTTATTTTCTGCGGGAATATGGAATTTGAAATATTATAGCAATATTTTTTTATAGTGTCAACCTAATGTAGGTAATGAAACAAGTAGGGAATGGCAACATTTTTTAATGCCGTTTCAGATTTTAATTGGTTTTACGAGTACCTTATGCAAACAATGCCACCATTCTCCTTTTTTTTTCTTGGGTGGGAAATTATTAAATAACTTCTCCCGCTCTGGGCGGAGCGGGAGGGCGTGTCAGACTTTTACAGACTAAAAACCCACCCGTGTTCCTTCAGTTGCCTGTGCCAGGGGCTACGGTATCTCTTTCGAACAACCCGCGACCCTGCCTGCAGGCATCGGCCCTAGCGAACCCCGTCAGTTAGTGCTGACATCTCTTTGAGGTGCGCATGGAACACAACGCGCCGTCGACCCGTGCCTGGTCCTTAGCAGACGGCGAGCTGCCCATTGCTCGCTGTCCGCAAGCCTACGGTGACCGGGAATCGGCTCTCGACTCCCGAACTATTTTCCTGCCCTTATCCCAGTTTGGTCGGCGCAACATGACTTTTTCTTCCATACTTCTCTATTAGTCGTTATGCTATGCAAACAATGTCTTTGTGCGATTAAAGACACTGTTAATAACTTTATAATTAACGAACGTTGAAAGGACAGAGTTCATTAAATTCAGAGTAACTTGATTAACGGAAATAATTCAATAATGTTATATCTGGCCTACTAGAACAGGTCATAGAGTTAAGTAGGTCAAAGGTAGAGGTTGTGTCTATGCTAACGGTTCATAAAACTTTCATAGACTAAATACGAACTAATTTGTGGTTCAGTGGTTGATATTATTATGTATTTAGGTTACTAAATGTTCTCTAAATTCCTGTACCTAAGTTATAACTGAGTAACTTTAGTTGCAGTTAATGGTTTAGGAACATAATAATTACGTAGTATTTAAATGTGAAATTTTGTCGTTTTGCTGGATCTTTGACAGTCGTAACGGGTTGTCAGAAGGCCGAAAGCCCGACAAGCAGTCTTACCAAGGGGTATCCTGTTACCCAGAACCTAACTGGGTTGTGGAGGCCAAATAAGCAGTTGGTCTATGTAAAATACTGTTATTCAGCTGCATCCGGTTAGACTGGGAGCCGATCTCAACATAGTTGGGAAAAGGCTAGGCGGATGATGACTTTCTTCTGTTTAGTTTCTACTGTTAATGGTAACGATTATATAGATTTGAATATTACTAGAAGTAATTTCAAAAGAAGAAGCAGTCCTTTTCGATGCCTATGAAATTTAACCGTGTCCGGCTTTGCTTTCAGGATATTTCCGAACCGGAACCCTGATAGAAATTGATGGTTGCCGAAAATGAATCTGGCGACATACCAGTAGATCTATTCTGTAAAATCTCAACGTGAAAACTTAAATGAAGTGAGCGACAAGTGAGCTGTCATTCCACCTGATGCTAGTGATTGACACTATTGATACTTAGCTCACTTCACCATAAACTTTTCACGGTGAGATTTTAACGGAAAAGACCGGCTAGTCTCGATTATGGTACACATAGACATGTAGAAGAAGTTGGATTTGGCTTAGGCGCAAAATTAACGATACATAAATTGTGTGTGACTGTAGGTAACTTTATTCCCTCGCATTTATTTAAAAGCGGAGAAAGAATTGTTACTACAAACACAAACAGTAAACAATGGACACATCCTCTAAGTGACCTAATTTTTAACTGAAAAACTTTTCTTTTTGCAGTTCTACAGACTATAAAGTACCCCTATGTACTGAGTACGTGAATATCAGAGGCACGTGAAAGTAATGCTAACTAGCGAAAAGATTTCCAGCACTTAGGCACTGCTGAGAAACTTAGTTTTTACTTTTATATACTACGAGGAACAATACTTGTTTTCTTCTTTACCTATACATACATAGGTAGGTACATAGTATCGAAAACAAATAGGTATATTAATACACTAAGCTTAATTGCAGCAATATTCAACACAGGCTTCAAAACTAAAAACAAAACAAACTGTACATAACTCATGCACGACGCATATTTTCATCAACAAAAAGCCTGAACAAAAAAAAAAAAACAATCGAATTCTCAGTTTAAAAACCGAACGCGGGTAGCCAATTGTACGAATGCAAAAAAATATAAATTGTGTGTGCATGAGCCTTTACTGCGTAGGTATATCGTAAATATGAATGCGATTTTACGAGCCCCTTTGAAAGTGTGGAATGACTTGCATTTTCTACTTTTTTTTGGATAGAAAATGGTCTTTCTGTAATGAAAAGAGGTTTTACTTTACTTGTCAGTACAAGTCGTTAGGAATGGAAGAAAAATGTGAACGTAATTTTGATGTTTTTTTTTGTTTTGTTCTGACATTAGTAACATTACATAACATAGGAAGGGTTAGGCAGAAGTGTACTTACCTATAGTAGGTACAGTCAACAAAAGAGATAAGTATACAGATTCGTCGGATATAGTTGAAGTTTAGTAAGAAATCGATGGATGTTTTCGAATAAAATTTTATTTTATTAATAGAAAACAAACAGCTCATTTATCAAATTAAATTTCAGTCGACAACCTCCATCGGTTTCTTACTAAACTTCAACTATATCCGACGAACGTGTATACTTATCTCTTTTGTTGACTGTACATCCACATTTCGCCAGTTATGTTTAAGTCTCACGTAATAGAGAATGATCTCCTATTGCAATCAAACGGCACAAATCTTGACTCTGCTACTGAGAAATTTTAGACTAAAACACAGTCCAACCTGGTAATCGAAGTCAGGACCTCTTGCTGAGCAGTAGCGCTTGCAGTAGCCAGGCCATTGAGGCAATCTACTGAAAAAACACTAAAGTTATATTAAAATTTCAAATTCATGTAGGTAATTATACTTTTGATAACTAGTTTTATGATTTTATAATAACTTTTCCCATTAATAGTATCCCCCAGACGAAACGTTTAAAATTAAAATTAATTTTATTTCAATAAAAGCTTCTATTTTGCCAACGTATAAGTAATATGACTATTTGGCTTCTGAATATTGAATACAGTTTCTATGCACGTTTTCACCACTAAAATACTTTTTTATGTATCCTGAACAGCGAAAAAAACCTTTATCCGAATGCCCCGAACCGATGTGCATTAAAGGCACGTAGATATAAAACAAACAATCCTCTATTTGTTAACACGCAATAAAAGTATCCGCCAAAGCTCGGATACGGTAAATATTTACAGAACCAAGCGAACCAAACAACCAGAAAAGGTAACCCCATCGATTGCTAAAGTAACACTAAAGGCCTAGTGCAATAGCCGCGGGCTATAGGGGGGTTCGCAAACACCTTGAATAGAGACCGAGAAAGAGGGTTGGTTTCGGCTAACGTCTTGGGAGCCGAAACTAAAACGCTAGGGCAAATCCGTTTAAAATTTTGAGTCGATAAGTAAAAGAATATTTTAAATCGGTTGTCCAGAAAAAAATCTTTAGGCAATAACTTTGCTAGAGTAAATCAATCATTTGGTTTGATAACGTCCACGTCACAAATAGTTACGACGACACATCACACCACATCAATCATAAGTACTAAAGACATCTACTGAAACTATTTTTAGCACCACATCTTTCTACCAACTTTCATTTACTTTCGTCCTTGACCGCGACCTTAGTATCGGCCGAAAGTCCGATTCCGATACCATCTTTTCCCAACACTAGCGGATCCTCGGGCCCTATGAATCCCGGTGACTGAAAGATTTAGAGGCAATAACGTGCGATGTTCGCTCCGAGCAATACGATCTCATTGTTCGTTCGATCGGATTAGTATCGCGAAGATTGGTGAAGCTCAGTGGGTATTGGGACTGGATGTAATCAACGATACAGTGGGAGTGTCCTTGTTGATCTATGTTCAGGATATATTGCCTCCAATATCGTGTTTGAATCAATCAGGATCGTTGTTAGTCTTGCGCTGAGAACTATGGTTTTATTTATAAAAGCAACATTATTATACTATTTAAATAGGTATGTAGGGCTTCTGGCCCTCAAACTCGCCTGGCCAAAGATTTTCTCCGCAAACCTGACTAGTCAATCATGAAAATCTTTTTATTACAGTAATATTTTTTCAATACGGTTAAGGTAAAAATACTTAAAAAATCCACAAATGCCATACAATTATGTGTTCTTAAACTGATGAATTCATTTAAAAAGAGCATAAAATTATACGCTTTGGTTTTACGACTTATACCGTTTGACGATTAAAGGGGTGTTCTTTTATTTGTGGGAGCAACGTGCACTCTTTGTAGGCTTTTAGGCTATGAAAAATGGCGCCCAGTCAGCTGTTTCTTTTTCGCATAACGTTGTTTGTCACCTACAGAAGCCGTCTTTTGAAATATCGTGTGCTGTAAAAGCGTTATTTTAATGTGAAAATATGTATCATAGAAATAAAAGGTAGGTAGTTAATGTTAGGTTTCGCTCTTATTATTTTGTAGTAAAAGCGGTTTTAAATTAAGTTTTTGGTATGTAATTATTGTGTCGAATTATTTTCAGAACCAATTTCATGATAACACCAAATTCCTGAGGGGCAATTCTCGTAATTTTGAGAACGTTCACAGTCTGATCTGTCTCTATCTGTCAAAAATACTACTACCTACATTTTTGACAAGTGTTTGACATTGATTGTCGCTGAGAAGTTGTTTGTGACTAGATTTTGTTTACTTCAAGTGTTCTAAACGTGTAGAGTAGATAGATTTAAATTTATTTTCGCAGACACCAAAAAGGTTTATATCCTGCCCTGCACTTTAAATTCGAATAGAGAAACCCAACTTAAACCAACATAAAAATAAAACCTAAAAAAAATTCAACATTCGAATTTTAAACTACGTATTCGTATCCCGGTGGGCATTTGCAAGGGTGATCCCAAACCTAATAAGGATAAACACAGGGATGCAAGTCACGCACTGACTGAATTTGCCTAGGACTGCGACTAAGTAATTGACTTTCAGGGCTGATTCCACGGGTGAGGTAGTAGCAACTTGCCCTTACATTGTTGGGGTGCTTAGGGTTTGAGAAAAGTTAGGGGTCTTTTAAGAAAAAGAAAATAAAAATATGTTGCATCTAGCGAATGTGTTTCCATTTTGCAGTGTAATACATCGTAGATCAATACTTTTCCGTTAAAATGGAAAAAATCCCTCACTCAAAATAGCTCAGTATTCAGCTCTCTTCACAATTTCTATCAATCAACATTCACCATAAATAGGGTTCAGATAAAAGTTAGATCAGAAAAGGGTAGGTCGAAAAGGTCGATCGGTAAAAAGTTCTAGATTTTCCTACCGTAACACCATCAGATAAAACAGAATCCAAAATAAATGAAAATACAGCAATACGCCAAAAATAGACGAAACAGTTGAAGTGCTGACCCTTGTTATGAATACGCCAAAAGGTTTATTCCAACTCGAAAAAGGTCTACAGCTAAACTCTATTTTCTTTTTTACCAGTCCATAAAGAAAGCCAATTGTTATGAAAATTAAAGAAATAAAATAGGCTCATTATCTTTTTACGTTTGGAAATTTCCTGAAATAAGTACACGACGTTTAATAAAAGCACCAAACTCGTTGTATAAAACCATTACTATTGTCTTCCCTTTTCATTTTAACCGCAAAAATGGAAGATTTGACGATAAAATTTAAATAAAGGTCATTTTCTTCTTTTAAAGTTGAAATCTGTGGTGCTTTGGTCGGAGTTGCGGAATATTTTAAACATGAAGTCTTCTTAAGGGTGGTATGTGTTCTGTTTCCTAGAAGTTATGGGTTTTACACTGATTCATTTTTACCGACTTTACAAAAAGGAGGAGGTACTATGTTCGGGTGTTTGTATGTTTTTTTTTTTTTTTTTTTTGTATGTTTGTTCATCGAATACGCCGCCAATTGTCGACGGATTTTCAAAATTCTTTTTTTGTCCGAAAGTAGATAGTTCTGAGGTGGTCCCATTGTCACCAAGTTAGGATCTGATGATGGGATCTTAGAGAAATCGAGGGCAACCCTCAAATTTTATAGGCTCACTTATTGTTTTTCGCATATTTTATGAAGTATCTTGTGTATTTGTGTATGGTTGTCACCATCTCAGGTAGCTGGGCTGATGATGGAAGGTACAACTCCTTAACAGTAAGAAGTTACTTGAACAGGCAAGGACTGTTTTAGTAAATTGTTTTGATGTTTGATAGGGCATTTGCCACATTTGGTCTCATGATCATCAAGTCATGACCTGATGCTACCTAACTCTTCGACAACTAACAGCAGATATATCGTGTTTAGGCTCATTGAAAAGGGCTCGATGTGTGGATAAACGTACTGATACTGAGGAACACCGAAGACCTGATGCTGAAGCCAGGAGCATCAGAAAAAGTACAAACCTTTAAATTACAGCACCGTAGTCGTGTTTGGGCTCATTTTAAACTGGACTAATTTTAAGTTCAATGCAATGTTGGCATAAGTCTGGCCTGATGCTGCAGCCAGGATTATCAGCATCTAATCTAAAAACTCCTCAACAATTAACGTCCCTGCATCGAGAAAAGGAATATTTTATAAAAAGGCGATGGGCAAGTTGACATTAGGCTATTGTAACTTAGATAAATTATAAATAGACCCACTAAAAAGCGAGAAATAAAAACTTTTTAACAAAAAAAAAACCGACTTCCAAAAAAAACACTACAAACTGAAAAAAAAAACACTACAAACTGAAAAATAACTTTAATTTCGGAAGTCGGTGGCAAAAACTAAAATACTGATCCCTAAGACACCGACTTCCGAAATTAAAGTTATTTTTCAGTTTGTAGTGTTTTTTTTTTCAGTTTGTAGTGTTTTTATTTGTGACGTGCTTCGTAGATCTTGATAAGGAATTCATGAAAGTTACCGCTCTCAGTTATGAAGATAAAAGTCTCGTTCAGACGAAGTAACTTCAGTTTCTATTTAAGTATCAACAAGTGTTTTATTTTTATATTCTGCAAAGAATCTAGTTTATTCTTGAACTAGCTTCTGCCCGCGACTTCGTACGCGAATCCTGTTGCTAATGCCAGCGACAACGGGGTCGTCAAAATCGAAGATCTGAAACGTCTGATGTCGAATTCTAAGAGCCCGGGGACGGGAAAACGGCGTGATGCGCGAGACGATTCGAGACGTTCTAGATCTTTCATTTTTGTAAGTCAACAGGAAATGCCCATCAGACTAAACAACTTTTGCTAAGACGTCATTCCTATAATTATGTTATAGTGTCGCTGGGCTTTGGAGTTCCACAACAGGTGTTCCAGATCTTCAAATTTATTCTCATAGCAGAAAATGCTCTTCACGTGGAATATTTTTTGCTATGGCACCATTTTTATATCTCTTATACTTAAGTTGGTCTGTTGCGGTTCTGCATCAGGTGTTCCATTTTCCAAAATAAATTATAGCCTATATGTTGCCCAGACTTAGTACCTATACAACAAAAACTTTTCTTCCCGTAATTCCGCAGTGGATCCCAAGGGTACACTGAATTAACAATAATATTGCAAATAACTTTAAAAAAAATCTTTATAAACTGAAGCTGTACCCGTGGCTTTGCCCACGTATCGCATAAGTATTATTTTAATTTTAATAATAGTTAGTGATAGTTTGCTGATTTACAGAAACACTCAAAGATGCGTCTCATACTGTACTATAGCTTAGATCCCTCAAAAACTATTTGGCTTAGTAAACTCAAAATTAGAAAGTTATGTAGTTAATTTACTGGTAAGAGACGTCAGGTTAATAAGAAAATTTAGGAGACGTCGAATAACAGAAGTGTTATAATTTACTGTAACACTTCTGTGTAAACAACGTTCGTTGTTTTTCCCTCGGTCTTATTCAATATGTAAGTACAGCGAGTCAGGACTGGTGACGCGGGAGCAAACGACGAACAGTTGTCCGTGTGAGATGCAGCTCGTCCTGAGGTCGACACCCGCAGCCTTCAGTGTCTGCCCCTGCGACTTATTTATTGTCATGGCGAAGCACACGCTCACAGGAAACTGCACGCGCTTGAATTGAAAGGGGTAATTGTGGCCGGGTGTCACCATTGCCAGGATCGATCGGCAGCGGCGGCGACATCTCGCGTCCGGCCCTGGTGCAAGCTATGGTCCGGGGCGAAAGGGAGTGGGAGGCAGTCACCTCCTTCTGCGAAGCAGTCATGCTAGCGAAGGAGGTGGCGGGACGGATGAGGGAGAGAGCCTCCCGTCCCAGCCGCCGCGGGAGACGTTCCGGGCGTCGGGAGCCACGGGACGACTCCCGGCCACCGTAGGCGCGGGCCTGCGGGCGGAGAGTAATGGGTAACTCACCGTCCGATCAGGACCAACCCCGTGCCGGACGGCGCGTACGTGTTCCACGCGCGCCTCAAAGAGATGTCAGCATCGAGGGCCGAAGCCTGCCGGGTCAGCGGGATTGTCCGAAAGGGTTACCGCTGGCCCCGAACATAAAGGGCTAAGGAAGGAACACGGGTGGGTTTTAGTCAGTAAGAGTCTGACATTCCCTTCCGCTCCACCCAAAGCGGGAGGGGTCATTTGATGATTTGAAAAAAGGGTAATTGTGGGGAATCAGTGGTATAAAGACCGTCTCGCCGACACCACAACCCGTTAGAATTTCCGCCTCAATGATATTTCTCTGCAGCGAGACGACTTTGAGCCGGGTCCCATTGCACAGTTTCGGCGGAGTGAGATTCCGAAGAATCATAATTCGGACACCGACCTTTAGCTTGATGGTGTGCGCTGGTAGTCCAGTTGCACTGAGGGAATTGAGAAATTCTACGGGGTAATGTGTGGCGTCATCTTGGTCAACAACAGTGTTTATTGAAGTGTAGATCACTTAATTTCCCTCAATTTCCGCGAGAATGCATTCATTGATCGCTGAAGGTTGGTCGTTTCTGGGTGTTAAAATGACTCGTTCACACACCCAAGAATTATCTTGGTGCGGTATCCTATTGATGTCCCCGTACCAGGCGAATCAAATCTTCTAAGGTGGACACCACTCTCCCAAGTATCTCAGGTAGAACCACCTGGCCACCTTCTACTGGTAGCGTTCCCTCACCCAATTTTAAGAAAAGATCAGAAAATTCTTGGGCGTGTACATTCCCGCCAAGCTGTGCTCTCATATTCATCGTTAAACGCAACCTATAAATATGTGGCCATAAGAAAGAGCATTTCAACACAGCATTCACCTCATCATCAGCCTTAGTTCCTTGCGTCACCACAGGCAGCGTTTGTCGGAAATCACCGCTTAACAGAACTGTAACGCCACCCATCATTTGCTGGTTTCTACGGATGTCCTACAAAGTCCTGTTTACCGCCTCTACTGCTTTTCTGTTCGCCATAGTGCATTCATCCCACACGATTAAAGAGCAATCTTAAAGCACGCGCCCTTTGTCACTGTTGCGTGACACTCCACAAACAACTAATGCGCTTGGTAAGATATAACTTAGAACCAAAAGTTTGACTTGACTTTATGATAGTGTAGCTTGTTGTACCACCAATCAATCTGTTTATTAATATTGGTGTGAAACTCCCCATACAATAAGATAGGACATGTAAAGTTCTCAGATTTCATAACAGTATCGTTCCTAATGCACATAAAAAATGCAAAAACTAAAAAAAAAGAGTTTTACGATTTTTTAAAACAATAACAGTTTTTTTTTTTAATACGGGATTTGAACTCGCACCATTTAGTGCGGTAAACGGTCGCCTTAACTTTACCGCTAAATTCCCTGTTGACATATTGTTGAAATAGCTGTTCCCTTGCAATTTATAATATTAGGTACTGCTCCGCTCCTTTATAAAAATAGCGTGATTGTTATGTTTCCAGGGTTAAATTTTTATTAACTAAATAAATAACATGTCATTTTGGGCATTCAATTATTTTGTGCATTGAATTACGAACCAAAACCTTTTAAAATCAATATTGCTTACCTCCCATAACATACGGCGTGATAATATGTAGCCTAAAGCCTTCCTTGGTTTACAAAGAACATTTTTGCTGAATTTCAATTCAATCTATCCAGTAGTTTTGGCGTGAAGCCTTACCATACACACAGACAAACAGACAAACAGACAAACAGACAAAAATTCTAAAAAGTCACTTTTTGTCATCAGTTACGTTTTTCTAACAAAAGCCACTTATTTTTTCTCGAAAATTCTCAATGTACAGTTTTTCTTTCGTTACTGTTTTATTATATGTATAGATGAGTAAATAAAAAGTAAATAAAATTAAAACAAAAGACCATACAAAACCGTTTGTATGGTCTTTTGTTTTAATTTTTTTCGCCTTGAACAATATTTTATAACCTTATTTGTCTATGTCAACAGCTAAAAAAAAGATTACCTATACGACAATGTTCCATGAATGTCGTTAAATGTTTTATACCTAAGAAGAAAGTGCAGTAGTATTTATTTCTGGGGGTCTACTCTCTAAGTCCGTAATTATGTCTGTAATTTATATGGTATACATAATAAAGAGTATTCTATTCTATTCCATTCCGTCAACGAAGATACGCGTCCGTCCGAAAGCAGTTGATCTGTCAAAACAAATGACAAATTCATTTTTTCGAACGGTCAAATTCACATCGGGATTTAGGGTCCACTGTCAAATCGTAGTGGCAGTAATTCTAAGTTCGGGCCCCGCACTAATCTTATGTCCGTAAGTGATTAGGAGTCGGAAACGCTCGTAACTTCGGCCGAAACTACGATATTCTTGCGTAGACCCCCTGATTTAATTAAAAAAACAGGTACTTTTTGAACATCGTTTTTAATTATCAGTTGTTCAAGAACAGGGCAACATAAAAGTAGGAACCATTCACATCATGAACTTTAATAGCCTTAAGTCATAAAGACAAACAGACTCCAGTGCCACCCAAAGAGGTTAAGTAACAAAACAATGCTGCAATGTCATGCAGAATAAACCATTCTTCCGTAGTAATGGTATTATGCTCCCGAAAGGTATGAATTCCAGATGAATTTAGCATGAAGCGAGTTCAATTTAACCCACCGACGTTTTCATACATAAAGTATGAGACCATGAAAGTCAGACTGACTCTGCCTCTTTAAATTTAATATTCGCGTGCACTTAAACTGAGGATAGACGCGTTTAGAAAACAATTTTAATTACTCACCTAATTTGTAATTAGGTTGGTTTACGGAAGGTTTTGTTGGCTAATTTTGTTTTCATTTTGTGGTGGCGTATCTTTTTTTTTCTTTTTCTCTGATGTTGAGTAGGCTTAATTTGATTTGTTTGATAAGGATAGGTAGTGGTAAAGAAAAAAAGTTTTTTTCGATAGGCATAAATACATAATCATCATTTCAGCCGAAAGACGTCCACTGCTGGACATAGGCCTACCCCAAGAACCTCTACTTCGACCGGTTCTGTGCTTCTCGCATCCAACGGGTTCCTGCGGCCTTCACAAGGTCGTCGGTCCGCCTTGTGGGAGGCCTTCCAACGTCTTCCACTACGCTATTGCCGCCGATCCAGAACCTTTCGGCCCCATCGGCCATCTGTTCTGCGAGCAATGTGCCCTGCCTACTGCCACTTAAGTTTGGCAATTCTTCGGGCTATGTCGGTTACCTTGGTTCTACTGCGGATCTCCTCATTTCTGATTCAATTCTATTAAATACATAATAATCAGTACTTTTTTCAGGCCCTACACGATAGATTCTTAGACACATGTTGTGTAAAGTCTTAAACTAAATAATACTTCATTTAATCAAAGTCAAAGAATCAGCACTTTTCGAACTTCAAAATTACATAAGCTTGTCCCCCAAAACGCCGGCTCTTAACCACTTCCTAGTGCTTCAGTTGGGAAGAAGAAGTGGCGCAACAAACTCCCCAGCAGCACAGCAGAAATAAAATAATTATTTTATTATTATTTTATTTCAGCTGTATAATAATAATTTTTTCGATTCGGTGTGCCGTGATGATAATACGAATGTTGGGACTTAAAAACTTAAACCGATATTTATGAAATCTAAAATCAAAAACTAAGGCAATAAAAACAATAACAACCATTATCACATTTAAGTAGCTATTTCGAACAGTCAAAAGTTGGCAAAAGGTATAAAACCGTTAAACGATATGCTGTCAAGCGCACACTAAAACTCGAGATATTTTGCGAAAAAACATCACCTGAAATAGTGGCTAAAGTGCTCTAGGAATTGTTCGTAAAAGGCAAATAAAGCCTAGAAAAATTCAGGCATTTGCCTAGGCTTTCATCTAATAATATCAACGTGTATTTTTCTACGTTATACAATAGTCAGACTAGGTATATCTACGATTTGCGATCTTGAAGATGTAAATGATGAAGTATTTGTACAGGTGATTAAGTACACATATGTAGGTACCTACAATAATATTCAACTGAATAATAAACTAATATTATTTCTGTTACAAAGAGGAAATTAAACCCAATGAACTTTGTGAAAAATGTATTGTTTTTCTGCAACCAAAAAGGAAAATAAAGTGGTTAGGAAATAACATACCTACCTCAAGTATCAAATCAAAACTCTCAATCCAAATCTCGACGAAATACTTAGCCAATTCGAAATCCGAAGACTCATTAAATTTATCCATTTATCGGGACCAACTTCATTACGAAATTCATAACCGTCAGAAAAAGGGTCCGGGTCCTTTATTCCAAATTATCGTGATCCGCAAAAAATCTTACAACAAAAATATCTAAAAAAGACGTTACTACCCTCTTGAATTTCACATCATCCCCTTCAAGACTTACGTCAGTCGGTCATTCTTTTCTTAAAGACCGGTACCGAGAGGGTGAAAATGAAATTAAATTCTCAATGAAAGCCGATCTCGCCGTGAGATAAAGGGGGATCTTCTATGAATTATATCCTCTTGAAGACGAGGGGGTAGAACAATAGTGTAATCGTCCAATTAAGTGTTTGTATGAGTTCAAAGCTAAGCTGAGAATGTGGAGTTTAGAAATTTTCGTTGCGCTCAAATGTGTTGTCTTTCTGTTTGGTGTGCGGATTCCCGAAATGTGTGTAATTAAGGCTGCAGTAATGATCATGAATATTACGATGTTAAAGTGAGTTTTATGTTGATTGAATGGGATGTTGCAATGAATAGGTACATGTCACAGTGTTCAGTGTAATACTCTCGTGCCTTTATATGGAGCAAGCTACTTGCCTACGCTGTAGGTATATTTTTGACATCTGTCCGTTAAATCATCAAGGTCGTATATTAATTTAAAATCATACGTAATATCATTTTAAAATTAATTTACTTTTGTATCACTACGTAGCTAGTGTGTTGATGGCAAAAAAAAAACACAGAATATATGCCCCGAAATTCAGTAACGCCGATACGATACATCCTACTACCTACGGAAAAATGTATCAATTGACGTCATTTATTTCATTCATTAAACGCCAGTTTTCACTCACTACAAAAGCATACAAAAATTATTAATAGCGTCTGAACCACGAAATCAAAGCAAATTTTTACACCATAATGTACAAAATAATTCAAATTTCAACCAATTCAATGAATTAATCGTCTAACTGTCATTCATATTCATATTTCGAAGCCTGCAGCCGTAAATTCGTTGGAGCTCTGTTTCGGACGCACCCTGTTCCGAATCGCTCATAATTTTCGATTTTCCGCACAATTGAACTAGATCGGCACCTTTTAGAGGCATTGGCAGCGTCGCTTCAGGGGTTTATAATTGTAGAGTGTGTTGAATGTTGATGTCGTCTGGTGGTGATGATACAACACCTAGATATACTGCGTTGCTACTAAGTAAAAATCTGACCGTGAAAACATGCTGTCAGCTGTCAATAGTGTCAATCCCTAGCATCAAGTGAAATGACAGCTTATGCCCTTCACTTAAGTTTTCAGGGTGAAAGTTTTTCAGAAAAGACCGGCTGTACCTTTGTTTGTATTCATGGAAATGAAGCAAAATCACAGGTTTTCTATAGCTGATATTTCAGATCAATTAACAACTTTATTTCTCATAAGAATTCATAATTCACTTACTGAGAAACAAATCTAAAACTATGATTAATAATTAGAGCGCACAGATGTACGTATATAAAATAACAAACAAAATAAAATAGCAAAGGAAACAAAAAAAAAAATAAAGAAATGTGGGTAAACATAACATAAACTCGATCGCTATAATCAAAATTATAAGAATGTTTTTCTCTTGGTGTCGTTTTAAAATGCGAGTAGACGGTAAGTATGCTTGTTGTATTTGAATGAAATCCAGATTATTGTAGCGTGGCTAAGACTAGCTTTCAGTCTAACCAGAAACCGTTCAGAGAAATTAATTGTGTGTAGTAGTTAAAGGTGAGGATTCGAATAAGCTTACTAGCAAACTCCCGTCGGGCCTCGAGCTCTTAGGTCTCGGCGACGCGTCCAGTCGTCCTGAATCCTGCTAAACTTCACTACACATTTTTTCCACAGGTGTTGGTTAATGTTATTGCTAGTATCTTGAGGGGATTGTAGCACAAAATCACAGACGGACCCGGGACCATTTCTAGTAGTAGTTTCTAGTAGTAGTAGTGATAAGGCACGCGGAAGCGCGGCGCTACTGTGCTCATCCATAGCCCAATGGGCGATGAGCAAGCCGACAACTTAATCAAATAAAAACCTTTTCCACTACACACAAAAGCTTTATTACTAGTTGTGGGGTGAAAGACTATCCAAAAATCCCTAATATTGAATGCAAATTGTTAACTGTCAAAAATTGACAGTTATATGAATTGAACAGGGCAAATTGATGTAGTGTGTCAGTATCATACACCATTCATTTTCCCTGTCTGCACATAGGTCAAGATGAGAACTAAATATAGCCATTGAAATAAAATTAAGTAGGTACAGATTGGTACTTAGATATACCTATAAACCATTTAAACAAAGCTAAGTAACATTTCCAAAGAATTCACTGAACAAAGGCAGTTAATCCAAAACCCTAATATACTGTAGACTAAACAATAATAAATTCCAAAGAGCAAGTTTAAAGTAATAAATTGCAGAAACTTATCCTGTCTCAATATATTTGAATTTGACCCGGCCACGCACTTTAATGCGATTAGGCCTTAAACCCACTTTCCCAGGTTAGAACCGTTTAGCTTAATGAGTTATGAAGGCCCATTACCTCAAAGAAATTAATATTCTGCAGAGTACAAAATGTACGAGAATAAAGCTTCTGAATAGCGTCTAAAAAGGCAGCGGTTAGAAGGAAATGTATTGAGAAAAGCTAATGGTTTAAAAAATTTGGGTATTTAAAATTTGACCTTTAGTGAGGTATCTTTAGATAAAAATTCTTAAAAAAGAAGTTTTAAGGTCATTTTGTGGAACAATATTTTAATTGGTGCTTAAAATCAGTTTCTGTGTAAGTTTCTTCGGAGAAGAGACCCTTTCTAATCTTATTAAGGCTTAAGTTCTTGATAAAATCTAAGCCAACGAGATTCATGCCCTGTCGTTCAAAAACAAAAACACACACACATCTTCTGATTTTCTTACATTCATCCACTGTCAGACAACGCACAACCACCTCAAACCACTGGGTCTAGAAGCATGAAATTTTGCGCAAGAGTTTCTTTTGAAAGGTGACTATGGAAGGATTTTTGTAAATTGTTGATTGAGGGGAGTTTGGATGCAAGTTCATCATTTTTCCTAATGGTAAATCCCATAGGGCACACGGCTTGTATCCGATGGAGCATTGGTGGCCCAGTGATAACAGCCCCGACTTTCGAGTTGCCTGGGTTCGAATCCAGACAGGCGCTTTACTTTGTGAAATATTTTCATTACCACTGCTCTCAAAACGGTGAAAAAAAACATCGTGAGGAAACCGGCATGTTTTCCACTAACCAAAAATTCGAAGACATCTGACCTCTCTCGAAGAGAGGAGGCCTGTATCCCAGCAGTAGGAACATTATAGGCTGATTATGCCACACGGCTTTTAAAATAATATCGAGTGATATTATGATAATAATATCGAGTGATATTACGCACAAAATAGTCTCAAATTAATTCCAACGCACCTATCTTTCATATGACATTAGCGCCCTTCAAATTTTAAGCCCAGTTCACTCCCCCGCTGTGCTGCGAAGCTAACCCTAAGATTAAGATTGGCTCAATTCCATTTCGTGAAGACTAGACTGGGCAAATGAGATCGGCTGTAATATAATAGACTTACAAGCTGCATAGAATGCAAATTGATCCAGTTTCAAGCACATTGTTTGAAGTCGCCGTCCATGAAATTGTGGGGCTGCCAATTATTTAGGCTATGTAGCTTCGTGTGGTTCCCATCACAGAATTGGACGGTGGACGATTGTTAGGCTGTGTGGAGACATTGTGGGTAAGAGCTGGGTGCAGATTCAGGCAAGACATGTCTATTAGATCGACATTCGCTCTGTGAAAACAATAATGGTCCTCAGATTCGCGAGAAAACGGCCTCGTGTAGTCAAAGTTGTCGAAAATTACCAGTGCTCAGTTTATGACTAAGTGTTCAGAAACGCAATGTGTCAAGATACCGAACCAGTGGCCGTATTAAATATTTAAACAGCACATTCCATTTCTTCATATGTTCGAAAAATTTGTCTGCGCAACAACATAGATTACGCAATGAATGTAGTTGAACTGTCAAGATAAAAGCGATTCCTACTGTGTGTAACGCAATTACCTCGAAGTAGTTTTACGAACTCACAATCAGTAGTGATCGAAGACTAGTGTATGTGATGTAAGTGATGGAATACTTTTTCTTCTTATCGCCGGTCTAAATTATTCTAGCCCAGTAGGTGACCACGCCGTTGGAATACTAAAACTATCCTTTCAAAAAGCAATTTCAGTTTCAATTTCGAATAAAATCTCGTAAGAAAGTTTCATTCGGATAGTTTTTACATTCCGAACCCGGTGAGCTAAAATGAAGATCATAAAAATGAAGGAAGTTTGCACCATTTGTTATAGATCACTATCGTTGCGCTAAATTCTTTCTCTATTCATGAATCTTCACGATTCTAGATTGTGCTACTTTGAGTTATTCGTTTTATATTAACTTGACTTGTTGAATCTTATGAAAATCTTTATTAAAAGTCACATTGTTTTAAAATTATATTCTTTCTTCACTTATACATTTTGTTGTTTTTTTGTAAAATACTGGTAATCAGCTACATCCGTTTAGACAGGAAGCCGACCCCAACATAGTTGGGAAAAGGCTAGGCAGATGACTTAAACATTTTGTTCTCCAATGTTTGTAGGAAATAGAAACAACTGAACAGCATTATCTACGAATCTATTCTTTTTTTAATTTTTCCAAATTCATTCTTCGGTTGCCATTAGGTACCAATTTTCTTAGCAACTAACCTCTTTTAAGACCATCACTTTTCCTCTAATACATAATTATCTAAACTAGTTAGTGGATCCCATCACTAATGAGGACTGCGCGCAATGAATACCGTCGAAACTTCATTCCCTTGTTTTGTCCAATTGTTTAGAAAGTCTGCCTTAAAGATTTAAATTCTTAATCCTTTTCGTTATCTGCGAACAAAATTGGTTCATTTTATTGTGAGACGTTTACTAAAGCAGGAAGGCACTGCCTGACATTTTATATCCACTTTTTATGTTCATGAATGCTGAAGTTATTACACCAAAACGGCTTTGTAAAAGAGTAGTCGAGTAGATATTAACTCATCCTCAGAAAATGCAACTGTTTTAAAAATAAATGCAATTACGACCCAGACAGGACAAGATCTGCATCTCAGACTGCACTGAGTTTAAATGAGGAGTGAGAATAAAGGTGAGTATCATAAGTTACGTTAATGATATCATTTTCTGTAGTACCCCTACAGTTGCACCTGCCTGCATCCACGCACACGTATTTTTCTCAAGCGCCACTCAGCATAATGAAAAAAGTTTACGGCAAGTTTTAAAAGAAATAAGTCTGGCAGCTAATAAATTTAACTGAGTAACAAACAACTCTCATTCAAAATTATTCGAAGCATCATTGTTTTTCGATGGCCTCCTGGTACGGCTAACATAAATCTTGATAATATGCAAATTTTATTTCATTAAAGCGGTTGGTCTATAAGCAATATTGCCTGGCTGAGTTACTGCGGGACCGCCCCCGGATTAACTAATGGCTGTTTATCTTGTAAAGATCCCCGTGTAAGAGGGACTGAAGGATGTGTTGGAATTATTAATTTGAACGTTTTAAGATGACTTCACTTTGCGTAAGTCGGGTGAGTTCGTTTATGAGCGTTCTTAAGTGTAGGCTAGTGGACTGCGAACGTTATTGCAACCTGTGCCCTTCTTAAGTATTTGAAGATAAGTATTTGTTGTAAAAGTGTTTGCTAAGCTTTGTGAAGGAGGCTCATCCGGGTAGGTACCTACTTTCTACCACAATACTTACCTATATCTGGCGTCGAATAGCGTAACTGTATTCTGGTTCAAAAGGTATGGGTACCGATATAATTACAGGATCATCAGACCTTTCCCCTTTGTCTCTGGTATAACAATGCATCTGCAATGCCTGTGGTCTTGCATACGTCTACCTATATGCGGCAGTGACCCACCCAATAACAAGAAAATATAGTACAGCATGTTCTTAGAAAATGTACGACTATTTCACATGGAGATATCGTTCAGTAACTGTACCTTTACTTGTCTTATTGTGATATCCTGCTATCGTAGTTGTTGTGCTAGGGATGAAATGAATATTGAACTTAACGTATTACGTAAAGGCTCTCTGCAGAAAATTGAGCAGAAATACGCTAAATCAGAAGTTATTACTTTTCAACGTGGGGTTAAGGATTTCGATCTTAAAATAGCTCATTATAGCCAAAAGACCCTATTCTAACGAAACACACACACAACGAAGACTTTAGAACGAAAGACGGACTTTAAAACACGATAATCGACTTTGATATCGAGCGAAGGAAAAGCACTCGTGCTTCATTCTGGTGTTGTTCGATGAGGCCCTAAATCTATATATCATATAATCAATCGTTTTGTAATTACATACCGTTAGGTACTGTTTGTACTTAAGTAACATAATTGCTTACAGCTAAAATGACTATCTATAGGTACATCCAATTATGGTAGAGCTTGCCACTGGAGTTAATTGAAGCATTGTTTGCAAGAAAAATCGATCCTTATTGTATTACAAAATAGGAAAAGATTGAAGTTTCTTCAGGACTTACAGGCAAGTTAGATTGCCTGTAAGTCAATTTTATCGATAACCATGTTTCAACTCGGAATTTTTTACAGTTATTTGTTACTGTCAACTTTTTGTTCGCGCTTCCTTTAACCTGACGAGGGTTGAAAAGAATGTGGATTGATGTCAACCTGAGAATACAGTTTTTAGCTTATTTTTACTTAGTCTGTAGGGAATGGAGCAATATTAACTGTAGATCTAATAAAGCGATTCTTGTTTAGTGTTGACAGGGGGCTCGTCAAATAACTCCCCCATTACAAATGTTGTAAATTTGACGCAGTTAACCGTTAAATATATGCGCCTCGTTAAAGCGCCAATCAGCGCCCTTGACGCGCACGGAAATCGTAAAACAACACAATCACAGTGTACGTGGGCACAACAAAGGCTCACCGAACGTATTCATTTCGCTCATTTGCGTTATTGAATCACGACATCGATTATTCCATTCGAAAGCTGATAATCGAATGCATCCGTTTTAATGTTCGCTCTTGATATTCGGAAATCGCTAATAAATCGATGCTGTGTTGTCGTTTTCGATGATTTATATCGTCTATGCATGTGAATGGGTGTGATTGTTTTGTATAACGTAATCGAATAGGTCTTTTGTATCAACAGGACGTGTTGGATGAGTAACAGACCCATTTGTTTCTGTCAACTGTATAAAATATGCTGTCCGGTCAGTTGAAGTTTGTTTATTTATCGACTCATCCGAGTTGATGGCGAACCTTCGACAGCATGAAAATGGCAGTAGACTTGAGTAAAAAAATAAAAGGACAAAATTTTAAAGTTAAACTACATAGAGAAAATGTTTTTAGGTTGGTGAATGGAAATATTTTTGTGAAATCAATAAACTAATCATTTTATTCCTTTTCTGCAGACAGTTTTATCATTCGAATCAAATTTGGTCACAGAAGTAAACATTAGCTATCTATATTTAGAACTCTCGGCAAGACTTTTATTTGTTTTCCAAAGAAAGCGCATTGCCGAAAAGTGCATCTCCTGAATATTTTAGTTGCTACCACTGGACTGCATTAGGGACGAAAATACTTTAACAAAATTTTGTTTACTTCTAACAATAGTTACATAAAACATTGTAATCTTTCACATAGGAGAGCGTATTGTTTTTCTACAACGCGATAAGACGTTCAAAAGGAAGAAAAGCAATTTTCCCCGTTCATACACACAAAGGGATGCATTCTCACATACTGTACGCACTTCGGTTGCGTAGGGAACTCTGCTCTTTTCGAAATGAAAACCGCTGTTTATGTTTTCGCACAGTGATTAAAGTGAAGTGTCAAAAACAAAATGCCAACGCGACTGCAGGGGTTGTGGAGGACATTTTTACTCCTCAAAAGTGCGGAATATTATGGCTTTGACGGGTTGTCGATAGCAAACGTTGAAGACTATAATTTTCTTTTTTTCTTTGCGGTTGTTTTGCGACCATTTTAGTTTCCCTCTCTGTAAAGTAATCGGACTTAATTTTGGCGGGATGTTTGTTTGTCGTCGTTCCTCTATGATACTTTCATTTGTTTTTTTGCCCTTTGGTGCTACGTTTTTTAATGTTCACAGTAATTGTTTTTGTTCTGTGTAGGTAAATACTTGTTTTTTTTCATTATCTTTTATTTTTTCTTTATTCTAATAATAATTTTATGCACAGTCGGGTACTTTTATGCGAATTAACTTCCTTGTTTAGTAGTTGGATATTGTTTTGCTTTAGTAATTATTACGGTGAACGCTTGAGATACCTGATTCAAAGCTAATTTAATGCTTATTAGTAACATTTGTGTTAACACTCCAAGTAAGCCAAAATGACCAGGCCCGTGCCGGACGGCGCGTACGTGTTCCACGCGCGCCTCAAAGAGATGTCAGCATCGAGGAGGGGCCCCATAGGGCCGAAGCCTGCCGGGTCAGCAGGATTGTCCGAAAGGGTTACCGCTGGCCCGGAACATAAAGGGCTAAGGAAGGAACACGGGTGGGTTTTAGTCAGTAAGAGTCTGACACTCCCTTCCGCTCCACCCAGAGCGGGAGGGGTCATTTGATGATTTCCCATCCGCAAAAAAAAAAAAAAAAAGTAAGTCAAAATGCTTGTTAGAGGATAATATAGCATGCATGAAAAGTTCTAAGCAATAGGTACTTGAAAATAAAACACCCAACTTTTAATTTATGTCAAAGATATATCCATCAACTTTATTCAAAACGAATACAATCTAAATCCACTGTTTGTCTTAGATATCGCATCACCATTGATAGATTTTAATGCGGATGACGTCAGAAAGGGGAGCGCCCTTATCGCTAAGATGCAGACTTTTTAAAAAACAAAAGAAGGGCACAGCTCACACTATTGCAAGGGTGTGGAAAATCCTGAGAGATTACGCATTGAGTGATTGCTGTGCCTTAACTCTTACGGCAACGTTCTCTGCAAGTGAATGTTAAAGGTGCCTTAGTGGTATGACACCTGTGCTTGCGGGTTGAGGGTTTATGATGATAGGCGAATTATACTGGTGTCTGCAGGTTTATTTTAATTTTATGAAGGAGATTTTTATCTATGATTTAAACAGTAGGTACAAAAAACTAGTTACGTAAAAGCATGCGTAGACAATAGGTAGGTAGATAGATAGAATATTTATTTATTATTATTTATTTATTTATTTAATACTTCTACGAGTCAACCTTAAAAAAAAAACACCCTTAGAATAAATACTCTTTTGACAAAAGTACTGTGGGGTTGTTTTAAAATTATAAAGAAACAATGTTTAAATGTCATTTTAATTTACCGAATTAGGATTAGGAGTACTAAAATGACCTATTAGGTTTACTAGAAGACACTTTATTGTCATACATAATACATACTTACCTACTATACTGAAGTACCTCGACCGGTCTGGTATATGTGCTGTGTAGTAGCCTCACTAATACATTCAATGATTTACCTACGGGGTGACAAAATTACCTCTGCCATGCACTTGAAAATACATTGTATCTCCCAGCAATCAAGGTTGATTTTACTATGCGATTGCAGATTGCAGGAAATTGGTGAATTGCCTTCTCTCAACGTGAGTCCTCTTGGCTATGATGGGGAAAGTTTTCTTATTATTTTTTATTTATTATATTCCCCGCTGTTTGGTGGTTGCTCTTGTGTCTTATAATGTTTCTGAATAGTCTGTGTTGTCATAAATGAAGTTATTTACTTGCTGAACTTGAAAACAATGTTGGAAATAGTTGTGCTATGCTATGGTCTAAGATTGTACAAGTTGTTTCTTTAATGCCGTGTATAAATTAGTGAAAATATACGCCTAAACAAATGAAAAGATGTATTTGATAATCAGCCTATAATTTTCCCACTGCTCGGACACAGGCCTCCTTTCTGTGAGAGGTAGTGGGCCGTAATTCACCGCGCAGACCCAGTGCGGGTTGGTGGATGTCATGTGTCTTCGAATTTTGGTTCTAGGCCATGGCGATTTTCTCACGATGTTAAGTATAAGTACTGCTCGGGTTCGAACCCACAACCTACAACTGGTAAGTCGCGATCATTACCACTGGGCCACCAGTGCTCTCATATACATAATAATGTATTGAAATATTACATTTTATGTTACATTCACTAATCTTTACAGTCTGTTTCTGATTTTTGTGGTCATTGATTTTAGAGTAACGTTCAAAAGCGAAAAACGTAATTTGTCTTTTTTACCAACTTCTTTGAAACCAAAACAAGAGGTTCTTTCTCCATTTCACAAAACGCTAGTTTTTCCCAATATATTTTTAACGAATTCATTGAAATCTTCTAATAATTTCAGAATACCCTCACTGTTCTTCATTAAACTGGTAGAAACTATCGATTCATCCATTCCCGAAGGTCGTGCGACGACCAACCGGAAATATAAAGCCGCGTGAACGACACCTGATAGCGCGACGGCCACCACTTCCGGCGGCGCTGTGCGTTTCCGTCGGCCGATTCGTTTGCTCCCATTGTTTATTTAATTTGTAATCAAACGTTATTTTGTTTGTCCATATTAGATTCGCCTTTGCTTACACGTGAAGGGTTTGTTTGATGTTTTTATAAAGAATGAAGTAGTTGGTAGTGTAGACCACTTCGTGTGATTGTTTGCGTAAAGCTGAATGTAGGCGTGTAGGTACGTTTGTACCTCGTGTTTGTGTAAAGGTAAACCTTTATGTAGTACAAGTTATTTATAGGGCTGGAAACCAGCAACCATTTTTTTTAAAACAGGGAAACTTGTCTTGTTATATGAACATATCGGGTAGAAGTATTTGAGTTTAAGAAAAGAAGAAAAAACCGGTCAAGTGCGAGTTCGACTCGCTCACCGAGGGTTCCGTATATTAGGTTTATAAATAAGTTATCAAGGGAAAAAACAATGTAATGTAACTACAAATTGGATTTTTTCCTTTACTTGTGCTACATGACATTGCTTCTTGCCAAATTTCATGATTCCAGGACAACGGGAAGTACCCTATAGGTTTTGATTCCGACACATAAACGCCCGTATCTTTTGATTGCGTTGACTTAGAAGTTTGATTTTTTCACTGCTTTAAGGGATTGCAGCCCTGAATTTTAACTTGATAACTTCACGCATTCCTGTTAAAAAGGGTGATGACCGATGGACACACAGACGGACAACAAAGTGATCCTATAAGGGTTCCGTTTTTTTCTTTTGAGGTATGGAACCCTAAAAATAGGTTGGTAAAAAAGATGAGCGTACTAAAAGTGCACCTCTGCCTAACCCATTGGGGAATAAAAGCGTTATGTTAAAAGAAAAATAAATCGCAGCTACTCAATGAAAGCAATAACAAAATTATTAATAGTGAGTCAAGTCAAGAGAAACTTCTGAAGGATAAAGGGAGGGTAGGTATTACATTCCAGACAAGATCCTAACATAACAAGGGCACAGGGATATCTATGGGCAAAGGTGACCTTTATATTCATACAAATAAATTACTTACTCGACCTTCCTTTGAGGTATATAATGTAGATTTTAATTCACCTAATCTTGGTCATCCACGTGAAAAATTACATTTCTAAAGTAAGCTCATTATATACTCGTAAAGGTATTCCGGACAATCTCCCTTCTTGAATAAAGTATGCAGCGGTCATTGTTAAAAACGTCCGGTCAGCGACGATAAATATAAAATACATTTCGCTCGAGATGAGAATATAATCCGGATTTAGAAAAAACCGTTTTCGCCGAACGATGGATAAAGTAGGGTAGTGAATGAAAGATGAAGATTCTGCTTTTTATCGGTACGAAATTCGGATATTACTTTCTCTTAAAGTTGTCTAGAAAAAGTATTAGGTATGCTGGTTATATTAAAACTGTCTGAATATTAGTAGGGCATTCGGATAACTTGAATTTCTAGGATTGAAAAGTTCTTTATCAAACTGCTCGGATTTTCGGAGAACATTGAGCTACTTTTTGAATTCACTATTGCATGGTATATAACCTTAATTTGATACGAATTCTAAATCCATTGATGTATAGTCAAGAACCTATCGTCAAAAAAGCAGTTTAAAACTTATAGTTACTTCTATGTATTTCTTCAGCCCGTGATGTCCCACTAGTGGGCAAAGGCTTCCCTTTCCCTTTTCAACTTACTTTCCAATAGTTAAATATCGGTGAAATTTTTATCGTAGTAATTTTTACTGTAGGTACGCCATTGTATCATGACTTTTATTTATCTTTTGCCTTCGACAAAGAAACATTACCCAGCAACTATGTTACTTTTTACCGCCACTTATAGTGACTGCACAACACTAGCTGTGCTTACAAAAATGCGCATATTATACGGCGGAGAAAAAGGACAGTTTTGGGTAAATCTCGCTCTTTGTTGTCAATGACGTCAGCCTTTGTGTGTGGCGTCATAAAGATAGAAAGTTGTAGCCTGGATACAGCTGGATTATGCTCTTTCTGATATTAATGTAGTGTGGGACTAGTATGTGGCACACTATGTGGTAGCGCTTTGTGGTGTTTAATTTGAGAATAACTTATGATTTTCTTACTTTAATTGTATTTTATAGAACAGTGAAAATCCATACTAATATTATAAATTCGAAAGTAACTCTGTCTGTCTGTATGTTACCTTTTCACGCCTAAACCACTGAACAGATTTCCACGATCAAATTTGGCAGAGAGATAGATTGCATCCTGGGGAAGGACATAGGATGGATTTTTATCGACATACCTCGCGGGCGAAACCGCGGGCGCAAGCAACTAATTCAATAAAGAAAGTAGATGTGATTTTGGTGGATTCCACAAAATCAAATACAAGATTATTTGCTATTGGTGTCTGTCTCGAGTAGGCGACTTAAGAGTTGTAGATCGTAGGTTCGGAGTTCGGAGGAAGCCTGTGTCCCAGCAGTGGGAACAAGTATAGGCTGCTTATGCTAGTGACTGTCTAAATAGGCTTATAATTTGAATACGTAGAGGTATAAAAATATGTAGTTGTAACTTGGTTGTAACGATGGCTAAAAAAGTAAAATTTCTATTTTTAGCATTGCACCAAAGACCTTTGCTATTTATAATTTAACCCGATCCTAATTTAAAACATGGTACAATATTCTTTCCCATAAAAGCATAAAGATATTTTACATACAACCAAAAAAGGTTCGTGTTTTGGCTTTTTTCAAACATTGCAAATTGTGGTGTGAAACCGCCTATTAAATTATCATTACCCACAAATAACACCACATAACCTTTGTTTTGATGGCGGACCCCCTCGGCATATTGCTATAAAAACAATTAGACGCCATTTTTTTCTCAAAGCTCGTATAGCGTAATTACCAACAGATGGCGCTGCTCGTTAGGGTGGGATGATATTAGTCATTCATGCAGGGAACTATTGGACATTTTATGATGCAGTTCGTTTTTTTTATTCATATTTTTGTCATTGGTGCCCTTTTCTCTCTTCTCTTCTCTTTTTTTATATAACATTGCCCCACACTAGGAATTACAAAAGAGAGAGTTTTTTTGAGTACAAATGATAGATATAAAAGTTATAGCAGTAGAAATAAAGCTTTCGTTAGTCGAAAGCTTTATTTCTACTGCTATAACTTTTCACTATAATTATGTTGAAAATTTGAACAGCTATTAGATAGGCTAGACCTTTAACACCGGAGTATTTTTTGTGTCGTTTTTAGTAGTTACCCATTTACCAATTTTGAAAGGGTTAATAACAATATACAGTAATGATTAATCGTTAGTAAGTTCAGTTCTAAACAAATAGGGCTCTCCCACCTAATACTCCACTTCTAACCACACAACAGCAAATAACCTCATATTATTGAACATGCAATCAATCTCACAATACAAACTACCCACATGCTTCAAAACTACCTACAAGTAAGCATGACTGTCAGAAATTTTAATCTTTACACGTATCAATAACTACATACATCAGAAAATACTTTGGGGTTCAACAGACATTTGTATGAACAGCCCTTAGGAACAGATGTGAATGCTCTCTTATAGCGAACAAAGTTTTTTTCCTTTCATATATTTTGTATATGAATTGTATGTCCGCGATAAAGTTCGCATTGGGTCAAAGATTTTTGCCGTTAAAAGGATATTTTTTCTTTTCTCGGAAAAAGGGGTAAATAAAGTTATGTTAAAAGGCCAAAAAATGTTGTCGACTTGAATTTCCTTTGGACGTTGTACATGTATCGGAATTATCGTTGTCGACTTTTATCAAAACTGTTTTACCAAAAATAAGATAATTTATTAAGTAGGTAGATGGCTAGGTAAGAATGCTAACTTTTAGCTAAAGTTTAGAAACAAACAGTAAAGATTCTAATTCTGTTCTGTTTTCATGTGAGAAAACAATCTGCTGTTTCATAGAAGAGTGACCTACGCGGGCAAAACGTATGGAACCGCAAATTTTTTTTTCTTTAACCGACAAAAAATTTCAATGCCCGAAATTTTTTGTCCAGAATCATGTACCTACCTACTGAATCCATGGTTTCAGTTTGCGTTTCAATGTTCCTGCCACCTTGTTTATGTTTAAATATTAAATTGTGGGTCGCATAACATAACTTAGGTAGACTAAGTAGGTACCAACAACAATCCGTCGACATGTTCCAGAAACTTATGAAATTCTTACTTTGAACCCTTTACATCACTAAACTATTCAGCTTTACTTAACTACATACAAAAACATTCATCCTTCAAGGTTGCAAGAAATGACAACCTCAGCCTATCGAGGGTTAAGATAAACATTTCTTGCAAGTCATTCTGCCTTCGATGATAACAGAAATAATTAATCGCTCAATTCTATTATGACGTCATTAGATCCCCAAATATTGGGTGGGCACCGCAAATAGGTGACGAAGTGGAAAGATAAAGGCAGTGTAGATACATATACGTAATCCGGTTGATATTATTATATGTATGTATTAATATACAAGATAATCTCCCGAAGCGTTAATTAATAAATGTGTGAAAGATTAGAGATCGATGATTGAGAATTTATGATTACAGCCCGTTTTTACGACATGACAAAACATTGAGATTTATATGTTAGGTATATAATTATCTAAATGATTGTAAAAACCACATTAAAATCAGTGGCGTAGTTTAGAAAATCAACACGATCACACATACAGACTTGCGACTTTAATTTATAATATGTATAGACTAGATTCTGCCTGCGACTTCGCCCGTGTGGATGTCGAAAATTATTCCACAGGGACTTACTACCGGGACAAAAAGTAGCATATGTCCTTCCCCAGGATGCTATATATCTCCTTGCCAAATGTTATCGAAATCCCTTCAGTGGTTTAACCGTGAAAAGGTAACATACAGAGTTACTTTCGAATTTATAATGTTAGTATGGACATAAGATTGTTTGTACTGAGTAAATATTTCTAAAATAAATATATTTGAAGCAAACGAAAATGGTAACTTCAGCCCGAGATAGCCAATTTATTTTGAAATAATTATGCAGATTAATGTATGCCAACTCAAAAGTTAATTAATTAAATTCAGATGTTTTTTGTGCAATTCTTGGACCTTCTCTAAAGTAGCCTGTTTGAAAGCTATTGTTCTGACAGATTCTATCCGAAGAAAATACAGCACTTTAAAAATGTTAGCATGAACAGTAAGGTACATTCTATCAGCCTTACTTTCCTATAGAAACAATGCAGGTATACTCGTCTAAAATACTTTTAAATTACTTCCTCGACATTTGCATGTACTTAACTCGATATTTATTTAATAGAACCTTCTTTCTTTTGAGCAGACGGTTTCGATAGCGTAAGCTTTCATTTAAGTTAAGGGTGGGTTACATTGTTTTGTAACAGTGAAAATGGACGTCAAAGACATTTTTTATTTTAAAGATAGTGGTTGCAATATTTTATACAATAACTTTGAACTGAACTTTGCATCCCCTAGATTCCTTAAGATTCCCTTAAGAATCGTTCGTTTTCTTAAGGAAACTCTTACGATAAATATCTAATGCCCAATTCCGACCTTTTTACTTTTGTTTTATTTTTGTGTTTCTATGAGTGTGTTTATAGTTTAGTTTGTGATATTCTTGTGCGAATCCCAATAAATACTTTTTCTTTTGTAGGTTCTTTTACCTCTAGGTAAATATATAACTTTACCCCTGTATTCATTAACTTTACATTAAACCAAAAAATATTGCCTGCCTTTGTCATTTTCATATCAACAGAATAAAGAAGAGCCAAACTTACAGTAGTTCTCATTGTAAAACTTAAATTGTTACTGGTTAGGTTCAATATCAAAATTAGATTTTTTTTAAATACTCTTGAAAAATGGTATTCATAGTATATTAGTAGGTATTTATAGTATGTTAGTATTCATAGTTGGGAAAAGGCTAGACAGATGATGAATCTTGAAATATGGTGTATGCCCAAAGTACCTAAGAAATATTCAACTATCTACCTGTCCACAAGACGCTGAAAATGTAGCACAACCTTTAAAATATTTTAACGTCTCCCCCGTTTCTTTTCAATAAACTTCTACTAAGAGCTTTTCAGAATATTCATGAGGATGTCTGTTCTTTTCAGGTGGGTGTACCTATTCAATTGGCTCTCTGCGGTAAGTAATTATTCGTTTTTTCCATCGTCGGCGTCACCCAGGTGAAACTTAGTTACCACAGGACTTGCGACTTGCTCGTTTAGTTTTCGCTGAAAACGACTGCAACTGTTAATTGAATTTGTATTCGTGTTGCAGACTATATTCGTTTGAGAGTTTGGCTTTAAAATGTGATTATGAAGTTTGATCATGTTAGTGATACGTGTGAAGAATTAATATTGTCCAGGAATAAGTAGATATTGAGGATGAGAGTTTCACATCACTTAAGGGGCTTACATGACTGCATAGAAAATAAAGAGAAGCGCGATGACACAACGCTGGTAATTTATTGCAAAATATGAAGCAATTATTATCTATTTACAAAAAATCTATTGTTTGGACTAAAAAATTAAAGCACTAGTGCTTTAGTGGGTATGTTGCTTGTAGAATAATCTGACAAAAAATCAGAATTATTGTATGTTTATTTTTTAGCGTTTAAGTCCTGTGATCAGGGGATTACAGGACTTAAACGCAAAAAACGCAAGGCCAACGTCACTCTATCCATAAGGGTATGGAGAGAATGACGTTGGTATCGGTCAGAAACCTGCCTATTGTGCTAGATATTTGCAAGTAAATTGAGGCAGAAGGCTTTTAGCCTTGGAGCGACTGGTATTTGGCTTCCACAGCCCGATTAGGTACAGTCAGCAACGAAAGTCGATTAACACTTCAGTTTTTTTAATCTCAGTTATTGAGCTAAATATTTGTTCAAAATTGCATTGTACTTCTGCTGTAGACTGGTTGACAGCCTGAACGCTATTCTGGGAGACAAAGAACGGACGGTCATATTCAATTAATGGGGTATCAAATTACCACTGCCCATCACTCGTCACAGATGTCCGCTTACAACATTACTACGTCCACAGCTTAATCATAAACCTCACTTACTGAACAAAGCGAGCGAAACTTTAGAAGAGGTCATAAATTATTTACTACAGTGTAGTAGACGTTTTCCAGCTGAGGCACTGTGACGAAATTGCTACATCATTTTCCGAACATTGTACCTAGCTAATATATAGACACAGTGTAGCATTATATGAGTGAGTTTTGGTTCCGAGGCCTTTACCCTATTAACCTGTGACCTTATTACGGGGGAATATTTTATTAAATATACATTTTAATTTGTAAGATGAGAGTGACAGAGAGGGATAGATATCGATAACTCTTGTCACAGTAATTAATTTAAGAAGGGACGGGTTTAAATTATAAATGAGACATTAGACATTTGGGCCTTTGTCGTTAGGCACAGGTTCTCTTTCAGGGATCTTAAATAATGAGAGGGAGGGAGGTCATAAGGTTTATAGGAATGGATTGGAGAGAAAAGGTTTTACATACATACATACATAATCAGCCTATAATGTTCCCACTGCTGGGACACAGGCCTCCTCTCGATGAGAGGGAGTGGGCCGTAATCCACCACGCGGGCCCAGTGCGGATTGGCAGATGTCACATGTCTTCGAATTTTTGGTTCTAGGACATGCCGGTTTCCTCACGATGTTGTCCTTCACCGTTTTGAGAGCAGTAGTGATGAAATAATTTACACAAAGTAAAGCGCCTGTCTGGGTTCGAACCTACGACCTATAACTCGTAAGTCGCGGCCGCTACCACTTGGCCACCACTGCTCACTAGTGCTCACTAGCTCACTCAAAAGGTTTTATGCTCGTTTAATGTGAATATTTTGGTGTTGAAAGTTTGGAAAGAAATGTCTATCTCTTTATCGGCTAAGATTAAGTGCCTTTTAGGCGGTGCAAAGACTAATAAATAAATCTTAAAGTTTCGTACATTTTAAGACATTACTGCCTAGATTACATTGGTCAAAGTGTCAAAAAAAGCAGTCAAGTGCGAGTCGAACTCGCACACAAAGGGTCCCGTACCACAAGGCAAAAAACGCCGAACGCCCCTTTAATTTTTAACTTTATTTTTTGTTTCTTGTTATAGCGGCATTACAACACACAGTCTGTGAAGATTTCAACTGTCTACCAATTACGGTTCATGAGCTACAGCCAGCTAAAAGACAGATCATAAGATCCCTAAAAACTAAGTTACCATTCCAGGAGCGATTCTGTTTTGTTTGATAACGTATGTTTAAGAAGGAGGATCTGCTTAAATACCCAAAGCAACAATCAAAGTCGGTACGACAGACGTAACTTGGCGGGCCTGAACTTCGCGCAGAAGGCTGCGCACGAACGTTTTTTTAGGAACTAAATGGTGGCCAGCCAAGTTACGTCGGTCGTATTGTATCTGACTTCAAACACAAGTACAAAGTCCGCCAAACACAATAAACCCAATTTGACATCGACAAGAACTATCAAGAAATCAATTCGCCAATATTTTAAGACGTGAAGAAGTCACGTCCTGTCCGTGGCTACTGGAATGACACCCTAGGGAGAGGACGTAAAGATTAACGTGGCGAGTCTGTCCTCGGGCCTAAATCACATTATAGCCCCCCTACTCTTTGTTTAATGCCGCCTTAAGATGGACGGCCTTTGTCAATGAGGCTGTGATTTTTCTTCGTAGCTACCTGTATTTTTTTAAGACTGTTTTGGCTAGTTGATGGGGCTTCGTTTTTAAAGGCGGGTATTGATAGGTCGTTAGCCAAAGCATAAAAAATGTTCGGAAGGAATTTTGATGCTAATAGCTTTATCCATTGTACAGACGCCAGCACATCAAGCTACTACAATCTGTCAAATTTCTATAATAGATTTTCAACTTTATCGCTACAGCATAAGGTGCAAGGTTGATTGGGAAAATTTGACAGTTTCGGGTAGCTTGACGTGCTGGCGTCTGTACTTGTAATTAATATTTGACAAATAACGTAAGAACTCCTTATCCCTGAATTATTACTGCTCAGCTATGAGGAACTGATAGCTACCTCAAATACTGTTGCGTGGAGTAGTTGTGGATATTTTGTAAAAAAAATTGTGACAAGAAGAACGGACAAGAAACTCCATTTTATTTTCCGTTCTTCTTCATAGGAACCTATTACACTTTGGAATGGGTCACTAGCTTCATCTTTCTTACTGATAAAGTCCATTATAATTCAATAGTGCCTGTAATTGGTATATTTTAAATAAATGCTATAAGTTTTGAGTAAAAATCTACGGAACCTGCGCCTTCTAAGACAGCTTATGTTGGTATTTTAACCCTTTGAACGCCATTGTCACATATACGTGACAAGCAAGCGCGTGCCCGTGCCGTGTATTTGTGAGCGACACAAATTTGTGACAAAAAATGCAGTGCACTTTATCACGAAATAAACAATTAAATCATTACTTTTGTGTGTTTTTATTTGTATACCTTAAATATTTAAAATTGTGGCTTGGCGTGGAGGGCACGCGCGTGCGTTTATGCTCTGGCGTTCAAAAGGTTAAAGAGATAGGGTAAAAAGTGATTATTTGAAGAAAAATGTATTGGCATATGAACAGAAATTTGCAACACTACGTGCTCAACCTCCCGCAAAAACGTCATCTGGTTCAAAAAGCAAAACGTTTCCCAACTTAACCATCCTTAACTTTCAAGACCCAAAAATATCCATCGACAACGCTTGTTTTTCCACCCTTGATTGCGAAACTTTTACGGTCCGTTCAACACAAAAAATGTTGAGTAATTTTTTTGTTAGGTTGAGTTCAAACGCTATAACGATATATTTATTGGTCGGGACATATGAGGTCAGACTGTCGCGGGGACATAATGTGGCCAAAATGTCCGAACACGTGGCCTAATATTCTTTTGTTTGGCCGTAAATAAAATTTATTAGACTAATCTCCTGTTGATGAATGAAAAAAAAAATTATACCGTTCGTTCATAATGGAAAGTTTTAAACGATGTTGTGCAGTCCTTTTAAACTGCACAGGCTTGATCGTTTTGGGATATTTTAGTGACCAATTTGTACACACATAAAAATTCTATCGCGTCCCGTATATCAGTGATATTAAAAATATTTTGGTGACAAAACGTTCATGCTCGTGTGTTTCTGGCTGGCTTACCAACTTAAAAACAAAAAAAAAAATGTATTCTAACTCGTGTTTTCAAGCTATTAAAAAGAACTCTGTTAAAATGAATATCTTGTGTAGTTTAGTTTATTCTTAATATTTCACAGTTAGTTTTTCAGAGTTATATCGGATATCTATATCGGTGTCAAGCTTTTTTTATTGTTCCCAAACTTTCTAACGCGTATCGCGTGGAGCTTCAGAGCTCCTTTAATACTTCCCATTCCTTCACTCGAACAACACAATTTTTCATTAGCCTTAAAAAAAAAAAACAGTCTACTTTATCACAGTCAACGTTTTTGTCAACCAGAACTCCGTGGGTGGACTTTTTTACTAAATTCAATATTTCCTAGATTTCCACTAATCTAACAGTAATGTATCAGTAAGCTTTTCACACTTGTTTGAGCACGTCACGGCGTGTTAATGACAGGCTTCACGCAATGTTGATACATTATGATATAGTATAGGTAGAACTGTAGGTATGTATTTTATGTATCGACGTGGGTAAACAATTGGGGTGACAGATGCAGTCGGTGTTTTGAGTGTAATTAAAATATAGCCAGTACACTTCAAGCAATACGACATAGAACGGTTATGTTTGACAAAAGTGCATTTTGTATGGGCCCTAGATTATATAATAAATTACCTAATAATATAAAGGAAGCAACCAATTTTATGTCATTTAAAAATAGATTAAAGAGTTTTTTGATCAATAAAGCATATTATAAAGTTAATGATTATCTAAATGATAAATATAATTAATAATATTTTTTTATTTTCTTTTAAATTTTAACAATGATAATAAAATTACATAATTAATAAATTTCAATAATAATATATAATATTAATAATGTTCAATGTGATTGTATGTATTTGAAATCAATTAAGTAATGTACTAAGTATCGCAACCGTGCGTGTATGTATGTATGTATGTGTGAACGTAAACGAAGTCAAAGTACTGTGTAAGGATCGTAGCAGGTAGCGTTCTGTAATTTTCTGCCTAACCCCATGGGAAGAAGGCGTGAGTTTATGTATGTGTATATATTATGTTATTTTATTAGATATTTGCACACCTATTAAGGTAGGATATGGTTTAAAGAACTGCTGTAATTATGTATCACCTCATGTACCTACCCATATTCAAGCAAATAAATGATTTGATTTGATTTGATTTGATTTGTGTTGAGGAGGGCCGAAAAAGCAGGAAATTCGAGTGAGTAGGTTTTTGGAAACAGGCTTCCGAGCTCGATTTGGAGGTTGTGTGTAAATTATAAGTAAATTATTTTATTGTTAAGTTCTTCAAGTTTATGATAGCAACCGCTATATTAGATTGCATTTTGATTTGAGTATAACAAGGCCTAAACAATTTAAAACAATTTTTGTTTTGTTTCAACAAAATATTTCCCATATAAAAAGCGAGGTCAATAAACTCTCGTAGCATCGTAGGCTGTAAATCAGCGCGTGACGTCACACCGCAGAGCACGTCGTTCGGCGTAGCGGTCGTAGCACGTAGCTCGTAGCGCTACGTACTTCATAAATTTGTAGCACCGTAGTATAACAATGTTTCAGCGAGATTATTTTGTTATTGAATGTAGACATCTATTCTAAATTGATTATTGTTTAATTGTTTGAGTTGATGGTGAAGAAGAGGAAGTGAAATTATTTATTTTTTAACTGTGTAAGAGTATACAACATACCTGGAACTCTTTTTAGCTTATTAACCACAAAATTAAATAAAAACTTGATTCTGCAAATAAAATTTTTGGTAATACGCCATTCTTTTTATCTTATTTAAAATACGTAGAAAGTCATGTGTCCAAAGTGTCGTCCATACTAATATTATAAATTCGAAAGTAACTCTGTCTGTCTGTATGTTACCTTTTCACGCCTAAACCACTGAACGGATTTCGATAAACTTTGGCAGAGAGATAGATAGTATCCCGGGGAAGGTCATAGGATAGTTTTTATCCCGTTATTCCCACGGGATCGACACTTATGTGGGTGAAACCGCGGGGCGCAGATAGTATAGTATAAATAACGAAATTGTATTTCAATAAAAGGAAAAAAACAAAGAAAACATAGTATGTGAAAGCCAATTATCACAACATTGTCCATATTGCTACAGCTATTATTAAATTGTCACAGCATAAAACAAATTACGAAAACACAGATAAAATCCCTCTATTACCGCCTCCTACCTACTGCTAGTTATTTATTCTAAGGGCTGTTCAACTTTGTCGACATTGAAAACCCTTTACAGATGTCAGGCGAGGAAGGGAGTCCGGATAGACCCTTATTTAGGGAGTAACTTAGAGACGGATAGATTTCTTCGAAAGTTTCCGAAGTTTACTATTGAACTGAGAGAAAGAAACTAAGTACTTACGATTGGCATGTCTCCCGTAGAGTATCTTTGATTTAAATGTTTTTTTCAGAATTCTAAAAGATTTTTATCAAAATCAGTCTTTATTTAAGCTTTTTTTTATCTTATCGCTGCGTCTAAAGCCTTCAAAGTTAGTCAGAAAAAAATCTGGTACTTGTCGAAATTTTAACAGTAAGGTTAACCTTACTGTTAAAATTTTAAACCGATACAGAAATGGGTGTATGTATTGTTACTATGATACATACACCCATTTCTGTGCCTTTTCATTTACGGAGCATACATTTTATGGACATAAACGTCCTCGATAATATCGTCATGTTGGAAATTATAAAAGTGAACATTTTATGGTTAATTTTTATCGATTTTTATATTTAAGTACACTAGCAGACACCACACACAGTTAGTCGTATAGATACACTCATACATAGATGAATATTATAATATGATAGATATATGTTTAATTAACCTTACCAAATAATTATTATATACCACAACCTATAACAAGCTGACCTCAATAAAATAAATTGTTATACGTATTACTTATTTAATTTTAATAGCATATTTTTAAATTTGTTTATTGTTAATTTGTGTCCTAAATTTATTTTTGTTTTAAGAATTAATTTTATACTTTTAACTGTGCCCTACAGGGTATTTGTACCTTAGCTTTAATCCATTGTAACATATCCACAACATTATGGAATGCAAATAAATATATGAATAGGAATAAGTTGCCTTTGCACAAGTATTTTGTAGAAAGTTTAAAACAAAAGAATAAACAAGAACATCTTATGATAAGTAGGGTGTAAATAGTTAACTAACATTGTTAGTCTGCAGACAAAATAATAAGCTCTTGGACGGAGTCCAAGGATTTGAGGTGAAAGCCGATATTAAAATCATGCAGCTGCGTATAATGTTAATAGACTACATGAAAGTAAATTATTAAACAGCGTAATAAAATTGTGATTTAATGATAATTCTGTGCTTTTTACTCTTCTAAAATATATTAAAATCATGTTTAATAAGCATCATGTAATACCACAAGTAAAGCATAAATTATTACATAAGTAATTTTCATACATCACCTTCAGAACTTGAAGAAATGCTCCAAGATCTAAGCACGGCAAGTTTTGAACGGACTTTAAATGAACAGATACAAGACACAGGACATGACCAACAACACGAAACGTAGAGTTGAGGTAGACGGACATGGGTTGCAATATGTCGAAATATCGACGAGTGTCTTTCAAGAACAAGACACGGAAGATAGTGTCAGACACAGACAAGACAAGGAAGTCGAAAGACGAGTCCAAAATTCTTGGAAGACCTACTGAGCCCTTAAAGAACACATGAAAGGTAGTTTTCCTATATCACTAAAAGAAAACTCACCGACATTTAGGTACTAATTTTACCTAATACGAAAAAAGTTTTTTATTTTATGGTCATCAAACATGCAAACATGTAGACTTTAAGCTGCAGACAGTAATCATTTAGCAAGTACCTGTCGATATGTCCTCTGCATCCCCCTTGACACGGAGTAGCAAACTTTAGCACATATCTGTGTTAATTATTCTGCAGTATCGAATACGAGTGAGACGTGCGATGCGTACAAGTTCTGTGTCTCTTTGAGTTAAAGTTAGCATCTCTATACACGTATATTTATAGCTTTTTGTATCAATTAAGTATCCTATTTCGGAATGAAGAGAGTTAGGTCCTTTATACTTGTTTGATTAGTCTTGCTTATCAACCGTTCACAGCACGGTTTATAATGGTATGTAAACGTAGCATAACATTATATTATAAATACCGCTAATTAGTAATCGTAATATTAGTAGTAAAACTAATAGCAAAGAACGAATACCTAGCTAAAAATGTGTTTTTTAGCTATCACTTAGTAACCCAAAGATATGCCTATCATTCTGCCCTCTATTAACCGATGTAACTACATCTACAAACACCCAAACGATGAAATTACACCTTCTGTCTACAGCAACACACACACACACAAAGATCTAGCATTACCACATTGTCAAACGCTTTCAAAGTATCAGGTGTGCAACATGAATACCTAATCTTAATGGAGTACGTACATGTACCACAGATAAGGGACAGAATAAATCATCGAGCGAGTGTACCGCCAAGTTCCCGGTGGGAAGAAACAGATTGCACCACCGAGTCTCGTAAGAATAAAACTGTTTTATCGCGATTTCATGGGGACTTAAATGTTTGAGATGTCATAAATGTTTCAATGTGAAAATGGGGAATTAGAATTAATGGTCGATTTTTAAAAAAATGGATCATAAAATATTGCAAGGAGCATATTAGAAAAAAAAAAAAAAAATTTGAATAAAAGTGGAGAAATCATCGTGGGTTTTTTTAAATCATTTGTTCATAAATCGGGAAATACTACATAACTTACATCTTAAGTAAACTTAAAGAAACACAACACTGCATGCCCTAAAATAGTGAACACAGCATGCACAAAGTATGAGCTAGTTAAAATTTATTTTAATCTAGCAGCGCCCAGCAATTTCACCCGCATAAGTTTCGGTCACGTGAGAATATCAGGATAAAAAGTATCCTATGTTTTAATCCTGGTTATAAACCATCAGTGTGCCAAACATCCAAATCCGAGTAGTAGTTTTTGCGTGAAAAAGTTACAAACATCCATCCATTCATCCTCACAAATTTTTGCGTTTAGAATAAGCTTTATAATATGCTGCCATTGGATATGGTTGCAAATTAGTAAACACTAAAGTCTGATTATCTTAGTAGTTATCTAGTTGCATAAATCAACACACCACCTCATATTGATTCGGTAGTAAGGTACGAAAACGTTGCTTGCAAAAACAAAGAGGTGTTCCGAATATTTGAATTGAAAGAGATACCAACCTCTAGCTGTGTCAGTTAACCAACTATGTGCAGGATATCTGTGCGAAAAGAAGAAAAAATATACTGGGAATTATCAATGGAGAATACAAGGTAAACGTTTCAAATACCAAAGCCAAAACAATTAGAACTTAGCATCCCACTCGAGAGCAAAGTCTACGGAAATGTAAATATTTGTCGAGTAAATCACACCACGAAGTACGAACATTTTAAACGGCTTTCAAATGTTACATGTTAATTACTATACGTATGTAAATACTACATACTTATCACTTTAATCCTACAGCTGAAAATATCTACAAAAAACTGCTTTCACTCTGAACCTCTGAGCGGACACGATGCGGTCACGAGAACGAAATAATTCTCGCAAAAAAACCTCGCTTAGATAACGTTTTCCTACAGCACCTAAACCGAAAATATGAAATTGATCTCTATATCGCAAGCCATAAATTTCATTTTTAATATCGCTGCGAATTTTCCGACAAATTTCGGGTTGCTGGACCGATTTTGGAACTAATCCCACCGTGTTAGAGTTAATAATTGCGTGTGTTATGTGATGTGGGGTTTGTAGGCGCCAGCGTTCGTCACGTTTAAATATGATTTATGCAAGTAATTTAGTTAAGTACATATAGACATTACGAGCTGTGGATAGATTAAAATGTTCGTCGGATCGTGGATCCTTTTGTGGTGTCGTATCCTTGTCGCGGCAATGAATTATGTCCTTTACCTCAGTAGAACAAAGAGGTGTGAAAATGACGTCAGTCGAATATTAACGACATTGCTGTTAATTATACTATCGTAATTACATTTGTGTGACATGTATGTGTTATTACGTTTTATGGGTGACACAAGCTATAATTTTCGTATCTTTATTACTTGTTACGTGATTAGTATAATGATATCCAGCTAATTAAGATATATAAATAATTGTGTCTGCTGTTGCTAGGTCGGAAATGAGTCATGTCTTGACGACTTTCGGGGTGACATTCTTTGTGCCCTGAAGCACGTACACTAATTAACTTCCTCAAAGAAAACCTACAGGAAATAAAGAAACTGGTTTGAAGATCTAAGTTTAAATATGAAAGTCAGACCAAGCGTTTATGGTTTTTTCTGTTAAAATATCCCCGATAATGCCCAGAAAGTTAATTTGACGCTCCGGATCCCGGATCGCTGTTTATTCTATAGCATAATCAGCCTATAATGTTCCCACTACTGGGACACAGGCCTCCTCTCTTCGAGAGGGAGTGGGCTGTAAACTACCACGCGGGCCCAGTGCGGGTTGGTAGATGTTACATGTCTTTGAACTTTTGGTTCTAGGACATGCCGGTTTCCTCACGATGTTTTCCTTCACCGTTTTCCGCAGTATATCTTCAATTAATTGTGCTAAAAATGCTGAAGCTAAGTGTTTATGTCAACCTTCAAATCCCAAAGGAGACAGTCAGACACATTACCTAGCACATAAGCTCCCAACACTAAAGCTCGTGTCTAGAATAGAATATAACAAGAGAAATACCATTCTAGCACATATATCTGTCAAATGACTAGTGTTGTGTCGTGTCTATTTTAGACTACAATGCCTCTGGGTGCGACGGAGTACGGACGACGTAAAAAATTTCCATACACAGAGTTCAAGGCTGAAATGAGGTGTGATTTATAAGCGGTAGCGGGTTTCGCATGTCAAAAGAAAGTGTAGTTTTGGAGATTACAATGTCTTAAAATATGGTTTTTGGAGCCTTTACCGGAACTGAAAAGAAAATCAAGACATGCTTCTAAGCATGGAAACTATGATTTTACGACTAACATATCAACAGCCAATCACTCAACTTAGAGCCAGTCAGTTGACAAGCCGGATACGTATACGTATACATATAATATTTAATATATACATATTAAATAAAACACTCTTTCAAAAACAGAGACTTAGTAAATCTAATCTATGGAAGTGTGCAACATTTAATGTAAGGTTTGGATTTTTGAGTCATGGTGGCTGTTCCTATTTAAAACCATCACCGTATTTTAAACCATCTAGTTTCCATCTCGTTTAATAGAGCCATTTAGCAGGTGCAAGAATAAACAAGAAGTTTTGTTAGAAAAAAAATAAAGAAAACACGTTTGCAATATTTTTTTCCTACGACTGTCCGCAGACAAAATCATGCATCTTAGACGACTTCTTCTGACTTGTACCACATCCCATGGCTAGTATGACTCACCAGCCGCCTGGAAAACTCTTCAGGCGGTCACGTGACTCCCCATGACGTAAGCATGCGCGCATCGTGCGAACACTATTGACATAGAATGTGATTATGCGCAGTATTCATTATGTAAATGCTGTCGTCAACTCCATTGTATATCATTGTATGTAGATGGGTTTAAATAACGAAACAGTAAAAATAATTGACTGTCTTTCGTGGAAAATACCGATGACATGCTGTAGTGACTTTCAATTGTTTTTTTTTTCCATGGGAAATGTACTTGCGTGGTGTACGTCATTGTGTGAAATTAGTGCTATTTTGGTGTGAATTTCTACGATAAACTTAGCCGGCTGAATATTTGAAAAGTTGGCATCTATACTTTTTATAAAATAAATAATAATAATAATTTATTTCAGATTCATCCTACGATTACATCCATATTTGTTATATAAAGCTGAAAAGTTTCTTTGAACGCGCAAATCGTCGAACGTCGAATTGATTAATAAGTCGAATTTGAAAAAAAATCTTTTTTGTATTTGGTAGCCAAATTGTTGCGAAAGTCTATAGGCTATTTAATATTACGCTATGACCCTGAGAGACGAGCAAAAAGGAAAAAAACGCAATGCCAAAACGAAGTAACGGGGCACTGCTATAGGATGTATTTTATGTTATGGCAAGAAATTTCACGTGGACAAAATCGGCAGAACCTAGTAATATTATATTTGTTTGCTGGTACCCAAAAATAAACCAACCCACACATTTGTTTCTGCCAAAAATGATTAACGCCGACAGAACCTGTAGCAATATGGCGTCTAACGTCTAATTTACCGACAGGCTACTATATTTATTTCCTCTTACAACTTACTTAGGGGTCGTCCTAATGATGTACCGTCGTAATATATGGCGATTAACTTGCAGTTCTGACCGGCCCCTTACGGTGCAAGTGCAAGGATATTGTTAGGAACGAATGTTTCTTTCACACGCGATCGTATTTTAGAAGAAGAATTAAGTGGTTAGATGTTCGGTGATAGATTTGTTGTAGTTTTCGTGGTGATGTAGTATTTAGGGTGTAGTGTATGCGTGATAAATATCTGTAAAAATCCTTGCCCATAATTGAGCAACAGACTACAGAGGGACAATTCTCGAAATTTTAAGAATCAGGTTCACAGGTTCACAGTTTGATTTCAGTCTCAATCTGTCAAAAATGACCCGACATTTTTGACAAGTTTTTGACATCCATTGTCGCTGAGATAAGATTACTGAGACTAGATATTGAACGTATTTAATCACGGGATTTGGCCTTCAGCTCTGTTGTTCAATCATGGGCAGGGATTTTTACTTCATTACCTAGGTACTTAGACGTTTTCATGATGCAAGCTAGGTCTTCTTTTACTGGGTTGGGAAGGTACTGCAGAAGAGATGTTTAGTAAAAAAAAGAGGGTGTGTGCTTGACCACACGAAAGAAGTGATGACTTATATGAGCCGAGTATACGCGGTTCAGCGTCGAATATACGCAAATTCAGCGTCACCGACCGACTTGTGCCGAGTATAGCTGATCTAGCGGCAACGACCCGACCGTGACGGTTCAGTTTCCTTCGCTGTTCAGAAGGAGCGCAAAGTGCGCCTAAAAAAATTCCACTTCAAAAAGTATGAACAATTTAACGATCTGACTTTTCA